>OZ007502.1:115732570-116164695 GCA_963931805.1 Microdon myrmicae
GAGGAATAATACTCCTGTGTGCGTCGTAGTTCTGATCGGATTGTATTGGTTTTTTTTTTTACATAGTTCTGGCGATAGTTCTGGAGCACAGTTCGTAAGGACTATTGCTGGTATACCATCCGGGCCGGTTTCCTTCCTAAAGTCCGGTTAACGTAGAATGCGTTGAATAGTACACCGGGGAAACCTCACATCCCGAATCGAAGACCGTGCCGGCGCGATCACATGTGGCTCCAAAAGACCGGGATCAAGGTTTGAATTCGCGGAAAATAAATTTGCGAACACATAAGCTTTATCTTTTGAATTTGTGACTAAGGTCCCGCTGTCCGCCACCAATGGGGGGAACGAGAAGGAAGCGAAGTTACTGCTGACAGCCCTTGCAATTGACCAGAACGAGCGGGTAGCAGACGGGCATTGAAGGCATTTATTGGTTACTCTGTCGTTGTGAGCCTTCTTCGTGGTATCAATCACCTGGTTGCACGCGTTTCTGATTGTAACAAAATTCGTTCTGTTAAGATCGGTGGGACGGGAGCGCCATTGCTTAAAATCTCTATTTTTTGCCTCGCCGGTTCTGTTAGAATGCACCAACCACCCAGAGTTGTGTACATTAAACTCGCCAGGGACGACAATTTAGGAAGCCGGGTGGTTGATCTGTCTATAGTACATGAAAGATGTTCGAAAAACGTCGCTGGCCGATCATCATTCGGGGAGCGGTAAAGACAACAAGGAAATTTAACAGAATGATTTAACAACATGGAAATTTAACAGAATGATGTTACCCCTGGGAGAGTTAAAAGATAAAAAACGGGTATTATTCTTTGATGAGGAATAATACTCCTGTGTGCGTCGTAGTTCTGATTGGATTGTATTGGTTTTTGTTTACATAAACGTGAAAAGTATGAGAAAAGAAGCACTTCAGCGGTATCGAGTGGTTATCCTATAATACGACTTTTTTCCTTATCTCGTAAAACTTTAAAAAAAAGTTTATTCGTTCAACGTTTACAATCCTTAAACAGGAGAACTTAAGTAAGGTCACAAGAGCAGCTCATAGCTCAAACGTCATGCGTAAGGAAGAAGATAGCAAAAGAGAACCGAAAAAAAGCATGAGTCCCATATACTAAAGCATTAACGTACCAATAATTATACAGTGAAGAAAACTAAAATATTTTTATTTCTTCTTAAACGTAATTTGGAGCTCTAAGGGGTTTCTGTGAAGGGAAATTAGTTCAAATCGATCAGAAAAAGGAAAATGTCGACCGAAAGAAGTGGATTCCTTTCTCGTATAATTAATAAATCCAGTTATATTGATTATCAAATTTCAAGCAAATTATCTCACAACATGTCCCCCCTCACAGACAAAACACAAAATTAAATGTGAAAAAAGGTCTGACACTTCCGCTGTGCCTGACACTTCCTACTTTTCCCTTCCAAAAAAGAATCACCCATAAACTCGTTTAAGCATTATAGAACCACCGATTCATACTTCAAATGCATACACTTTCGGTAGAAATTACATTGACAAGAATCCTCTCTGTTTTCGAGAGAAATTCCAGCCGCTAAAAAGGGTCACAGGGAAAGACCGCAGCAAAACACACGCATACATTTTTAAAACCATCCGCAACGACACCCCGAAAGATTAATCGCAAAAGCTAACATGACAGTTCACTGTGTACACTCAAAATTGAAGTGAACTCTTATGTAAGTGTGTGTCAGTGCTTACACGTCAAAGGACGATAACCAAAAACCTAAAACTCCAATCCATCCATCTATCTCATTAGATCCCTTTACAGGACGGCTCAATGTCTAGTTTCATGTTATGTGTCAGTAGAGGAACCGTATTGTGTGTGCATATAAATGAGTCCTGCGTGTGCCAGCTTACATCTCGAATGTAATGTTTGGCTGGTTGTGTAGATCCCTTGATCTCATGGACGATGGATGCATTTAGTTGAAATCCTCCAGTTCATGTTTGGTGCATGTGAAACCTTTGACGACTGAATATGTCATCGACATCTGTGGCTACCAGTGGTTATTTTCCCATTTACTATTACCAACGTTCAACAAAAGGACTTTCGGTATAATTAAATATACAGGACATGCGAAGCAATCAAATTGAATTTCAGGTAATGCCATGCGGCTAATGAACTCGAACGTGCTCTAGTGCTCCGGAATAGAATCTTATGGGCAATAATAAGCACTTATGTTGAAAGGTCCTTACAAACGAAATACACATGAAGTGGTATTGGCGAAGCCTAGTTCTATTAGTAGGCATATATATTAGCCATATGTGTTATAATGTGTGAAATGACAAACTGCCTTTCTCTATCTATGGGATAAACCAAGTCCTTTTGGTCGTTTAAAAGTACAGCTATGGGACGTGACTATCGAAGAGAATTCCTAATGAAGGATGTTCATACACTTTAAGATGAAAAGGATGTCTTTAGAATATTGCAGGTTCGCTGAACTTTTAAGAAGCAAGGGTCTAGACAAGAGCTGGTGCAATCATTTAAGGGAAGAACTGTGGTGTACGGAACTTCGAAAAGTAGGTTAAGTCAACTTTGGAAACCAGAGACCCTTAATGTAGATAGATGGAGCAATGCAACAATAATATGTGAGTGGAACGCAAAAAGTGTATTGAACTAAAATCAGGTATTCACCTTGATGGAAAAACCGCTAGAGATTTCAATAACTGATCAAATCAGTAAGTGAGAGGAAGGAGCAATTTACTAAATAGTGGTGTTCACCTGTCGATTTCTAAGTACGCCAAAATAACCTAAAATTAATACAATTAATATCAAAGTTCGGAACTAGTATGATATATTGTTATAGCGGGGGGAATTGTATAACCCGACTCTGCCTTAAAAGGAATTAGGATATTGCTGTCTTTGAAGTATGCCACAAAAAGAGCGGGTTTCTTTCAGACAGCTCGTTCCATTCCATTCTGTAAAGTGATGTTTGGCGGATTTTAAAGTACCGATTGTTGACGGCTGATGAGGTGTTCCGCCGAACACCGTTCACAAATGAAAATACAACACGGAACACGGAGCGAATGCGGCACAAATAAAACACAGAGATTTATTTTAATTTTTATTTTTATTGTTATTAGATTTTGTTCTTATCAACACATAAATTACTACGGCTTTATGATTAGTTTATCCACTTATGGACACACATAAGAGTCAAACACTTAGGATCGAACAGTCACCTTTTTTATAATATTTTTTTTATAACATACGGTTCCGCATCGGATTTCTTTCCTTTTTTACACTTGTCTTCTATTGCATGCATGGGACGAATTTTTTGATAGCAAATTGAAACGATCTAACCACGAGCTTTTCGATAGCACATTAATTCGATTGCGACGTTGGATGGCACTTTAGTTTTTAGACACACGTTGTGCGACCTTCCCCGTGAACACTTCCCGCGAACTCTCTAAATAGACTGTGGTACCTTCTCTGGGGATGATTCCATTCACCCCACAGTTTTCCTTTTCTTTTCGCTGGTGCTGACTTTCTCTCAATCGAGAGTCTCTCCACAAGTAAAGATAGTGCTCACACATACAGGCGCGGAGGTTATTGCCTGGGTGCTGTGGATCATGTGGTGGTCAGAATTCCACACCTCTGATGCATCGGTTATGCACACAATCGAATGTGTGATTTACATTAGACGATCGTGGGATACTGTTTACTTTGCCCTATGCGAACAGCGTTTTCGTTTATTGCTGTTGCATCGCAATGGTCTTGTTTAGACGAAGTATATTGCGGCAGAGACAAAGGTTTTGTCGACGGATTGGTTTTCCAGCAATTAGCTTATCGCCGGAGCTGTGATGTTTGTCGACAACTGGCGCAGCTATGCCAACCGTTTGTGTACATCCAGTTAATGGATCGATACACAATTTCTATGCTGGGTCATGTCCTTCGATCGCCGTGCAGGCGTAGGACAAATTGTTCGGACTTGTGCCCATGTATCTGTGGATACGTGGGGTTGTTGACTCCAGGATTTGGATATAGGTGAGTATGTTCCTTGGTGAAACGACGATATCTGGACCTATAGTGAATTGTGTGGTTCGTAGAACCGCCACAGATGTTTTAAGACATGTCTTACATCCGAACCACCAATGCAGAATAATACACTGTTTTAAACGGAATCCTTGAAGTTTTTCCAAATCATCTCTATAGCATAATTGAATTTGGTTGATCTGAATGGGGCAGCTATGCTTGTGGCTCTCATATCGCACTCTAGTTCAATCCCATTTCAGTGTTGATGGAGAGGCACCTGATCAGGTCGGTGGCTCAGAACTCGTGGCAAGGTGGTTGTTTAAGTATAAGACGGATCTAAGGAGGGTGGTGTGATTATAAAAGGACTAAACTATGAGGGAGACCCACATTAATTCGGCACCCATTTCGATTGAATATGTTTCTATCTCCTCAATTTACTTGCAACGATTTTTTCTACAAATTCATTGGGTAACATCGTTTAACCTGAGCTATAGACTGCTTTTATCACAGATGTTGCGTCCTCAGACATCAATACTGTCATTTGATTTATAATCTTTGGTGGGTTTGTGGGGTAGGTGAAGTATTATGCCGGACACGGGCACACGGTTCACTTCACTCCCCATCTCTAACCGATTTGGCGAAAAAACAAACACCAACAAGGAACGACGATCCGTACCGAACACCAGAAGACATCCGTTTGCCAAAAGAGTAGAACGCACGTTATTCTCTGTCACTCACTGATTGTCCGCTGTAAATGATCTTCCAAGAATCGAAGAGTACAAGAAAATGAAACGCACTGCTTTAATTTATCTCTATTTGTGTCTATTATTTATAACTTAATTTAAGTTGTTATTTATTTTTGGGTCTACATTAGTTGTTCTTATCGATATGTAACGTTACACATGTTGTATTTGGCATATGCGGGACACTGTTTAATTGGTTTATTAATAGGTTTCATTGGTGGCACCGTTTCACTGGGGATTTGTTTGGTGAATCAAGGGTTCGACACGTAAAACATCGCGTGTGTAAACGCACCGTACCGTCTGCACGGTACGGCAAAGGGAAGTAGACCCGACCGACTCCTTTGATGATTGTAATAAGACTCTTAGATAACCCACCGTACCGACGCCGGTACGGTGGATGGCAGGCGACCCGACCGCCTTGCTGGTTGAATTACGACTCAACGATATCTTGCTCGTTCAGAGCTCACTCGCTCATCGTGGTCATGGTGGCATGTGTGCCTAGAACAAAGAAAGACATAAAGTGCATTCCTAGGATACGATTTCGGTAAAGCAAATAAAACCGAAATCGTCGGATGCATGTGCATAGCAGCTGAACAAAGAGACCACGGTGCGATGTGGAAATGTGCTAATTAGTTTTAGCTAGATTACTGGGAAATGGTGTTTATGGCATAGCTAGTAAGGGTACGTATTGAATACCTATTTGCATTGTTTATGCTTGGATTTCAATTGATGCCAAGGGACGCGGAATGCGTATTTGCTCTGGGTTGCACATTGTGCGAGTCAGGGAATTTATTGCTGGGAGAAAAATGTCGCCAGCCAATGTATACATAAAGAAATTTATCGTATACATGAATGAAGGTGGGAATAGGCGACGCCATGATAATTATCTCTGCCTAGAATGGTTACATGATATGTGAACCGAGGGTTTTTCTTTTCAGGATAATTTATGATAAGGAAAGTAAGAACTCTTACAGGGGATTTGTAAGCCAGGGAATGCTTGAAAAGGTAAGAATTCTTTTGCAGGCACTTTTGGGTTATAATAATTGGATCTATTTGATGCGTGAAGCATTTAAGATGCTAATGCGAATTGCATTAGCGAAAGCTTATGCAGATTGGCTTGTGGTTATGGCGGTTTTTTCAGGAAGGCGAGCCGTGGGATCTGGCGGAACAGCCACAGGTTTTGGTGTTTTAGTGGCGTAATATTCCGCATGGAAAGGATGTGACCTCGATTTCGGCACGGACCGAGAGGGGCGCCTTCTACAAGGGCATAACACCTGTAGTAGTTGCTTTCGCTCATCCATCAATTGGTTTTATGTGTCGGGTCATTTCAATAGAACAGGAATTTTGCCTCGATATTGCTTCGAACATTCCCGGCCCAAGATGCAATTTCTTCTAAAATATAATTTCAATAAACTAGACCTTAAGCATTTCTTGCCTAGCAAGTAAGATAAATATAAGAAAAAGAACAAAATATTGAAATAAATGTACGTAAAATAAAATGGAAAAATTGCAATTTCTCCTTTATCTGTCCATGTTTCTAACCAGAAACCAGCAATGCTTGCATTTACCGAAACTCAACTAATAGCCTATACAAACATTTCAGATTTTACTACACACTAATTACAACTTACTGTCTCTGTTCATTCTACATCGCGGTCTAGCTACATACATACGAAGTGATATTGCTTACAGCTTCTGCCTCTGAATTTAATTACTTCTGGCTAAAACTTCACGTTCGTAAGCTTATCATACATTACTGCTTCCTTTACAGAAGCCCAAATTTGGATAGAAACGCATCCTTTAACTAATTTGATGCTCTGTCTGACTCTATTGATAGGATCTTGACCCTGAAATCGTAATTGCGGGTGATTTAAATGTACATAACTTTCAATGGCTTCGTCGCTCCGGACACACAACACCTGAAAGTTATTATGTCCAGCTCTTTGCTGATTCAAATAGTTTAACACAACTCGTCAATGAGCCAACATGTGTTTCAGACATAGATGGCTATTGCGCCAACGCGCTGGACCTGTTTCTCACCTCCCACACGAACAAATACACAATTGAAGTTTCTTCGCCGTTGGGCAATTCAGACCTCTGTGCCGTGTCAACCAAATTTGATCTAACCAAGAGCAAGGCTAACGAGAAAACTCCTAAAAGAAGAGTATGGTTCTACGAGAAAGCCAACTGGGAAGATCTGAACGAATTTGTGGGAGGTTAAATTGGTCGCTATTTTTCCTTAATAACGATATTGACTCTATGGTGGACACATTGACAGACACGATTCTACTTGGCATGCAGACCTTTATTCCACACAGAGTAAAGAGTATCAAACCCAAGAGAAATATGTAGTACGATTCCGGGTGCAAATAAGTTATTAAGGCTAAAGAGATGAGGTTTTGGTTGTAGAAATCAAACAATACTGAGGAAAACCGGAAAAGATTTACGAGAGTTAGAAATGACTCAATGCGCGTATTCAATGTCCAAAGTTCTTGCATGACAGGGAATTAGACAAAAAATACTACACTCTCCCTCAGATAGTAGAAGCTTCTGGACAGTCGTAAAAAACACTCAAAACTCTGTCTCTTCATTCAGTCCTTGACTTCTAGTCGCTGACAGATAAGTCACCAGTGCAATAGAGAAAGCGAATCTACTTGCTTAACGCTTTGCAGCCAGCTCAACGCTGCCTAATACCCCATCAGTTCCGCCTTAACTTGAGTACACACCGTCTCAATAGCTGAGTTGGTAAGGAGGTTGTGTCTTGCGTTTGATTCTACAAACCTAGGTTCCACTAACGACTCCTGTTATTGTGCTGATTAGTGGGTGCTGGGTAGGGTCCCAAACCCCAGCCGCCCGGTGCAACATCACCCAATTGAACCATAGGCTCCGTGAAATTACTAGTTTTACTACTATTTATTGGCCTGTAGGGACCCGGAAGTTCATGACCTCACCAACTCGACTCCGCTATCGTTCCCTGTCCTGTGCACTCTCCTTCCACGTTCGACCATCAGATCCGATCTCCTCGAGGTCCAACCTAACATTGTCATCCCATCTCCGTCGCGGCCGTCCTATCGGTCTCTTTCCCGTTGGTTTACCGTCAAGAATTCGATGCACGGTACTATCGTTGTCCATTCGCGCTGCATGTCCGGCCCATTTTAATCTTCGCGACATGATTAATCTCACACTCTTCCAGTTCGCGGTTGTGGAGTTTCCTCTATTGTCCTGCCTCCTCGTCATATTTACCGCCAAAGACACCCCTTAAAGCTTTATTCTCGAATACGTGGGATTTGTTTTCTTCGGGTCTTGTGAGAGCCCATGTTTCGCATCCGTATAAAACAATCGGAATGATTATGGTTCTATAGACACGGAGCTTTATGTTACGTCATAGCAGTTTGGATTTGAGCAGTTTACTGACTGTGTGCCAACTAGCGTTGCCGGAATGCAGTTTTTTGTTAATTTCCTTCGACATTTCGTTACTGGCCATCAGTATCGTTCCCAGATATTTAAATTCTTTAACTTTTTTAAATATCTGGCCTCTGACGTTTATATGTGTTCCCTGACGTCCACCCGCTCTCGCCGTAATCATGTAGTTTGTTTTGTCTTCATTTATTTCTAGGCCCACCTCTTCTGCTGCTTGCATGATGATTTCACAGGCTCAGTGAAATAGTTGAGAAAAATCCCTGACCACCTTTTGGAGCTTGGATGATGGATCCGATCGAGAAAAAACAGGGTCTCATGGCACTGAATCAGCGTTATGGGTTCGCCCTCCTGGGGGAAGTAAAATAAATGAAAAATAAAAAAAAAAACAGCACACCATAAGCCAGATTCGCTTTCGAGCAGATACTGTTTCCCGCGCACTCAAGGAGCTGAACGCAAACATATCAGCTGATTCAGATGGTACTCTTCAAGATATGTACTTGTTCACTCGGTAAACCACTGCGGAAATTCTTTCTTGTGTCCGATTCTACTGGACGTTTCCCAAGTAGATGGAAATAGGCGAACAATCAGACAATTCCTAAATAGGGCGACAAATCGTCCCTTTCTTCTTAAAGACCCATAGCAAAAACTCTATTCTCTCGAAGGTAGTGGAATCACTCATTAACTGTCAACTTTCGAAATATCTGGAATCAAAACGCCTACTCAATGATCGCCAATATGCTCTACAGGAGAATTGAGGTCGCACCTTAACGAACAGTGGAGCCATTCCATCCACTACTTTGGCGAAAGCAAGGAGGTCGTATTGGATATTTCAAAAGCCTTCGACAGTGTTTGGCACCCAGCCTTTTGTCGAAATGATATTCCTATGGAGTGGATAATTTCCTGGCCCGATGAATAAGAGGCTATCTTTCTGTTCGTTCAATTCAAGTAGTTCGCGACGGTGTGAAATATGCTTCCCATCAGGTGCAGGCGTCGCCAGGGTTCGGTACTCTCACCCATAATCTTCCTCATCTTTATAAATGATCTCTTGGCTATCTCTCGCATTCCAATTCACTCGTTTGATAATGATAGCACGTCGATTTTCTCATAGTCATACGAACATTTTGACTAAACTTTTTGAACCTCATTACCAACCACCAGGTTATGCTTCATACATTAAATTCCGACCTCTACAAAATATATCAACGCAGATTATCTAACCAAGTCGAATTAAAAACTTTGACACTCAGTGCTGCCTCTTGTCGTCAAAGCCGAACCCCAAAGAAAATATATTGTCGATAAAGGGCACATGCATCGACGAAGCCAAGGAACTATCAATCCTCGGTACTCGAAATAATTCGAGTCTTATTTGGAACGTGGGGCCAACTGTATGGGGTTCCTTAAGAGATGCAAAAAATACTTCACTCGATCCAAACACTATTTACAAGGTGTACATTCGTCCCCAAAATGGTGATCAACCTTAATATTTGGCCAGGCGGATCCAAAACTGCACAACACGTGCTCGATAGGATGTAAAAAGAGGCAGTGAAACTTTTTTGGGGACCCATAAGTTGAGCAATTCCGTTGTTAGAACATAGTATTATGTCTGTTTCGATACAATTATCACGGTCGTTGCTCACATGAACTTGCTGAATATGTTCCTGTTCTTTAGACATTTTTCCGCGATACCCATCAATCTGAGGATCCGCATCAGTTCATGTTGAAAGTCAACTTAGGGCGAACAGAAAACGCCAGAGAGTCATTCTTTCGTCGAAAAACACGAATGTGGAATGCTCTACCTGATCATATGTTTTCTCGTCATTGTAATGTCCATACCTACTGTCCTTATCCAGTCGCTTTACATCCGCGCGCGCTGTATTCTGCCATTTAAGCGTACTTCAAAATCCCACTTTGTGCGCGCGTTTCTGTGAGAAAAATAAAAAAAGATCTGTTAGTATACCATTTTAAATCAATTTTTGAATATATACAATATGAGGTTGGGGCGCCGGTGGAACATATTTCGGTTCATTTAGTAAAAACAATAGTATTCTCCGAAAACAGTTCTATTTTTCGTCCTTTTCAGCCGCTTTCAAGCAACACAGAAGGTTTGTTAGAAAATATTATTTTCTCACTTTGACCAGATTATAATTATAATAACTGATTTACAATGATTTGTAAAATTAGTTCACCTTCCGCCTTTCTTCCTCGTTACTCCACTGGTTTTTTTCCCTTCCCACAGCTGAGGAAAACTTATTCGCAAAACCCTCGTTGTGGTATGGTTCTCACATATTCTCATATTTATAGTAGTGTTGGCGGTTCGGTGGCCATCAACCAGATATTGATCATATGGCACCAATTACTATGTTTTTTGTCTTATCGTCTAGGTTTTTGGAAGATAAATTTTTGGCGGCAGGTTAACAATGTACCAACAACACAATGTGTGTTATTATCGCCTAAATATCGACCGAGACGAAACTAGGCGCGGCACGCTCTCAAGATCGCATCCACGTATTCTATTGCAGAATTTATTTGGGTCTTGTTTCGGACTAAAGGAAACCGAGCAGAGTGCTACAAATGAAAAAACAGTTCGTTTTGTGTTACCCCATATGATATTATGCGAGACTGTGGGGAGGAAGTATGGTGCGCCGACGCACGACGCTGATTCCCTTCCACCCCCATCCGTCATTCACTGTGTAAAACTGCAAAAGAAACGCCACCAAAAGGTTCACCAAGAACCAAGTTCAAAACACCGGACCAGCACTGCACAGCGAATAAAACACACAGGATTGATCGTCATTTATAAGTTCTTCTTTATTTCACGGATTTTCTTGATGCATATAGTTCACTCTAAATTGGCTCCTAATATGTATATTGACAGGATACTGCACATGCATATAGTTTACTCTAAATTGGCTCTTAATATATATATTGACAAGATACTTTTATATTTGGTATTGTTATTACTCGACACCGTTTGAACCTGATTTGTGTTTTTAATTCGATGCACGTTACGAAGGGTTGACGTGGACATGGGGATCTAACAAGTTAGCTGAACTCGCGCGGAGACTTGTGTGTACTCACCGTACCGGCGGACGGTACGGTGGACGGCAGGGGCCACGACCGACTCCTCCCGTGGGTGAAATAAGACTCCGCAATGTGAATTCCCTAGGAAAGGAAATTCGGACAGTGGTGCATGCTCTCTTGATTAAGGGATCCATTTTCTATTACAAGAAACGTGGAGTCTCTCTTTGGGGTAGGTAACCGGATCTCATAGAGAAGATCGTGGTGATATGCACGTATGTGTGCACATTGGTTTTTTCATGGGACAGGGCCATGAGAACAATCTGAAAAATCAAAAGGGATATTGGGCATCAATGAGATGTCGGCTAAGTAAACAAGCCGTATCTCATTGGGTGTTAATGGATTTCTGTTTGCTCACGCCGCGAGGTCACGAGAAGCGGATCCAGAAATTAAAAGACAAAGGAATTTATGAGCTGAGAGTTCAACTGAGTAAACAAGTTGCAACTCATTAGCTGCTAGTGCATTTGGGATACTTGAAATAAGAAGAACAGCGTTCTTTTGTTTGCACATGGTGCGTGCTAAGGAAATTGGTTTTAGCATCTATGGCGCTAATTGTATGCAGCTGCGTTGGATTGTTTATCGTTTGGTGAAAAGGTCGCCAGCCAATGTGTATGTAAGGGAATTTATTGTACAGATGGTGAGGCTGGGAATAGGCGACGCAATGTTTATTCTCCCTAGTTATAATATGATCGTTACATTACGTGTGAACCGAATTATTTCTTTACAGGAATTCATCTAGGGAAAATGCATATGGTAAGATTGGGATTTGCCTGGCAACCGAATTTGCCGAATTGGGTTTTGGATTTATGATCCTATAAAATGGACAAAATTCTTGTACGGAATTTTGAATGCGAATTGGTGTAAGAAGGTAAGAATTCTCTTCCAGGAGCTTTCAGAGTATACGTTAGGAAAACTTGATGCGTGAAGCATTTATAGGTGCTAATGCAATTACATTAGTGGGGAATAATAGGAGTTGGGTTGTAGTTATGGGCGGTTCTTCGGGTAAGCTTAAAAGAACCCCCACAAGACCATGTGAGGTAATTCGGTTTTGTCGCGTAGATTTTTTTCCATTCTTGTATTCCATGTGTCTATATTTGTACCGTGCAAATGTGTGGAGGATTCCGAAAATGCAAATGTCCCATGGAATTAACTCTGTTTCAGCATTGACCTCACCTGCCCCAGGCCATAAATCAGGAGAATTCAATGTCGTTTTCTTAAATTTGGCTTCCAGGGTCATCCGTGGAATGACTAGTTGCCCTTCTTTTCAAAAGTTGGCCGAAGCATATTAACTTGATCAGCCTTTGTTTACACGCAAAACTTGTTACCCCCTAATACTTATCCTACGAGGTCAATACAAACCATTAACGGAATTCAGTTAATGTGAATTACTCCGTGGTGATTAATTAATCAACACACCAAATTATTTATGAGTATCTTTAAAAATACATAAGCGGGTAAATCATGGAATTTAGATACCACATCAGAAAAAACTCAATGATGGCAGAAAAAAGTAAGTACCCTTTTACAAACAATACTGTGGATTGGATTGATGCCTGACACGGGAATGGATTTGTGGGGGTTCTCTATATTACATGGAGAACCAACCCACAATTCTAACCACAATTTCCGCCTGATTTCGACCGCTTTCAGCGTGTCATATTATCCCCTATCCCACCGTTCATGCTATTCACCTGAAATGTCATATTTTCCCAAAGGACGCATAGCTAAACTCATTATCCTTTGCAGACATAATTGAGTTTAGCTACTCTTTTTGCCATACGGCAACTCCATTCCTCTAACCATGAGATTTTCAGCCGAAATTCCATTCATGTTGGTTAGTAACAACCAAGTCGAATCAAACGACGCGGCTGCATCATCATTCAATGGCTTGGGTAATTACCGCATGCCTTAGCGTTTTTCCCACGGTATTATTTCCCTAGCAGATGTAGCGTCCTATCGTTTTTCCGCAGATCATCCATTCGCTTGGTATCAATGATCTCTTTTCGCAGGTGAATAGCATCAGCCAAATTTTCCCCTCCTTCATAATTCTGTCTACCTACGGTTCAATGCACTCTGAGATCACCACATCCGTAACACTGGGGCAGTAGGTCATTCTCAGAAACTTCATTTGATACCGGCGCACAAGCTAAGCCAACCCCGAAGTTATTGCGCTCTTTCTTTTGTTATCTTTATCCTTCGCATGTCCAGCGACTGTCGAATGATGCGCGAGTATTATCCACCTCACTGAGGCATGCGAATGAGAAGATACATGAAACGAGCGTGGTGATGATTGGCTAATAGCTGTGCGAAACAGAAATCCTGATTTTCACCCCTAATTAAGGCAGTCACTATCCACAGCAGCGTACACATGCTACGCCGTTTAATGAGTCGAAATTCACCATCGTCAAAAGTAGGGCGGAAAGAATTCGTGGAATTAGTACCTTTGTAGAAATATATTAAGCAATAGATGTGAACTATGTTGCAGCTTAATTCTTGTGTTGATACCAAATTCGCGTAAATTAACAAATGTTTTATGGAATAAAAGAACGGACAGATAGTCTTGACGCTATTGTTTGTTTTTTTTGGACAAAATTTATATTGTTATTAGCCACAAGTGAATCATTCAGATTTTAAACAATTCTAACCGAACATGGTGTTAAATAAAAACGAACTTCAAGTCTGAACTCATGCGATTGTCGAAGTGCCCACTACAATGTCAATTAGTGTTTTATTAAACAACGCGCGAAAGTAACAATTATAATATCAATCCATTTGTTAAAACCAAATTTCACCATTCCTTAAGTTAACAATAAATAAACAAATCACCGACAAAATCATTGTGTTTTATTTTCCTTTCGTGATCGGCTTTCGGCGTAACAAGTGTCGGGGATTAAAGCTAATACGTGCCATACGTTGGCATACGAACTTCTACCCGCACAGAT
Organism: Microdon myrmicae; assembly: GCA_963931805.1. NCBI lineage: Eukaryota > Metazoa > Arthropoda > Insecta > Diptera > Syrphidae > Microdon > Microdon myrmicae. The sequence goes on from OZ007502.1 coordinate 115,746,746, forward strand.
TCATTTCACCCGTCAACACTTACGTCGTCGAAAATTGTTCACGGAGGAAAGAGGATTAATGTTCACCAGGAGGAAAATCGAATTAATGAAACGCACTGGTTGTTCTTTTATAGTTAATGTTTTTATTTGGTTTTAACCGGAATATGCTTTTAATAAGATTTGGTGGGGATACCAGTCTATTTTTGTTACAAGAAAACTTATTTTTGTAATACACTATTTATTAGATAACTTTAGTAATCACGACATTATTTTAAGGCAAAAATACCCAACACAACTAATTCTCAACAGCGAGTTGACTCGGAACGTGCGCGCACTGTAATGATTGCATTACGACTCCGGTCACTTGTGCACCGTATGGTGGATGATTAGTGACTGTTTATTCGGCGAAGAATTAAATTAAAATTTAGGGCGGCGGCGTGACCTGACCGCGGTGGTAAACGACAAGCGACTAGCTCGAATTAGGGATGAAGATGGGTAATTTAATTTTGCACACCGAGCAACCAATAGAGATCATCTTGACGCTTCTGCTCTCTCATCTGCCACGCCCGTCGAGGTGTGGTGAACACTTCGGTTAGTTCGATAGTCGACCAACATGGGCGAATGAGAGAACAGAAACACAATGCACTATGATCTCGGGGTGGGTTTGGTTGGGTGTGCATGAATCAATGCAACTTTGAGGGTAATCCACTGACCCAATTCGGTGAATGTGGTGACCTCGGCGTGCACTGACCTATAGGGAGACAGAATTGTGAAGGAGAGGAAAATGTAGCTGGTGCTATTCACCAGCGAAAAGAGGTCATTGATCCCCAGCGAATGTAGTGTCTGGGGAAAGTGAGTAGGACGCCGACTTGGCTAGGGACATCTGATCATGGGAACTAAATTACTAATAATAATAATAAATAAACTTTAATAATTTCCCCAGCGATTGCATGATTATGCAACCGCGTCGTTTGATCAGACAATGCCGTTGCTAACCGACATGATGCGATTTGCGGTGGAAATCTCATTGGTTAGCGAAATGGAGTTGCCGTATGGCTAAAAGATAGCTAAACTTAATTATGCATTATCTGCATAGGATAATGAGTTTAGCTATGCGTCCTTTTGGAAAACATGTTTTGCAGGTGAATTAACCGAACGGTGGGATAGGGTTTTATATGACGCGGTGAAAGCGGTCGAAATTGTGGTTGAAATTGTGGGTTGGTTCTCCATGTAGTATAAAGAACCCACACAGTACTACTCTTAGAATTAACAATTATATGGAAATAATATCAGTAAGATGTACAAAATATCTTTGGTATCGTTGGGCATATTTCTAAATAAGAAATTACGAATAGCTGTATCAAGTATGAATATTAAATTATCATTTTAGAGAAGGTCATTAAAATAAAACACACCTACATATTAGTCAGCAGTTTTCTTGTTACAAAATTTTGTTGTTACCACCCACTTCATTGAACACGAAATACAGCTCTTCGCGTCCTGATAAAATAATTGATTTATTCCGTATTTGCATTTATTGAGAAGGACGAACTGAAATCTTCATTTAACTTCCTGACATAAGATTAATTCTGAGACTGCCATCGTACAATAGGATTTTATGTAGTTTGCATAATTATGAATTCAAATAACGGCTAGCGCAGAACATTAAATCATATTCGTGTTTTTGTCCTCAAGACGATTGAATCCTTAAGTCGTTTAATTGCTTGTCATGGTTCGTCAGCTTTGATCGAATGAAAATTTAATTTCCACAGCAATAAGGAATCAGGAATCCGCATTCACCTGTCATACATCCCATTTATGCTGAAGGAAGAGTTCAGCAAACACATACGCATGCCTTATCTCTTCTGCTATCGTTCTTTACCTTCGTATATACACACTTGTATCTGCACCACTGAGTATCATACATTCTTCTTCGGCAACGAGAAATGCTTGGCAAAAATTCCTCTTGTCAGTCCTTTGAACCATTTTGGATTCCAGTGGAATCTGGCGTCTTGCATCCATCGCCCTATTCCTGTGATCGCATTAGAAGGGTGTGCAGATATGACAGAGTTGGGCTGGTTTGCGATCTCAAACATCGCAATATGGTATATCGAGCAAACAACCAATCCTTCAATTGTGTATGTGTAGTGCAAACATATCCTTGTGCATAGATAATGCGAAAAATTTCATTAGGATGCATTCGATAACAAGAATTTAAAGACATTTTTTTTTTATTTACGTTTAACTTCTATTTTTAGTTGTCGTTTCGTCTTGCATCCTTTAGGATTTATTGGCTTTGCTTATGCAAAGTTCTATCCTTTCTGTATCGGGGAGACAGGCCTTTTGAGTGAAATTAACAGAAACTTTTCGGATTGGGTAAGTGTGTTATTCTGTTTGAGAAACCGCTTAAAAGTTTCGTAAATTGCAGGTACCTAGATGGTGAACTTGCGGTCGTTATAGGTGTAGAAGATGGAAGTAAACGTGTCATTCTCGGTTGACGTTGTCGGCAATTATGCCTTTCCCTCCTGGAAAACATACTTTGTGTAGTTTAGTTAACAAGGTGTGTTTTTGTTGATGTAATAGTTTAACATACTTTTAAAAGTGAACCAGGTTTGTTGTTTACATATTTGTCTAGTTTTGCGTGGAAGGTTTTGACAATGTTTAGATCAGGAGGATGTAAACAAGTTTTTGAAATGAAGTTTTACAAACGGGGGTAAGAAATTTTGGAACTGTTTTCTGAGTGGTATTGACTAAAGTGGTAAACGATTTCATTATACTATATGGCGTAAGGTTAAACATTAAATTTTGTCATGAGAACAAGCAATTTACCAAAGAAATAAGCAAATAAAAAAAAAGAGAGGACGGAAGTAAAAGCAAGTATTATTTTGATGAATTTGAATTTGATTTAATTAATAAGTCCTTTTAGACTGTGAACGCAAAAAACAGTTTGTCTAATCACAAATTTCGTCTAATTATATCCTCGGTCGTTACTTTTCTATGCTTCCACATCAACTTATCGAGCGATGGCTGATGTGATAAAAAAGAGAAATAAGTCAATACCATGGCATGAATAAGAATTGTTCTGTTTGGCACTTTTGATTTCTTTTCGTTCCCGTGGCAGTGGTGTTTCACTGATTGAATTGAGGATTTATAACCCCTTTGTTTTATTTTTCCATGGTATCGAAATAACTTGTTGATTTATAAATTACGTTTTCCCATAGAACCGGAAAAATCGTACGTGCGCGTATGTTTTTCATGCTGTTTTGTTCGTTATTTGTTGTTGCGTCTTCCTGTGATAATGTGCCGCTTATAGTCTTATAGTAATCCGGATAGAACATCATACACGCGCAATCGTAGTGAAGAACGCATCACCAAAAGAGAACCAAACAAGATATCATGTATATCGTGTATCAGAGCATTAATGTAGCAACCCACACAAAGCAAGGAGTTGGGACCTCCTCGTATCAACACTGCTGTGTGATGCAATGATGCTATGGTTCTAATCTTTTCGTAGGGTTGGTTCCGATCATCATCATCATCATCATCATCGCCGGCACTACAACCGCGAACCGGTCTTGGCCTTATTTAGCAAGTCCTGAGGCTTGTTAAATTTTCCATAATGATTTGTTTTTTCCGCGCAACGTCATTAGTCTTGCGCCAGAGGCTCTCGGCGGGGAATCGAACCCCGGTCTCCCGCGTGACAGGCGGGTATAGGAACCACTATACTATCGAGGAGCCATGGTTGGTTCGAATCATGTTCCTCAAAACTTCGCAAAACGGTATTGCCTCTGTGGCGTTTCTAACAGACACTCACATAATATACAAGCAAATTGTGAAGAACAACAGCGAAAGAAAGTCAGATAATCAAGACATCAGAGCTCTATACCATAGCAATTCCACATCAGTTGAGTGTACTTGAGAATAACGATCGAATTCGTACATGCGGCAGCGTTGGTTCTAACCTTTATAGCGTATGTTCGAATCACACGCTCTTCATTATCATCGCTAAACCCTATAATCTCATACAGTGCGAAACACTCCATCATGCGGTATAGACGTTGTCGATTTCGACCATTGTTTTAATCTTGAGCGCATAGTTTATTACCAGAGTCAGTTTTTGCTCGACCTTATCATAAAATTGGGTTATTGACATGCTACCCCGTCTCGAGATAAACATTTCTTGCTCGAATAGACAAGTCGGCCTTTTATCCGAATATGTGAAATCTAGACGAGCCAATATGGCTTTGAAGTTTAAGACAGTATTGAAGGACGACAATACCAGGCCAGCTACTAAATTATTTCTTATAATCGCGACTGCCTGATAGTGCTTTGAACTTCCATCATAGTTTTTAAAAGTGTGTATGTCGCAAAGGCTGGCGCAAGACTAATGACCTTGCCCGGAAAAAACAAATCATTATGGAAAAATTTAACAAGCCTCAGGACTTGCTAAATAAGGCCAAGACCGGCTCCCGGTTGTAGTGCCGATGATGATGATGATGTCGCAAAGGCGCCTTGCTTTCATGAGACATGTTTGCTCTCTATTGAATTGCGGCAAGGACTCAACTAAATCCGGTGATTCTCCACATGTTTTATGTGGATTAATTGTTACCGGTTTATATTCTTCAACCACTATTGGTGTTTCCAACAATTGTAACCTCCTTGTTAATTCACTAACTCTTTGCTCAAATCGAGCAAGAGTTTGGTCGGTCGCGGCCTGAACGGCTGCCGTTAGAATTGTCAGAAGTTGTTGTGCCTCCTTTACAACACAGATCTAACAACAAAATACAAGGACAGCTAAAATACAAACAAAAACCACGGATGTTGTTGCTGCGCGTGGAAGGTAAGTTGATTCGATTGACTAGATGGATCTCTGGGACGGTGGAGGTTACTGTTGCGCGTGTAAGGTAAATTGACCATATGAATAAATGTTTGCGTTATGATGTCATAACATTACATTTTTAGGGCATTTTACCCATACAAGTTGCCACCCTGAATCACTTACCCATCGGGCACCGTGCCCATAATAATTCTCGAATAATTTATGTTTAATAAACACGCCACATTATTACCAGGTATCTGTTAACCGTATATGACCTGAAATGCATAAGCAGAAAATGAAATTACATAGTGGAGTACTGGGGCAGGGACAAAATTATTTGAACTGTCTAATCATTTATTACACAAGATACCCAATGGCACTATCAGTTCGCGCGAGAAGTCTTACTGTGGGATCCTAAGCAAACAAACGCAACTCCGAGACCAGTGCACAATTACCTGTGCGTGCCTAAGCAAATAAACGGATCTCTACACACGCGACTTAGTGCTGTGGAAAGTGCGAAGATATACACACGAGTGCTGTACAGGAATTGTTAACTAAGCGCCGACGAGTCAGCACGTGCGCGTCTGCCTCGTGATCCGTACCATCGGATCAATTGTGTAATCCGTTTAGCGTATCTTAAGTAAACACAAGATATCCTAATTGCGCTATCGGTTCGCGTGTCAAGACTTCTGTGGGGTCCGAAGTAAACAAACGGATCACCACAACGCGTCCGAGTGTAGTGCCGTAATATATATGGGATTTGCGCCACAGTGTGAAAATTGTGTGGAAGTGTAAAGTGGGGCAAATTCATACCCTTTCCTTGTGTCTGTTTTCCTCTTTTTCGCACCTCTGTGGCGTCCCTCAAGCATCAATACTCTCGATTGATTTATAATCTTTGGAGGGTTTTTGGTGTTTTGAGTGGCGTAATATTCGTCACGAAAGGGATGTGACCTGGATTTCGGCACGAATCTAGTGGCATAACACCTGTAGTAGTTGCTTTCGCTTATCTATTGCCGGGTCCAACTAGCATCCTTTTCTGAGGCGGTATTGGGGTATGTGTCAGGCCATTTCAATGGAACGGGAATTTCACGTCGATCTGAAACCAGCAATCCTTGCACTTAGCGAGACTCAGGTTATAACCTGGCGCTTTTGTTCTTTCCACATCGTGGTCTAGCTACATAGATACGAAATGATATTGCTTATCAGCTTCTGCCACAATATAGGCTCTGCTCTAATCCAGACTTCAATTTCTCGTGGCTAAAACTTTACGTTCGTAGGCATATCATACGTTACTGCTTTCTTTACAGAAGCCAAAATTTGGATAGAAACGCATCCTTTAACGAATTTGATGCTCTATCTGATTCCATTGATAAGATCTTGACCCTATATCCGCACACTGAAATCGTTATAGCGGGTGATATCAATGTGCATAACTCTCAATGGCTTCGCCACTCCGGAAACACAACACCTGAGGGTCAGTATGTTCAGCTCGTTGCTGAGTCAAACAATTTAACTCAACCCGTCAGTGAGCCAACATGGTCGTTGGTCTTTCCGCCAACACACTGAACCTGTTTCTCACCCCCGACCCAAACAAATACACAACTGAAGTTTTTTCATCCTTGGGCACTTCAGACCACTGTGTGGTGTCAGCTAAATTTCCTCTAACCAACAGCAAGGCTTACGAGAAAACTCACAAAAGAACAGCGAACTGGGAAGGTCTGAACGGCTTTTTTGTTAAATTGGTCGTTATTTTTCCTCAATAATGATGTTGACTCTATAGCGGACATATTGATGGAGACAATTCTTTTTGGCATGCTAACCTTTATTCCACACAGAGTAAAGAGTATCAAACCTAAGAGAAATATGTGGTTCGATTCCGTGTGCAGAGAAGCCATTAAGGCTAAAGAGTTGAGCTTCCGGTTGTATAAATCAAACAATACTGACGAAAACCGGAAAAGATTTAAGAAAGCTAGAAATGGCTGCAATGCGTATATTCAACGCGCCAAGTTCTTGCATGACCAGAGAGTGAGAAATAAATACGACACTCTCCCACAGGTAGTAGAAACTTCTGGGCATTTGTGAAGAATATCTAAAATTTGGTCTCCTCATCCATTCCTTCGTTAATAGTCGATGACAGACCAGTCACCAGTGCAATAGAGAAAGCGAAACTACTTGTTGCACATTTCGCAGCAAATTCAACCCTGCCTGATACCACATCAGTTCCGTCTCAACTTGAGCATAAGCATCACACCATGACCCAGATCCGATCCGAACGCGTACTGTTGCCCGCGCACTCAAAAAGCTAAACGCACACAAATCCGTTGGTTTTGATTGTATTCCTCCATTTCTCCTGAAGAGATGTACCTCTTCACTCGCCAAACCACTGCGGAAACTCATTCATTTGTTTTATTCTACTAGTCATTTCCCAAATAGATGGAAGACAGCGAGCATTCAGCCAATTCCCAAACAAATCATGCCTCTTTTCTTATCGACCCATAGCACTAACTTCTATCCTTTCGAAGGTAATTGAATCACTGATTAACCGTCAAGTTTAGAAGTATCTGGAATCAAATGACCTCCTCAATGACCGCCAATATAGGCTTCGTAGTATCAGGTCGACAGGGTATTTGATGGCGTACCTTACCGAAAAGTGGAGCCATTCCATCCACTACTTCGGCGAAAGCAAGGTTGTTGCACGTGATATCTCGAAAGTCTTCAATAGAGTTTGGCATCCAGCCCTTTTATTAAAATTACATTCATATGGAGTGGACAATTCCCTGATCCAATGGATAAGAGACTATCGTTCTGGCCGTTCAATTCAAGTTGATGGTGTCAAATCTGCCTCCCATCAAATGTATGCAGGCGTTCCCCAAGGTTCTATACTCTCACCCAGTCTCTTCCTCATCTTTATAAATGATCTCTTGTCCATTAGCCACAACCCAGTCCACTCATTTGCCGATGATAGTGTAGCGGTTCCGCCAAACCCCACGGTACACTTATCTTAAAAACCCCCATAATCATCACCCAAGACGCATAAGTCTTCGCCAATGCATTCGCATTCGGCACCTAAAAATGCTGCACGCATTTAAGAGATCGAATCTATGATCTTTAAGTCCCTGTAAAGAAAACTTACCTTCATGCATTCTCTTCGCATACCACTGCTCCCTAAGATTTCTTTATTAGCTTACCAGGAATTTCCAATCAATTTCGGCATCTACGTCGCCAGTCAAATTTCCTTAGGTGAATTCCGGTAAACAAAATAATTCGGTTTACATACATTGTAACCTTCATGACAGTGATCATAAATATTGCCCCGTCTATTTTCCCAACTTCGCCAAGTAAGTTTCTTTACGTACACATCGGCCGGCGACCTTTTTCTTCCAGCAATAAAATTCCCTAACTCGCACCACGAGCAAATCGAAGATTGCTGTTCCTATATAGGTTTCCTGCGATACCATAGACAATTCATATCGTTTGTGGTATCCGAATCACATTTTCTATTTAATGAGCGGCTGCTATTTATCTAGCCGACCCTCATTACCGAACTATGCATGAGGTCAAATTTCCCTTGTCCTTTAATTCGCCGGATCTTTTCGCTCACAAACCAGATGCATAAGCAAATACAAATCCATTAGCATCCGACGAGATGCGATTCGTTTTTTTCAACAAACACACATCTCTTGGATGCCCATTATGCCCCGTCCTTGCGTTTCAGGTATGTGTTATGGCCGAATTCTTGTAAAGAACCAAGTACAGACACGTGTGTATCGTAACGATCTCCTCTAAGAGATCCGGTTATCACCACCGTAAACGTGAATGCATCCACAATTTGTTCTAACAGCGATTTAATATCAGTGAGTCGTCTTCCATCCGTCAGTGCGAGCACATTTTTGTTTGGGTGTTATCATCCCCCGTAGGGTGTGCATCGGAGTCCTGCACTCCTGCGGGACGAGCCCCTTGCGCGAGTCGAGTTTTAGACTAAGTGTTTTTCCTTATCTTTGTATGTGTTTAGTAAACGCACATTAATCCCGTGTCAACCAAACTTTAAAAAGAACAATCAATAAACAATAAGTAACAATTAAATACTGAGTTTTTCATTTAACTCTTCTCCTGTGGTGCAGCTTCCCCTAGTGTTTTAATATTTCGGTTGAAGTTCCTGAGCGTTTTCCTTTGTACTTGTCACTTATGCGTCCAGGATTTCGATCTCTCGGCGGTGTAATAGTGTTTTCCGTTAATGACGGAACCGATGAACCTTCTAGTTCTGGTAGAGACGAAGTAGAACTCTGCGCCCCTGCTGGTGCCATGACTTCGCCACCTACAATAGTACATTGAGTTTCTCATACTCATACGAACATTCCCCGGCAAACTCTTCGAACTTCAATACCAATCAGCAGGTTATGCCTAATACACTGAATTTCGACCTCAACAAGATATATCAGGATTATCTAACTGAGTAGAACTCAATGCGTCAAAAACTCAGTGCTGCCACTTGTCGTCACAGGCGAACCCCAAAGTAAATATACTGTCGATGAACGGCGCCTGCATCGACGAAGCCAAGGAACTTTCAATCCTCGGCACTCGAATTAATTCGACTACTAATTGGAGCGACCACATTTTTGAAGCTGCGAAAAGTGCGACCAAATGCATGGCGTTCCTTAAGAGATGCAAAAGATACTTCACTCCATCCAACTTGGCCCCTATTTACAAGGTGTATATTCGTCTCAAACTGGAGTTCAACTCCCATATTTGGTCAGTCGCATCCAAAACAGCGGTACACGTGCTCGATAGGATTCAAAAACAAGCAGTTAAACTTATTAAGGACCCAGCCGTAAGTCGTTTAATTCCGTCACTGCACTCCATCCAACTTGGCCACTATTTACAAGGTGTATATTCGTCTCAAACTGGAGTTCAACTCCCATATTTGGTCAGTCGCATCCAAAACAGCGATACCCGTGCTCGATAGGATTGCTGACGTCCGGCGCCGTGCTTCCTCGGAATGAGGGAAGAGCGGGGACCTTTTATTATTCCTTTATTAAATCTTCTTTCATCAATTCGCGTTTTGTTGTATTTCAATTCTTGATATAAAGTTGTCCGGGTTTGAATTGAAAAATGTTTCTTTTATTTTATTGTGTGTTACTTTGTGTATTTTTATTACAGCTTCTCCTTTTTTTTTTATAACAAAACTCAAACTACTTTTCAACTTCCTCAACCCTTTGATTGGCAACCAACTAACTGAACTCAACTCCAAACTCAAAACTAACTGAACTGAACTCAACTCCAAACTCAAACTGATTTTACTATTGAATTTTTTCTCTACTTATAGAACATTGTGTTCTAATTTACTGTGAATTATAATATGAACAAAACAAATTTTCTCAAAGTATTCCTTTAGTTTCTGTGACTTTTAAATTGAATAAAATTTGAACGAAAATCAAAGTGCTCTGTTTTGAAATAAAAAGGGGCAAGTTATGAAAAGGGGCATGTTATTAAATGTGCTGTAACTAGCAATATTGTGAATGTTTATGAATGGTATGTATTAAGTGAGAATGTAATATATGTTAAGGGACGTTTTTAAGGATGTGTAAGGAGATTCAGTGTTAAATTTAATAAAGGGTAGTATTCTGGAATACAACAGGATTCAAAAACAAGCAGTTAAACTTATTAAGGACCCAGCCGTAAGACGTTTAATTCCGTCACTGCACTCCATCCAAATTGGTCACTATTTACAAGGTGTATATTTGTCTCAAACTGGAGTTCAACTCCCATATTTGGTCAACCGCATCCTAAACAGCGCTACACGTGATCGATAGGATTCAAAAACAAGCAGTTAAACTTATTAAGGACCCAGCCGTAAGGCGTTTAATTCCGTCATTAGAACATAGGCACAACGTATCATACCTATCTCTGTTTTATGGGTATTACCACGGTCGTTGCTCAAATGAACCTGCTGAATGTGTTTCGGCCGTCAATCTGAGAATGCGCATCGGTTCACGTTGAAAGTCAACTGCAGGCCCACAAATAAACATAGACAGTCTTTCTATAGCCGAGCCACACGAATATGGAATGCTCTACCTGATCATGTGTTTCCTCGTCCACGCATTCAATACAAATATACATCGACACCTCCTGGCGGGAGGTGGTTTTAGTCGGTAAATATCCGGCATGCCTCTGGATTGGTCCAGGGGTATCTTTTGAAGATTTCCACCTTCCTACCGAAAAGAAAACAAAAAAACATAAAAACAAAAAAAAAACCTCATTTCCCTTTCCACTTCCTCTCCTTCCGATTGCACTGGTCTCTGATATTTAAGGGTATTTCAAAATCCCCATTTGTGCGCGCGTTAGTGTAAACCAAAATTAGGATGGGACAATCGAAATGTATTTGTGGCGATTCCAACGGGCGCATGTGCAACTATAGTTCGAAAGACAATCGCAAAATGCACCAGTGCTGTATATTATAGCAATTAACGCAGCAATTTTATCGCTTAGGTATCGAGAGAAACGCATCCTCGTGCACACGCGGCCGTGGTTTGGTGTGTTGAAGCTTTGGTTCTAATTTTTCCAAAGCGACGATAGAACTATCGTATAACGCTATACATCCAATGTGTTAATATGTTGACTACCGCAAACGTATATAAAAAACAAAACACCTTATTAGATGCTCATTATGAGAAAGGCACATTACTACCGCGTTTTTCAGTGATGGAGAATCAAATAAAATGTTCAGTAGGCCGTTAAAAGACCGGCATCCTATTCGTCAGTTTAAGATTTTGGCAGTTATGAATATTATTCAAAATGGAGACATGAATAAAACAACTCATAAATGAACAAGTTGTCGAGCTTTTTCGGCTACATCTCTTCGCATCTACAATCAATTGCGTGTCCATTTGATTCTGTGAGTGTTGTGTGCGTAGAATTTAAATTCAATTTTAAAAAATCTCCTTCAAGAAAATATTTCATTTTACCTGTTTAATTTGTATCTTGTTCTTTGGATAGTATGCTAGCTTCCTTTGATTACAAGTTCGCCTATTTGTCATTCCTGTACACGATCTCATTAAGGAAAGTGCTTTACCTTTCCCTCTAGTCTTTATTATAAATATTTGACGGACATCCAAGAACTAGAAGGCTCCCACCCCATAAAGGTTTGCACTTGAATCTATTAACTTCGTCAGTAGTAGACATTTTGATATATTTTCATCGAAAAATTCTAAACTCCTGGGCGCTATCAGTTCTCTATGTGAACGCCGCCGTCATTCTTCAACCGACCGTCTCCATGGAGAATTACTTTCGTACCTTATACTTGATTTTAAATTGCTTTACAAGCGCTCGCTGCTATAAAAAATTTTTCCATTCATAAATAATGCGCACAGATACAATTCACATTCCGCAAGGATATTAATTTCAGCCTTCATACATGGTTATCGTGCCCTATATGCACGACATGAATTCCATCGCGCGAAATCTCCGCTGGAGACACTCGTCTTCAGGGAGCCCGAGCATGTTCAGTGGTAAAAATTGTTCACAGGTGATACATTCTTCAGGTTGCAAGTGCACATCCAACAACGGTAATTGTGTGTAATTTATAATGGAATGTATAAGCGACCTACAACACACTTGTGGAAGTGGCATCTTGTTTACACGGCGACAGACGGGGATGTTACAATCCTTCGCATATGCGTACGCGTGGAAATGTGCACACGTTGAATCTGATACACCTATTTGGAATCCTTCACATCGTGGTGCTAATGAAGAATACCTCGTTTCAAACAACGTCCTGAGGATACATGCCATCGAGGGTGTTGAGTTGTAGAGGGAGGAATCTATTGTCGCGTAGAGTGTGCTGTAAAAACAAAAGATAGACATTTTTGTTTGATACTTTTTTTTGTCAATTGATCCTTTGAGTGTAGACAACATTTGTTCGATGGTATGAGCCATAATTAAAGGATGATTAAATAATTTTATACTTTTAATTGCGTTGCTAGGTTTCGTACGAAATCGAATTTGGATTTTCTGGAATGTAGAATTATCTTCAAAGGAATAATTAGACAGATTAGATTATAATGGGAAAACTGTCGATAATTTGAGGGGGTTCGTATAATGACGGATTCATCCTGGAATCGGTAGCTGTAGTACAATTGCTAAAAGTCTCATCAACTTCAAAGCACTGAGTTGATTATATACAGTGCGAGCTTGAATTTTAAAAATGGGTTGTTGGATTCGTGATGGGCTCATGATAATGGTGCGTTGAGGTCTCCATATCAAACAGTCTGCCTATACCTGTGGGATCTGGGTATAAGACGGTTTCTAGGTAAAAAGATATAGAGCTTGTGAAAGATCTGACTGAGGCATATCATATATAAGCAGACTAATACTCGTTGGTGACTAACTGGTAATAGAACGCTCTCGCCCGTTTCAGAGATGAATTGTTAAGATTATCGTGTAAAACTCGCAGGATGAACTCGATAAATATTTTTGAATGAATGAATGAATGAATAGGGGGCAGAACCCTCAGTTTATTTCGCTTAGTACAAGTCGTATGAACATATAAACTTATAAATAGATTTACGAACTATCTTAAAAACTAAGGCATGCGCTTAAGCCGGATGCTAGGGTATGAGTATGAGTGCGTGAGAGTGTAGGCGGTGGGCGGGGTTAGGTCAGGAGGGGTAAGAGAGGACACGACGTTTGAGAGTGGGAGAGGTGAGATTGAAGTCGAAGAACGCGGGGTGAGAGTTTGCCCACCCCTGCATTGGCGAAATAGGTTCATTAGGCCCGTAAGAGGTGTGATGGGTGGGCAAATAGAAGAGACGAGGGTTTCGCAGATTTCGAGGATTAGTGGAAAATGCGTTGGTGAAGAGCAGGCTTGGGCAGTTGATTGAACCTGAGAGAGTAGACGGTGGATGAAGACGATGTCGCCATGAATTCTGTGCTCTTCAAGTGTGTTAAGGTTAATTAGGTGAAGACGGCTCGTGTATGGGGGTAGGGTCTGAGGATTTTCCCAATTCAATCCTCAGAGGGCAAAACGACGACGACGAGTAGTGAGGAGACCAAACCTGACTAGCATATTCAAAAAGGGGGTGGACAATGACTATATAGAGCCATTTGAAAACGTAGGGATTAGAGAATTCTTTCGACCAGCGTTTCACATAACCAAGGACAGAGTTGGCCTTGAGAATAATTTCATAAAAATGTAGGATAAAGTTAAGCTTATCACATAAGATGCCGAGGTCACGAATCGTTTGTACAGGTGTTATCTGTTGGTTGAGTAAGACATAGGAACGTAACGGGGAGGGCCATCGTTTATGGGAGAAGGTGATTGAGTGACATTTAGCAATATTTAGTTTGATGCAGTTATTTTGGCACCAAGGTGAAAAGCTGTCAAGATCTATTTGGAGAAATGAGTAGTCGACAGAAGAGCGCATCGTCTTGAAGAGTTTAGTGTCATCCACGTATAGAGAGATGAACGAGTGCTTGATTGAAATTGTGAAATTGAAATTGTGAAATTGATTGTTTGAAGGCGAAACCCCAATTTTTATTTAGCTTATTGCAAGCTTAAAATTAACTTAACATAAAACCTTACAGACTATCTTAAAATCTAGAGTAGTGGTTAAGACCTTATTCGATTATTCAATCGAAAAAAGGAGAAGAAAACCAGGAAGTTGAAGATTACTGGACGATAGGGGAGGTAGGAGGCCAGGGAAGACCGAGTGTATGTGTGGGTGGTAAACGCGGCCTTTGTGCGACAGTGATGGGCATGGGTTCGAACTGATATCGGGGCTAGGGTTGGGGAGCAGGAGGGGGGGGGGGGGGGGGTGGGGTTGGAAAGGTGTAGGGGAGAACTAGTTAGATGGAGGGAGAGGAGAGGATTGCAGGGTAGAGGGGTTATTGATGGGAGGGGGCGGATTTAGGACGGGTTTATTCTGAGACGTCGTTTAAGAGCGGGAGTGGAGATGTTGAAATCGAGGGAGGTGGGGAAAGAGTTGGCCTGTCGTAGCATACGCGAGATGGGTTCGTTAGCGCCGTACGAAGTGTGATGAGCGGGCACGTAAAACAGTCGAGGGTTACGTACGTTATGGGGGTTTGTATGCAATGTTAAAGTGGAGAGCAAGCTTGGGCAATTGATTGAGGCTGACAGAAGGCGATGGACAAAGATGATGTCGGCATGGACTCAGCGCTCTTCAGGTGTGTTTAGATTGATTAGACGGAGCCGGCTTGTGTATGGTGGTAGAATCTGCGGGTTTTCCCAGTTTAGTCCGCGGAGGGCAAAGCGCAAGAAACTACGTTGAACACCCTCAATCCTGCGAATGTGAGTCACTTGATACGGAGACCAGACCTGACTAGCCTATTCGAGTAGTGGCCGGACAAAAGTTGTGTAGAGTGATCGGGTGACATAGGATGCTGGAGTCTATATCATTAATAGTAAGAATGAATAGAAGGGGTCCAAGATGACTGCCCTGGGGAACCACTGACGTGGGAAGAAAAGGATTGGAGAGGGTGGATCTAAATTTGACACGGTAGGTTCGAGCGTTTAGATAGGAAGAAATCCACTTAATCAGAAGGGTCTCGAAGTCAAGAGAGAATAGCTTAAATAGGACAAGGTTGTGTGAAATTTGGTCGAAGGCCTTGCTGAAATCGGTTGTGATTACATCGACTTCGTTGCCGTTCTCTAAGGCACGGAGAGCGTGAGATGAGAATTGAACTAGATGGGTGATGGTCGACCTACACATAAGGAAACCGTGCTGGTTGTGTGAGATGATGGATTTACAGCCAAAGTATAACGCGTTCTAAAGAATGCCGTCGAACATTTTTGGGATATGTGACAGTTTGGCGATGGGATAGTAGTTACTAATATCTTTTTTTTGCCCCTTCTTATGTTTGGGGGTGTTGTGTGCTACAACGGTTCGTTTCCGTGCTTCTCGTATTACCGAGGAAGAGAAACGAACGATGGAATCCTGTATGGATTCCTGATGATTGTTGGTCCTGTGGGGGTAGATTAGTTGATGTGGCGGTACGGGAACGGGTTTACTATTATCTCCAACGCGTTCACTGAATACACCCGGAGAAGACGGTACGACAGGTGACCAACGCGACCAGTGTTGCCACTCGAAGGCAAGTTAAATCGGTGAAAGAAAAAGGCAGTTGATGTTCCATAGAACTTGGTTTTTATTATATTTCACTTTGAATGTTGTTACAGGTTCCATAAATAATTGTGGTTATAATTAATTGTTACACAGTGAAATACGTTCGTTAAAATCGTCCTTCTCCACTGACTTCTTAACCTCGACTACTCTCAAGTGACTCTTCTAAGGTGTACACCTTCTCACTTCAAAATTCTAATCCTCATATCTTTATCTTCTTTCGAAGATCCAGACGCATCGCCACTTATCACTTGATCCTTTCTTGGGGTTTTTGTTTGTGTTATCCATCTGGTTTATAACAACAAGAGTTTGAGTGCACTTCAGATGGGTAACACACGATCCGTGGAAATTGGGTGTTCGTTTTTAAATTGGTGCATTCGCAACTCATAAAACATCTGGCATGTGAAGATATGCATTAGGATGTTTATGATTGCAATAGTTGTGTGTCAGCGGATTGAATAGATATGCCTTTGTGGCGAACGTACAAATTCCCCACAGGAAAAAGTCCAGACCAACTTGAGGTAACGCACCTACCTGGACAACATCACGTCCACAGACGCCATCCCAAGCCCAGCGGGGGCCGCCAGTAACCCAACGTTGAGTCGACACCAGAAGGCAAGGAACTTAACGTCCCCAAAGCCTCTAATACCGAGCTAAACGCTCCAAACCTACGACCTGAAACAAGGAGAAACATTCATGCATCCTTCGACGTGTGCAATCGCAAGCGAAGTGAATGCCAGCACCTCAAGTCGGCAACCCTGAACATCTGCACGAGATGCAGGGATTTACAATTAAAACAATTAACCGACCAACGGACGCGGTGCGGTTGATCTAAACATCAGATCACCCAAATGTTCACCGCGAACAAAGGAGCGCATTCCTTAGCCTCGTAAAAACCCAGATGGCGCGAAAAACCAAGCACCACGTAACTCCAAACAATACCTTGTTTGGAGTTTTACGAAGGCCAGCTGCAATAAATAAATACGGCACAGCATTGCGCCGTTGCCACTGTCCGCCAAGCATAAATGCATCAGCGGAATGTTTGTTTTTCACACCATGTGAAAAATTCTCTTGGATCTCAAATCCAATAGATACCAGCGGACTAGACGTCCAGGCGATCGTCAACACCAGATGGTTGACCTAAACAAGCAGCGTGGGAATAGAATCCACCGTCAACAACGACGGTGAAGCTTCCTTATGTATGAGTGAGAATTTTCTCCTTACAGTAAAATGTGTCTGCACAACTGCAGATACAAAAAAAAAACACAGATACTGGGAAAACAGTATCCGATAGGTTGCAAGAGGGGATTCGGTGATATACAGACAATCCTTCGGGCAGAGAGTTTTGAATCGTCAACGAGACGAAAAGGAGTACAGTTACAGAATCCCTTAGACGAGGTCAGTCCGCGCCGTACAGAAGTTGAAAGTTCAACGTACACTAAGTTCCGCGAGTAATTAAAGTATTTGGCTAAACTGCCACCGACGGCAACATCAAATCATATATTCGATTTTTCAACGCGCGCCGGATAAGTACCCTCGTTGATATACGTTGCTACCTTTTGTGCGGAAAGCGATCGTGAAAGCCTATGTGCGATAAATCAGAACAAAATAGAATCTTAAAGTAGAAATACGGTTCGAGAGGTGTCGGAAGTTTTGTGTGTTTTCTGTGATATTAGCCGAACTATTATAATAACAGGTTTAAAGGAATATTGTGTCCTAGAAGATAAAGTAGTGATAAAATAAAAAACAAAGATTAAAACAAAACTACCATCTCGGTGTTTAATTAGTTACGGCATTCGCTCCGGTGTCTTTTGTTGTTTTCGTGGACAGTGCTGGCAGAGCACAGCATTCGCTCTGATTCGTTGTGTTTTTCTGCGGTAAACAGTGTTCGGCGGAACACACCAACATAACCGCCAAACCTTTGTTTGGACATGAGCCCTTTTTGGGTCTTGGATCTTGTAGGAAATATAGAGGTGTTAATTGCTTATAGCATACATAAGACGATATGCATTATGCTCTGGATTTTACGGAATTGAATTGAATTGGATGAAATTGAGTAAATGAATTGAATTGAATAAATGAATTGAATTCAATGTTAGAGAATTTGAACGTTTAGTTGGATTGGGTTTGACATTGAATTCAATGTTGTGTTGGGGATATGAAATGCATTATGTTATAGGTAGGATTTGTGTATATGTGGGAGGAAAATGGTAGGGCTTCTTGGAGCTATACAGGGGTGACAAAAGAGAATTTCCAAGTATTTGGGAAGACACCTTGTGTAAGGGGTAGATTGAATATTATTGATAGCGGGAGAGAAGGAGATGAGAAACATTTTTTTTAAAAGGACAGCCGGAAGTCCATCAGGTCCATGGCAGAAAGCGTCTTTAAGCAAATTTAATTTTTCTTCAACTGGGTGATTTTGCTTTTAGGCATAGCCTTGCAGTTTCGTCTGTTTTGTTAGAATGTGCTAACTAGTTGGACTTATATGCATTAGAGTACCCAAGACCAACAATATTAGAGAAAGTTGGGGTGTGAGAGATATTCTAAGAATGCCGCTGGTGAATCATCATTTGGACAGCGAGTATGGACAGCAAAGAGATTTTAAAGAACTTCTCAACATGATTTTCATACGAATAACTACTGCCTTTGGGAATTTAAATAAGAAGACGCAGACTCCACCTTTAAAACTAAATCTCGCCTGCATGTTGCATTCTGGGCAAGGCGGTTATGGCAAGTCAGAATAAAAATATTCAGCTTCGCTGTTTGCAGATCTTGGTGGGTGTCGTGTTAGTGAAACCAAGCCCTCTGATATTACAAAAGGCTGTTACTAATTGAACGTCGACGTTGTTTCATGAGCAGATCCTATTTCGCGCAAACGAAATATTTGCAATTTCGTTTCTTTTAAACTATTTACATGTTGTTTTCCCCTGGGCATCATGATACCACCGAGTCATTCTCGCATGTTGTGATGATAAAACCAGTATAGTTATCTCTTTATTTGTACATTAATATTAATACCACACTGCACTGCATTAAATGTTGGATCGAAATGCACGAAATAAAGCAGAAAAACACTCACTTTTTGAAAACTGGTTTTCATCCTTCCGAAGTAGCTTGCTTATCTCATATTTATTTATTTATTTATTACTAACAAGTAATTCAAAATTACATATCAATAAATCAAGATAATGAGGCTAGCAGCTGAGACTATTGGCTCTGTACTTTTAAATTATAATTTGATTTTCAGGGTTTTTATAAATTTGTCTATGTTTTCTATGTTGTCGGGGGTAGAACCTTTGGGGATTTTTTTCAATATCTATGTTACGAAATACGTAGGTGGTCTGAAAAAATATTTGAAAGACTATACCTATACAAAACCAAAATCTATATATTCAACATAAAACAAACAATTTTATTTTAATAAATTAATGATCTACTTACAAAGATATTAGCATTAACAACTCAGGAAATAATAAGAAAAAAAAGAAAAAAAAAACAAAAATAAATATATAAATGTATATATACATGGGTGGCCTGAAAGGTTTCCGACCTAAACGTGAAGATAGCAGCACTCGTCAATAAAAGATAGTGAATGTAGTTGTGCATCTTTTAACAGTTACTCACCAAAATTAAGCCATTTTGGATGCGTACTTTTTATTTGAAAGTCGTTTGAGTGACTCGATGTGTGTTTTTGTGAATATGGATGGCAGTAGGATGGCAATACGCCTACGCAAATCAAAGATGAGTTGGACTCTGTGGATGGGGACTCTGCACCATCATTTACCACAGTGAAATTTTGGGCAGCTGCATTTTAAGCGTGGCCGTGAGAGCTTGCGAGACGATGAACATTTGGGAAGTCCAAAAACTGCAACAACTGACGATAACATCGCCAAAGTGACCAAATGGCGCTAGACGACCGCCGAATGAAAGTGAGAGGGATAGCAGAGGCTATGAAAATGTCCAAAGAACGTGCTTGTCACATATTAAATCAAGATTTAGGCATGAGAAAGCTGTCCGCGCGTTGGGTACCGCGTTTGCTCACGTTAGAATAAAAACGTGTTCGAATTCCCAATGCTCTGTTGGCGCAGTTTAGGCGCAATAAATCCGATTGTGGCGCCGATTAATTACTGTCGATGAAACTTGGATACACCATTATACGCCCGAAACAAAAATTCAGTCAAAACAGTGGACTGCAAAGGGGGAATCGGCTCCAAAAAAAGAAAAAAATTGGTTTGTTTTTTCGGCTGGGAAAGTGAGCCCCAGAGTATACTCTATGCATTTATGTCACCTCCAAGTATTCTAGGCTCGTTTGCTTGATTGAGTATTGACTGAAAATCATTTTTATTTATTGGCTCATTTGGTGGAATATGTAAATGTATGTAGGTGAAATTTATGGGGTATTGTATTTCTACAACGAGAGCTTGTATATTTGTAATGATGGGGAGCATTTGTGGGGAATACCTTTTTTAATTTTTCTTCGCTCGGGATAGGCGAACCTATAGCGCCGGGGGGGCGCCCCGAGATGCTACCAAAAAACGGTTGCAGTTCCTCTTGAAACAAACAAAAGCAAATAACAATTTCGAACACTTTCCTTTTTTCTTAAAGTTTTACTATGTTTTTTTAAACGCTATTCGCTTTAATAACAAGATGTTAACTAATAACACAACCATGGCGAAGCTGAAAAATAGACGGCGCAATGTTTATGGTCCCTGGTGAAGGTTACATAATATGTAATCCAGATCCTTTGTTATTAGGGATTCGTGTAGGGGAGTTTGACTGGCACCGAAGGTGCCAAATTGGTTTGGGATTCCTGATAAGTTAAGAAAGAGATCTTACGGGGAATTGTATGCGAAGAGATGCATGAAAGGTAAGTTTTCTTTTACAGGGACTTTTAGATTAAAGATTTGATCTATTTAATGCGTGAAGCATTTAAGATGCTAATGCGATTGCATTAGTGAAGTTATGAAATTGTGTGGAAGTTATGGGGGTTTTTCAGGTAAGCGAACCGTGGGGTTTGGCGGAACCGCCACAAGGCCAATCTGGGGAGGTTGGGGTTTGGTTTAGGTTTTATTGTATTACTGACTATGGTTGTAATGTAAATCTCGTGAATGTGCGTATAACCCGAAATACATGAAACAGCAATGAAATCATAATATCCAAACATCACTTGTGGCGAGACAATGTTTTTCGTACCAACAAGCTCGCTCGTCATAGTGGATGATGCTTCATTGGAAAAAAGATTCAGATAAATCGGGTTGAACAAAAATTTAATAAGTAAATTACCCTATATATGATCAGCTCGCTGTTCCACAGAATCACATTAAAAACCATAAAATACGATTTGTTGAATTAGTAATTACATTTATACAAAGCGATGATAAGAGGAATTTTTGTACGACCCATAGTTCTAAGAATAAAATGTTTGTTCGCCCCCCGATAATAATGTATTTTTGTCGCTTTTATTATGATTAAAACCAAAAAGTCAGGCAGTCGTTAACCAACACTTGAACATATTTAATCTTTTCAAATCCTTGTGGGTGTTGAAAAGTATTGTGGGCTTTAAAGTATGTTCTTTCCCGTTTCCCTCAAAAACCAATAACAACAATTTCTTTCAGGTATGCATAAAATATATGCTGAAGCCAATTTCCCTAACTCGCACCAAGTGCAAACAAAAGAACACTGTTCCTCCATAGGCTTCCTGGCGATACCATAAACAATCCATATCGTTTGTGGGATCTTAAATGCATTTTTCATTTAATGAGTGGCTGCTATTTACCCAGCTGGTCCTCATTACCGAACGATGCATTAGGTTGCTTCTTCCTTTGTCCTTGCCGCCTGCCTGCTACGTTGTTCCATTGCCTTCGCACACGTGTAAACAACACAGATCTGAAGGATCACACACACACCACCATGATCTCCATTACGAGATTTGGTTTTCCGTTCCACCAAAAGAGACTTTACGTTTCTCTTGTGGTAGGTAAAGCATTTCCCTAGTGGAGGTGAACACTTTCTCTCTCAAGGAAAATGCACCCAAAAATTTCCCTTGTTAGTGAATCAGCTCCGCACGCGCTGATTATCGCTGAGTCCATTTCCATCTGTCGACCACGCTCGCCGCGCGAGCTGCCGCTCCTCGTCGCGCGCCGAGGACGCGCGATGTCGGGTGTATTCAAATAAAATAAGTAAAAACCAAGTTAATGTCACATTAAGTTTAAGTGAAGTATCAAAACACTAACATATTTAATAAGTTCTAAGTAACGAAATAAAAAACGGTGATTTTGTCGTTATATAGATTTGAGATTATAGTTGTAAAGGAATTGCTATCCTAAATCTCTTAAGTACTAGTTGTAAAATATACCATAAATGTAATTATCTACTAAATAAAAATTGAATTGAATTGAAAAAAAAGAAAAAAAGAAAAACGGTGGTCACTAATGGACAATGTTTTCCCTTTTCCTGTAGTGGACGTGGCATGGCGGAGTTCGTTTGTGTTTTTCTTTCGGTCTGCTGCAGACACTTTTAGAACGGGTGGAGACGAGGTAGAACTCCGTGTCGTGCGCCGGCACATTGACCTCGCACCCCACAGCCTCTCTTGGAAAACTCTTAATTTCTTCGATAGAGGACCATGCGGATTTTCGGTACGAGATTCAAGGCCAAAGTGAATGCATAACCCATAATGTGTACATTACAGTTCTAGTGTTGGGCCTGTGGGGGTTCTCTATATTACATTGAGAACCAACCCACAGTTTCAACCACAATTTCCGTCTTATTTCGACCGCTAACAGCGCGTCACATCAACCCCTATCCCACCGCTCATGCTATTCACCTGGAATATCATATTTCCTAAATGGACGCATAGCTGAATTTATTCTTCTATGCAGATAATGCAAAATTGGATACAGCTACCTTTTTGCCATACGGGAACTCCATTTTTGCTAGCACATGAGATTTCCATCGGAAATCACATCATGTCGGTTAGCAACAACAAGTCGAAGCAGACGACACTGTCGCATATTCATGCCACCGCTGGGGAATTTATCAAAATATTTAATTAGTTCTCATGATAAATTACCCTAGCCAATTTGGCGTCACTTCGCCTTGTCCGCAGATCATCCGTTCGCTTGGGATCAGTGATCTCTTTTCGCAGGTGAATAGCACCAGCTACATTTTCCTCTCCTCCACAAGTCTGTCTCCCTACAGTTCAGTGCACTCCAAGGTCACCACAGACACAGCACTAGATCAGTGGAACACCTCGGAGACTGCATTAATACACGCACACTAAGTCAGATCAACCCTGTGTTATTGTGCTTTCCTTTTGATTTCTTCAACCTTTCTACGAATCACACGTTCTTCTTTATTGTCGGAAACGCCATAATTTGGTGAATCCACAGCCGAAGCTTTTAAAGATATTGCGAAATAGGGCGGTCGATAGAGTTGTTCTTGGTTTTGATATTGTTTTTGATAGACGGTGTTTTAACATGCAACCATTTTCTCCTCTTCTGAAAATGAGTATTATTTCTGGAAGAGGAATAATATTCTTGGGAAAATCGCATGGGTGGTCACTATGTAGGGGTGAGTAAGAGGAATAGTTTGTATTTGAATATATTTTATGTTTATTTTTTCTAACGGGTTACGTTTGGGATTGATAATGCATGTAATAATTTGGTGCAGGTCAAAGTAACCACCACCACCAACATTATACTGATCTATTACTCTCTCTCTCTCCCAGTAGCAGTTTTCCTGTGGTTGATATTAAGGAAGTAGTTCTATGTAGCGTTTGAACCGAATAAAGAGTTTTACTTAACCTCGGATTATATTCGTTTTGTTATGAGCGGAGTTAAAGTTAACGTGAAGGTCCGGTTTTACTCCCTTTCGAAGTAAAGTTTCAACCTGTTTTCACGGAGCACCACTGAGTTTCGGTCAACTTTGATGGTCGTATTGGCCGGCCCGATTACCATTGTAACCAAGAAGCTACCTTTCCACCCGCCTGGGCACCTGTTTGCTCTTATGGTCTCTCACAAAATCGAGTGTACTGATCCTAAATCACCAATGCATTTCACGATTTCTCCTTCCGGGAATTTATGCAAGTAAATTCCTGTACACTTCCGAGAATCCTATTCCAATTGAAGCACACAAAATCTTGTTTGTGCTTCTTGGAATTTATAAATAAACTTTTTAACACGTCTCTGTTGCTACAGAGTATAAAAGGGCCGCACATTTTGGATTCGTGATCAGTTGAAAGGCCAAAGCCATAAAGGAAGAATAAAGGCATTTGAAAGAAAACTCAAGTAAAACATAAAGCGTTTCCTTTAATCATCCACCTGTGGTGGGTAGCTTCACCTCATCAACGGTGAGAAGTGTGATTCGGTCAACCTCAATGGATAAGGCTCTCAACACCACGGGCCAAAAGAGTGGGACGCTATCCCACGGAGAAGCTATAAGACAGCTCGGCTATTAAGGACCCGCAGGACCCACGGGACCAGGCAAAAGGCGTCTGATCGGCTCATCGGGGAGGCTCCCACTAAAGAGGCCGGGTACATCCATTACGCCGCCCCCACACCTCATTCTGGAACAGACGTCCATCCTAAAAGGTAAGGGTAAACCAAAACTTAAAAAAAATATAACCCCAACACTGGTTTCTCACGTGAAAGGTTTTATGTTTTATTTTATTTCCGGAATGTGTGGTTGCTATCAATGATCGGCGTTCCCCACATTACTTTTTGTAACTCCTAATCTCAAAGAGCATGGATTGCCACTAGTCCCTTTCTCATATTTTCTTATACGATTTGGTGTCGTTTTTATGTCCACCCGAAGGGGAATGTTTGAATATTCATCAAGTGGTTTATATTCAGCCCCCAGGGGTTGTTCTAGTTTCAGGCTTGCTCCACCTTCTGTAGTACTTGTTTTAAGGTCTTTTCCTCAGAGTGCGAGAATTTAATTCGCACACTAAATACCTTTGGGTTCATTTCCATGCCAGGAAATGTGACGCACTATTTTAGGGCTTTCACATTGCAATTTTTGAACAAGACGTCGTTCCCAACTAGTCGGTCTTGTGGTAAACCGGGCACATTGCTTAGTATATGGAACTTGCATGGAATGCAGACCGCGGTTAGAAGTTCACCAGGCAATTTTGCAGGGTTTTTATTCTTCCAAGAGTCGTTTGTAAGGTGCAAGCCTACCGCTGCTTGCTTTTATTGTTTCATCCGGAGGTGCCATCTCTACTTTTATTTCAGGCCCAATTTGCTCTACTATACTTGTATCCTTGATTTGTGAGTTAGATATATTAGTTAATAGCGAAGAAGTAATGTGGTAGCTCTTTTTTACAGTCGAGAGTTTCCAACCGCGTCTTCTTCGTCACAAAGAGGGGGAAATTTTTTTCGAATAATAGCTTTGATTCGGGGACTCCCATTTCAGTCTTTGCTGAGAAAACTTTAATTGTGACCTCGTTGGCTACAGTCGCAGACATGCGTTATATACAGAACTCGTCGCTTTGTACGAGAGGGTGAGCGGGGACTTATTACGTGCAGTAATAAATAGTTAAAGTTACCTCGGTTTTTAGAGTTGTTGTGACTATTTTACCGCCAGCAATCACGGGTGTCGCAATTTGCCCTCTTAGTAACCCCCCCCCCCCCCCCTTTTTTTTTTAGGCGGCCATTTCAGGTTACTTTAACGATTGTGCCCTCCTTTATCACCGATATGCTGGAAGGGTCTTTTTCTATTTCAACTTCAATAATCGCTTAATTCTTGGCGTCTTGGTCAAGCTTACCTCAGCGTTTGTGTCCGCCACTACATATGCACTCTCATCTCTACTTATAGCCAATGGAGGACGAGCATGATAATATACATGTACCCATTCATATTTTGCTGTGTTGATCAATCAAAAACTAAATATAGGGGAGCCAACCTTAAATAAATCCCATCACTGTAGGGGGCGGCCCCAATGACTAAATATTTGGGGTGACAGTTTTTGTGTATAACACCGTTCGAGTTGATCATTGCTTCCCTACCTTGCCCCTCTTCTTTATCCCGCTCTGTGTTCTGCCATTTAGGTGTACCTCAAAACTTCTCTGCGAGCGTTTCTTTAAAAAAAAAAAGCCGAATTGGCAAAAGGCACACTAATTTAGGTACCTCGCGGATAATATAAATTAGTTACAAAAATATTACTGAAGTGTCCCAAAATATGCGCAATGAAATTTAAGAACATGCTTTAGATTAGGTATACGAGGATTTTTACCGTTTTTGAAGAACAATACGATCCTACGTGACTTGTTGGAATAAAAGACATCAGAAAACCTGATTCAAAGTGTCATATCACCTGTGAAGGAAGACAGTGCGAATGAGTATGGTACACAAGTATAATTAGAATTCAACAGCGTAGAGAATATAAATAAAGGTTGACGGGGCGTTCTATTAGGTCGATTAAATTATAGGAGCACCACAGTGAATGTTAATCATTCGTGCTGACCTTGTTGGGTATATGAGTTATTATATAAATTACTTCAACAATATGCACAGTAATTGCTGCGATATTGTCTAACAAAAAAACGAACCCCCACTATGCCAGGCCCGACACTATTATTCATCGAGGGCGACAAGCTGACGGACTCTTTGTGTTTCCACAATGAAACCCGAAGGCAAGAAAAAAGAAAAAAAAAAGAAAAGGTTCACCAAAATCTGATTTAAATCCTTTGACAGGGAAATTTAAAATATCCCGAGTCGGCCAGTTTTGTGAAGACAAATGATTTTTCGTCGACTGTCCGACTACCCGAGTCCTGTCAAGTAGATAATATCCTTAGATTAATCTTCGTCACGAAGTCCCCGGAGGTAAGGTCAATGACTTTCAATCGCCTAATGCCTGCGGCGAATCGCTTGCGACGTTTGTCGACTTCATTAACTCCATCGATTTGTTGTCGCCCGAAAGGACTTCGTTGAGCCGAGGTCCCGCTAAGGATAATAATATTTCAATTACCTCACATAATGGATGTTGTTAAATCATTATTGGCGGTGCCGACCTTATTATGCCTTTTGCATTTAAACTTTGGGTTATTTCTTTCATAACAAAGTTTTTCGTTTTCTTTTTCGATCTCTTCGAGATGTGAAAACGAAGGATTCTAAAGGATTTTTATAGGATAAAGTGTTCCACTGAATAAATAATTCGCTCCCCATTCACGGACGAACCGTCTTGATAGCAATATAACGGGGAAAAAATGAGAAGGGTTGTTGGGAAACAAGAAGCTATTGAATTATCTTCCTTTATCCAATTCCACTCGGGATTTTTCTATCAACCATTCCGCCCAACGTGTGGTTGAAGCGGAGCCGTCGGTAAAGTGGTTCTCTATCGCCGCCTGAAAATAAAACACTTGTGAGTGGGAAAACCTCAAATATTCATGGAAATTGCATCATAGGATATTAGGGAAGGAGGCATATGGATCCTTCTTCAACTGCACTATTCGGTACTGTATTCTAGGTCAGTTGAGTGGCATGGTAGTGTAAAAGTAAATCCTCAATGTCTGACAAGCTTTTTTTTTGGGCTCTGAAGGAAAACGTTGTGTTGGCCATTAGCTGATACAAAATTTACAAACGTCCCAACGATGTGAAGGAATTCACAAGGATTTTACTTGCGGCGGCAAAAGTTTTCTGTTCGGGTGAGGGTAGTCTCAACATACGTCCCACTTGATTTTCATTGAATTAGCGCCTTGAAAGGAACGAAAATGTCCTTTTGTTGACAGAAACGACTGTCTAAGTGGAAACTTGGCACACTGCCAAAGAGTGCTTAGTTGGGCTAGACCTAGGCTTTTATTTTAACGTAAATTCTGATCCAGTATCGTTTACGATTCGAGATGGTGATACGGAACTGGGCGAAGAGTTTTTGAAAGGGAGATGCGGATTCTACCATCTATTCTTATGTTCTCTTGTGTTGTTCGTCATAATTTCTGCGGGAGGTCTCATTTGCATTTGAAAGTGAACGTTGAGTGTTCATTTGGCCGGCGATTCGTTGCTGCCGAAAGCCAAATTAGCTGAACGTGTCAAAGACATAATGTTTTGTTCACTTCTTACTTAATACGGAAGGAAGGGTTTCTACGTTTACGAGGGTGACAGCATAAAGCACAAAAGGTTCCGTGCTGATGACACAAACTGTTATTACTTCATTCTGAGGGGGCGGGATCTTATCATGACGTCGCGTCAAGAGAATTTTCCAAACGTGATTACGTCCCAAAGGTTCTGCGAGATCACGAAGATGGTACCTCATGTTCATTTATGTTTATGTGTCTGTCG
Source organism: Microdon myrmicae (assembly GCA_963931805.1). Taxonomy (NCBI): domain Eukaryota; kingdom Metazoa; phylum Arthropoda; class Insecta; order Diptera; family Syrphidae; genus Microdon; species Microdon myrmicae. The sequence goes on from OZ007502.1 coordinate 115,774,952, forward strand.
GTTTCTATGTTTCTATATTTCTGTGTTTCTGTGATTCAGGGCCTTTGTATCTTCTTGAAATGGCACGTTCAGGAACAATTCCAGAACGTAATGAGCCAGTATATAATTATGATGTTTTTATTACAGACAGTCTGGTGATTGCACTGGCACTGTATGGTATCTGCGCGTGCACCGGAACTTAATGGTAACAAAATGACGATGATTGCTTATGTCAAAGATTCCTCATTACACTGAGACCACACAGGGCTGTGTTTCATGAAGTCAGATTTAACAATCTTTGATTAGACTAATGGGACTTTTGGGGCATTTTGGGGAACTAAAATTCGCTTAGGGTTGGTCTGGGACTCATCAAAACAAATGTATATGCAAATTGTCATGCTTTCACTGGCAGTTGGATTATTCGTGTAATCACAACAGGAAGACGTGATAAGAAGGCAAAAATATGAAATCGAAAAACAAATTGAATGATGATGGCGCTTTCTTTCCTCTTTTGTGTCGATAGATAAGGGTATATCTAGAATACTTTTTGGTGAATCGAGCATGACAAACGGACCGCGGTCACATTTGCTCTTTTGGAACATTAATCACTGTTAAGCATATGGAAGCATCTTGTTACGCCGCCGGTCTTCAGCCAAAGTATCATTTTTCATTTCAGTCTTCATTTATAATCCTACGAGCAGCGTAATTTGTTTGCTATGGCAATCGAAGGGACTAAAGGACAAACAAGTGAGAAAGAACGACATATTGTATATGTAGATAGTGGACCCAACCAAGGAAGAGGGAAAGAGATAATATAACGGATGACGGGTTTTGATTTAAAATCCGAGTTACATTGTGTGGCCGTGGTCACAAAGGTCAGGATACTAAGTTTCTTTCTTTGAACTGATTTGAACGCCTACCTGAAGGCGAAAGAAGAGAAGAGCGTAGGGATAAATAAAATACAAAAGAATGATCCCGATATCTGCTTTGACGAATGAAGAGGTCCTTTCTGTTTTGTTCAGGGTAGTTGAGTGCTATATAGAGAAATGATTTTGACAAATTGTCAAGGAAATGCGTGTGCTTGTGGTATATGATGTATCAATAGTTTGACAGTAGGTAGGTATGCATTCGTGGAACATATTTCTGGTAAAGGAAAAGATTCCTTGTCAATCAATCATACTAAGAAGGAGTGCTGGGAGGCATGCTTACGAAGTACAAAGGACAAAAATCAATATGAGTGGAGGTTAATCTCATGATATATTTATCAATTTAGAAGGTTGCAAGTAGTTTCAAATGAAAACATGATATTGTTGTTTGTATTGCAAGTGAGGGATTTATTTCTCATAGAGGGGTATCACCTCAATGACCTTGTTGAGCTCGTTTAATAAAACGCTTAGAGGGTAGTTGAACTAGAAAAAAGGTTTAGAGAAAATGAGAGCAGTAGGACAATACTTAATGCGGTGATGTTTCAAAAAAAAAAAAAAAAAAAAGGATTCTAATCGTAAGTATATCAAAGGTGTTCCAAAATTCAAGGAAGAAGTAATTTTGCAATGAAATGCAAGTATTTAATTAGAAATTGTAAACTTTTTATTGATTCGCAAAATATGAGGTTCGTGGTTATGTATGCAACAGTTTATTAGGCGAATGACATCCACTGCTCTCTTGGCACATTGTATCAAACAATTTTGTGACCCCTTCATGTAAATTTGACGCAGTGAATTTGTTACTTCTTGGCGAAAGTCTAATAACCTTGCCCGGAAAAACAAATTGTTATGGACAATTTAACAAATCTCGGATAAGTACCGGATACCGGTGGAGAGACTTGCTAAATAAGGCCAAGACCGGATCCCAGTTGTGGAGCCGATGATGATGGTGATGGTGAATTTGTTACTTCAAAACGTAGGTTTGTTGGTCGTGTCGGTGTAAAACTTAAACCTCAAAAAATGGAAGAAAAAAATCCAAAACAAAATTTTATTAAATCTTACGATCTTGGTGGCCAGTTCTGATTTCCAAAACGAGGAACTGCCGAAGTAAGAAAAGGCTCATGTAAAAAAACCGCCTTATTCTTTCGTGAAGACTTCCATGGTTAATAACGCTCGACTTCCATCATGTCCTTTTTTTTTTTGTTAGGAACACTTTGTCATACATATTTTGGGTCTATCTCGGGACACCTTTCTCATAAATGATATTTTTGAAACATAGAAATTAGATATATAGATTTTTAGATAGATATCCTCTAAAAGAAAGCAGAGAAACTCAGAGAATCTCTAAATCCTCGCCCAGAAATTGGTACCATATCTTCGCTTGTTCCATGCCTACGTGACTCTTGGGATATACGCTCCATTGGTTCACGCCTATGTGGTCACACGCGACACGTGCTTGTAAAACCAAAACAGTTTGGCGATAAACAAATCTGTTGGCGCAGTTTAGGCGCACTAAATCCGAGTTTTGGCGCCGATTAATTACTGTCGATGAAACTTGGATACACCATTATATGCCCGAAACAAAAATACAGTCAAAACAGTGGACTGCAAAGGGGGAATCGGCTCCAAAAAAAGAAAAAAACTGTTTTTTTTTTCCGGCTCGGAAAGTGACGGCGAGTGTTTTTTGGGATAGTCATGGAGTTATCTTAATCGATTGTCTTCAAAAAGGAAAAACCATTACAGGAGCATACTATGCATCATTACTTGACAAACTGAAGGCACAAATTGTGGGAAAACGGTCACTTTTGCAGAAAAAGAAAATCCTGTTTCACCAAGATAACACACCTCAGCGGTTGCCATGGCGAAAATCCGCGAATTACGGTCTGAACTGCTTGACCATCCGCCTTACTCACCAGATCCAGGCCCAAGCGACTTCTTTTCGTTCCCTAATAAAAAAATTGCGCTCGAAGGTCACAGGTTTTCTTCAAATGAGCAGGGAATCAGTCCTATCGCGGCCGTCGTGTCGGTCTCTTTTCCATTGGTCTACCGTCAAGAATTCTACTCACGGTCCTATCGTAGCCCATTCTCGCCATATGCCCATCCCATCTTAATCTTCGCGACCTGATTACTCTCACTATTGTAGGTTTGCGGTATAGCTCTTCCAATTCGTGGTTGTTGAGTTTCCTCCATTACCCCGCAGCTTCGTCATATTTACCGTCAAAGATACTCCTCAAAACGTTATTCTTGAATCCGCGGAATTTTTTTTCCCGTTTTGTGAGAGCTCATGTTTCTATACACACGGACCTTTAAGTTACGTGATAGGGGTTTGGATTTCAGCAGTTTACTGACTGTGTGCCAACTAGCGTTGCCGGAATGCAGTCTTTTGTTAATTTCCTTCGACATTTCGTTACTGGCCGTCAGTACTGTACCTTTTTGATGCCATACTTGAGCACAAGGTTAAAAACACATGATGAGAGGTCATCTCCCTGTTTTAGTTCTGAGATGTGGTTTCCTATTCTAACTCGCCCTTTGTTTTCGTTCATGCAAATTTGAATGGGGGCGGCATATTTATTTGGGATTCCCAGCTCAACTACAATATGGTAGAGTCTTTGCCTTGGGACTGAGTCCTGGGTTTTTTTGAAGTCAACGAAAAGTTGGTGAACCGTCTCCCCGTTTTCCCACTTATTTTCCAACAATTGCCTTACTGTGAACATTTGGTCGCTCATTGACCGGTTCCTACGGAATCCGCACTGGTAGTCTCCCAGTATTTTTTTCTGCGTACGGTGTGATTCTCGCCAGTATGACATTTGTTAATATTTTGTATGTGGTTGGGAGCAATGATATTCCTCTGTAACTTCCGCAGTCAGATCTGTCGCCTTTTTTGAAAATAGGGACGACTATTGAGGTTTTCCACTCTTCCGGAGTGACTTCCCTATTTCATATTGTTTTGATGAGTTGGCGGATCTTTCGAGCGGTTGTCTCTCCTCCACGCTTCATAAGCTCTGCCGGTATGCAGTCGACTACGGAACCAATCGATTTATTGCGTATACAACTTCGTTGAAAGAGGCCTCTGGGATCTGATGCGCGGCTGTATGTACGTCTGGTGCGTTTATTTGTGGTTGATGGATGCGCACATTGAGCAGGTTTTCAAAGTACTGCTTCCATCTTGTGACGATATTGTTTGTTTCTGTGACCAGACAGCGGTTTGCGTCTCGAATTATTTTGAGTCTCCGCCGGGAGCCATTTCTAATTGAATTTATGCCGGCATTCATACATGCCTCTGATATTCTTTGCTCTGGCATTTTCTATGATTTTTTCGATCCGAGTCTTCTCCCATTCGCGTGTTTGCGTTTGAGAAGTTTCATTGTCTCTTTCCGAATTATCGCATATCCCTCTGTGTTGACTTCATAATATGTTTCTAAGTGGATCACTCTGTGAACACATAAATTAGTATGTAGTATATTCTAGGCAATAAAAGCCTCCATGCATTTAATATAAAGTAAATTCTATTCATTTTTATACCTCCCACCTTAAAAATATTATATTGTTTCGCGTTTTCTACCACCGGCTGTATCGCGCCTGGTTTATATAACGTTCGACCATTCCACGTGCCGATACGTATATGCCGCTTTTTCCGTTTTTGCCGAGTCGGTGTTTTTTTTTTATGATTTGTTTCCTTATGGTAGTCATCATTCCTTAGGGATCATCACATCTACGTATATCGGGTTATTCGTGGGATTGTTTTGTCTAAGTTGGTCATTAATTTTTGTTCCCACGAGTCTTGGGATTTCAAATCAAAATCAAATTCAAACCCCTCTTTGATATGGTAAGGTCTACTTACTGCTCTGATTCGAGCCGGTGTCAGAGAGGCACCGTTTTAATACAGCCGGTATACCCCTGGCTGCAAACCATCCAATGGGCACGGTGACGCGTACCACTCTGGATTAGGGACGGTAGATCTTTGTGTGTTACTCCTCGCTAGCCTGTCTGACATGGGTGGCTCTATTGGAGGCGTATGCTCCCGGCAGCACAGGCTGACTGATTCAATGTATTTTAAGCCCACGCACCACGTCAAGCTTTCTATTAAGTGGGGGTCATGGTGAACGATATCAATGATATTTTTGTATGTTCTATTGATATGGTTACCGCGTAATTGCTTATTTTATGAGGAGCACTATTTTTCCCGTGGCACGACCTAATAACCTTGCCCGGAAAAACAAATTATTATGGACAATTTAACAAGTCTCGGATAAGTACCGGATACCAGTGGAGAGACTTGCTAAATAAGGCCAACATCGGATCGCAGTTGTAGTGCCGATGATGATGAAGATTTATCGCGTAAAAGGGTATTTACTTTTTTATGCCATTATATAATTTTCCTATGTGTCTTATTAGGATGGATTTTCTTGTGTGTTTCACATTTTAGTAATTTCTAAAGCCATACATTATTTGGTGATTTGATTAAGGAAAAATTAATCAACAAGAGACAATTCAAAATGAATTTTGTTCCGGTCGGGGGCGGCCCAACGGGATTGGTATTAGCTGGTGGCAGATTTCGGGTGTAACATAGCCATATTTTATATGGTAAATATTGAAAAGTTCGTAAATTATTATGCATTGCATCGAACCGGCTTTTGTTCTTTACATAAAAATGGAGAAAAGGTCATTTAGAGTTACAATAACTATTATCAGTATTTATTGGCATGTAGGAATCGAAAATTCATAATCTCCTCAACCCGGCCACGTCATCTTTGTTGTTTATTTTGAGGGGTTATGCCAGTGTAACATTTTCAAAAAATCAATTGATGGATAAACTATTCAAAAATGTAAAAAAAAAAGTTTTATCCATAGAAAAAATGTTATCAGTTCAGTTACACCATTTTATTGAACATAGTCACGACGTATGACGTCGGAGGTGGGGTGAAGCTGTCCTCTCAAATGTATACAAACAAAGCAATCTACTTGAAAATGTATATACAAGCTCATGAGACATAGTACTATAGAATACAATGGCGCAAGGTTAATAACCTTGCCCATAAAAATAAATTACTATGGAAAATTTAACAAGCCTCGAGACTTGATAAATAAGGCCAAGACCGGATCCCGGTTGTAGTGCCGATATTGATGACTATAGAATACAAGTCAAAAATTAGACTTGATCGCGCCATCTGTAGGTCAGGCAGGAAACTTTCCACACCACCCTTAAAACTTTAAACGCGATTATCTGAAAAACAATTTTTATCAAATTGGCGTGCAAGATAACTCTCTGAATTTTTACCTGATTGAGTTCAATGTTTAACTGTAGCTTCTTAATTAGATTCCGTAGAGAATGCCGTATGGATTTAAATATTAAAAACTATAAAAGTGATTAATAAACAAATGTCAGTTTTTTTACGAACAAAATCTTTGCCAAAAAAAACGTTGCCATTTTTTCTTTTTCAAAAATCAATTTTTTCAAAAACCCCTACGACATTCTCTAGACATTTTCACGTAGTTTAAGAAGAATTTGTTTTTTTTTTGCGGAATCAAAAATCTTCAAGATATTTTGCAAGCCATGGAACAACTTTTTAAAAACACGTTTTTTTTTGGCAACGGCCGTGTGCCGCCAATGTGTATTTCTTTTTAATTGAACCTTAATACATATATAAACATGTGGTAAACTTTGTTTTGTTACAAATACATTTTTTCCATCTAAAAAAAAAAAAGAAGTGGTCGGTTTTCGGGTCTCTACAGTGGCATTGTGGCGGTTCCAATAAACACCACCACTTACCTTCCCAAATTACCCTAAAAGCTTGCAGTCCCGAAGCTCCCATCATCCTATCGTTTCGCTAAAACAACTGCATCAACACCTGTAAACCTTTCCTTTCCGTAAGAAATTAATGCACCTAGGGCATTGCATTAAACGCCCTATAAGAATTCCTTCATCCATGCATCCAATGCATTCCATAAATTCACTGAAAGAATTTATGCAGTACTTAACCATCATAACTATCTTCTGAAAGGAATTCACCAAGGCCAAACATAATATCCGTGAAAAGAAAACTTATCGGTTCACATATAATGTAACCGCATAATCAGGGAATTTTAACCCTGAGTTGGCTATTCCCAGCCTTACATGTGTACAATAATGTCTTACATACACATTGGCTAGGGATCCCATTGTCCAACGACCAAAGCAGTGTCGGGCAGCTTGTTTGTTAAGTTGGAATATACCCGACCACGATCCCTCGTTTAAATGAATAAACAATCGCCAATTTCGTTTTTTGCCACAAACGAATTACCCTGCATACACAAATGCAAGCAAGGCATTCGTTTCGGCTACCGTCCCAAGATACGATATACAATTTTCATTGTATAAAGTATTGTAATCCATTAGCACCTTTCTTTAATGGCTATTCGTCTATTTACACAAGGGCATCACTCATCTAAGAGTTTTATGATATGATAGCCACAATGCACAGCGTAAACAATGGTCTATATGATCCCTTTGTTCTTTTTCCCTCGTTTCAGGTTTCGTTTATCCTTTGCTGAAATGCATCGATAAACACTGTGATCTTTACAATCCCCCATACATGTATACACCATGAGCTTCATTACGAGATCTGGTTTTCTATTCCACAAAGAGAGACTTTACGTTCTGAAAATAATTGTGAACATTCACCAGTTTTAAGCAGTTTAAATAAAAAGAACATTTTTGTACCAACTAATCGTCTCCTGTGTATTTATTTCTCTGTGCTGTGTCCGCTCCACATTCCGCTCAACGGCCGCATCATTTAAACTACAAAAAAACAATAAAATAATTTAAACCGAAAGCAATGCGTTTCATTTCTTTACTTTGGAACTTTCTCTTGGTGTTTTATGTCTCTCGACCGGCATCTGTGCGTCTTGCTGTTTCTCTCGGATATTCATGGTGAACCTTTAGTGGATGATGGAGGAAGAAAGTGAATCAGTGCCGTACGCCGGCGCTTAATACTTCTTCCCCACAGCATAACCCCTTAAATGCACATTTATTTACAATACAATTATAGATTTTACTAATTCTATTTGATAAGTATCGTTCTTACATTAACTTACTGACTCTTCAACAGCGACGCCATTGTTCCCCGTCCTGTGCACTATCCTTCCACGCTTCGCCCTCTCAGTCGACCTCCTTAAGGTGAAGCCTTACATTGTCCTTCCACCTCCGACGGGGCCTTCTTACCATTCTCTTTCGCGCTGGTTTCTCGTCAAGTATTCTACGTATACAGTTCTGTGGTTGCCCATTCTCGCTACATGTCCGATCCCTCTCAGTCCTTGCAACCTGGTGATTCTTACTATTGTAGGTTCGGGGTATAGCACTTCCAATTCATGGTCGTGGACTTTCCTCCATTGCCATGCATCATCCAATTATACTCCATAAAGCTTTATTCTAGAATACGCGGAAGGAGGTATATAGTAAAAAAGCATTGGTTTTTAATGGGGAAAAGTATTGTATAAAGGAAAGGTTGATGTATGTGTGGCAACTCTGACAGATACACACAATTCACAAGCAAAAATAGTGAAGAACACCGAACGAAAAATCGAATAAGGAAAATACATCAGAACCGTATACCAAGCGATAAATAAAAATAATTCACATCAGTGGGATATAGTCGAGTTTGGAAATCAAATTCTAAACACGGTGAGTAGCCTGATGTGTAACGCTTAGGTAACATTTTTTTCGTGATTCGAATTGTCATAGCGTCAGTTCGAATCACACGATCTTCTTCACTATTATTTCAAACGCTATACATGTTTTGGGCCATCCCATTCAACTAAATCAGTAATAACATTGGTTAAGGGGATTCGAAGATGCTCTTCTGGTGAGCAACGCGCAGGTATTTTCAAAGATAAAACCAACAAATATATGATGTCCTACTAGAAGGCCTAAAAGCGAAATATCGTGAGATACCTACAAAGAAATCAGCTGCGAGTCTTGTTTCCATTTTGCGTGATAGTTTAGGTATAAAAAATCTTGCAAGGTGGAATCGCATGTATTTATAATCTACTAAAAATGGCAAAGAAATTAAGTTGGAAACCGATGCGTATTTTGAAGAGTTAGACAAACCGTACTATCCGAAAAGGTAATGAAATACTGAAAAGAGCTGGGCTAAGTATATCGAGAAACTTGGAGGAGAGTATGTTAAATAATTAAGTTGAAATTTGCTAAAAAAAGGATTTTTCTTAGTTAAATCAACCATTTGTTTAACAGCATTTGAGATTTAAATCAAAGAATCAATCAGAACACATTTGAGATTTAAATCAAATTGTAATCTGTATCTGGAAAGCCTGGTATAGAGTATAGTATGGCAATTAAAAGCTTATATAAATTTAATAATACTTAACCCATTCAATGAATGCATTACGCCGAAGACGAGTAATTATTCAATATAATTTTGCGAGATCCATTTGTACTCTGTTTGTGGCTTGTCAATTACGCACTTGCCATTATCAATTTCGTCCTTTTGTATGGAAATAGACGTATTAGAAATAATAACCATAGTATCCATTAAAATTGTTGCCTTTCTGTCCTTACACCGCCCTAATCCACATTGAATATTCAAATACTACAAATAGTGAAATCACGATTTAATTAAAATATGTTTAAAATCTTTTTCAGCTTAAACCAATAGCTCAACTCCACCAAATCCTTAATAATCCTGTGGCATAATTTCGCAACAATTTCAAATGTTAAATCCGGTCGCACCTGACATAAGTGAAGCATACGTATCTGACACAGAATTTAGTATCAGCGGCAACAAACCCACACAACATAATCGTCGTCAGCAATTTTGCTTTTACGACCGTGTCGGTGCTTCTGTTTCACTGATGCCATGTGAATAAACGGTGAACAATAATCCCATCAGAATAAAGCAACAAAAACCAAACGCAGTGAAACTAAAAAGAATTTAAAACAAAAATATAAAAAAAAGACAATCTTCTATGTGAGATGAAAAATATTGTTTTGTGACCAGCGTTTTGTATATGGCAAACAATTCCTCGTGAACTGTATTGTGCGGGACCCACTTTTCCGCATGCGGCAATTCTACTATAGTGCTCTATGGTAGCGAAGGACATCATTGAAAACAAAAGTAAAGTCCCACCACCCTCAAATGGGAACACTTAAAAGGACTTTGCGATTGTAAAGATGGTAAAAACGATAAACGAAACCTAACCGGAAATTTATCGCCAGCATTGTCATAAAGTGGAATAATAATAATAATAATTGTGTCCTTTCTACGGACTCTCTTTGAGGTATCCCCCGAGGGGTCAAATGTAGTGTCCGCTTTTCCAAAATCGAACTCAGCAAAGCTACACACACGCGATTGTTATGTAGGACGTTGCAGTATTTTACTACAAAACTACAAAAACCAACTGGGACAACATCCAAGCGAAACGGATCTTTACCCAAATCTGTTGAATAAAAAAAAAAAAAAAAACCCACAAAAAAGGAAGAAAAAACAAAAGCTCAAAGAATACATCAAGCAAACAACTACACCAAATAGTAAGGAAGAACAAACATATATTTATCATCGTTCCGGTGTCCTTTGCATCGCCATTTCTGCTCTTCCAACTATCTGTCCGTTACGAATTTGCATTTTCTCATTTAACGTTTCATTATTATACTGTTTTGTTTTCGTTTGAAACCGGAAATAGAAGTCTTACACCATCAATTCGAAAAAGGACCCAGGCAAAAAGGAACAGTTTTTAATTTCAACTGAATACTGTTTGTTTGGACGTCAGGTGTCCTTTTTCCCATGACGATCTAGCGAGGTCCACAATAATTCATGAAAAATTCAAATCAATTAAAAAATGGGCAAGGCTTTTGAAGTTGGCCATTTATGTCCTAATATTTTCGGTAGCCCTTAATTTTGCAAGTTGCAGTGTCGGTTTCGTCCTTTCTCTTTTTTTTTTTTGGTCCTTTCGGTTTTTGTTTGGTGCGCGTTCGCGCGTGAAATTTCTAATTAAGAGAAAAGTTACACAAAAGTGTAAAAAAATAGAAGTGTTTGCGCTAAATCGTGTGTTTACTCAACACTAAATAAAAACGAAATTATCTTTACCACCGTTTTGGACCAAAGTATCATCATTCAGCCGCAGAACGTCCTGCACATAGGATTAAAGGTAAGTGAATATTATATCACTAAATTACCCGTAAGGGACTCTTACTTTTTGTTAATGTTTTCTTGTGATAAACTGCATATGACACAACGCTCACTACATTACAAAAAATATTAATAATTAAGTTCGTTGAGTGTGAAAGTTCGTTTATTTCAACAGCATTCGAGCACAATTCGCCACCATGTGTGGCGCTCAAATTTAGACGAAAGAGAGAGTAGAAATGGGAAGTAACATAATTAAATTGGGACAAGTCGTGGTTTTCAGCTAGAGTTATGTAAATGGAAATGACAGATTTTGCAAAGGGTCGCAGGCAGAAAAAAAAGCGGGGTTTGTAACAGAAACAAGTAATTTGACGCAAAAAATTCGCTTGGTTTGAAATAATAGAGACACATACGATCATCCTGTGTCCAGATCGAAATAAGGCGGAATACCAAAGCTACTTTGGATAATTTTCTGAATCCGATTTTCTTTTCAGTGTATTGACATTCTTCTGCTGAGTTTAAACCGTTCCCTATTAAATTTTCTTTGGAGAATCTGCCTTTATTAAGTTTGACTTCTTTCTTTTCTACCTTTTTTTTTTTTTTTTTGTTTCGGGTCAGTACCGACTAAAACCGTCTCCCGGCCTGGCACATATTTCCGTTGATCCCCGTGGAACTTTCTTTTAGATATTCTATCGCGGGGCGGGACGGAGTTTACCTGTTACTCCGCTCGTTGCGTCGCAACTGCTGCATCATTTCACAGAGAATACCATTTGTTAGGGATCATGACTGTTTTGAACTAAGCATGTATTCTATTACTCCTCCCGTAGTAACTGTCCGTCTCATATGTCTCTCCAAAATCGTTCGTGCGGTCTCGAATCTCACGCACTCTGTGAGTACGTGTTCCGCATTTTCTGTTTTGCCTTCGCAATACAAGCAGTATGGGTGATTCGCATGCTTATACTTGTGCAAGTATTGCCGAAAGCATCCATGTCCTGATATTACCTGAGTCAAGTGGTAATTCAACTCGCCATGTTTTCTTTATCAGGTATCATGGTATGGGTCCATCTCCATTTGGTGGAAGAATTCTACCTTCGTTGCCATTCTCTTAGGTTTGAGAGGTCTAATTGTGACCGATTCTCTTGGGCCACCTTATGCAATGCAGCGTTTTCTTTAGCTGCAATGTCAAGTGCTGTCCTCCCAGTCAGAGCATTTATGGCATCTTCGTTGAGTTCACTCCCCTCACGTAGAAGTTATACTGTGTGGCTCCTGTCCATATGTGAGTTGCATACATTATAATGGAGGTGTTGACACTGGTTATGAGTTTCCTTATGTTGGGCCGGGGTCCTCCAACATTGGGTAGCAGTCTCGCCAAAACTTTGCATACTCTTGCCGTTTTTTCACTCGTTTTCCTCAAGTGTTCCTTGAAGGTCAACCTGTTGTCGAGTATAACACCAAGATATTTAATATAGGGACTGGATCTGATTGTTTGTCCTTCTATTTCCAAATCAAGGTTTCTACTTTCTTGCGGCTGCTTATTAAAACTGCCACCGTCTTGTGTCCAGCTAGTTTCAGTCCGGCCATATCTAGCCGATTCTCCAGGTCATCTAGATGTTTAGCTACGTCCACTATCGCCAAATTAACTGCGTACCCAATGACCCTGAGCACACCACCATACATGATATTCCATAACAGCGGAACTGAAACAGATCCCTGAGGCACACCCGCTGTTATTTTATATTCTTGTGGTCCCTCATCTGTATCGTAGAACAGTCTTCTATCCGAGAGATAGTTTGCTAGTATACGCACCAAGTAGGGTGAGACTTATAGATCGCCCAACGATTCTAGAATCCGATTCCAATTTACTGAGTTAAATGTATTTTTAACATCTAGTGTCACCACCGTGCAATATCTTTTCGTACCTCCCATCCATCGTGCTCCAGCTATCGCATTGCAACCGATGTCGCACATCACAGATAGTGCTGTGGGGGTGAGAAGTATTGTGGCAATACATGGGCACTGTTTCACTTTATTCCCCACTGCACTCACCGATTGTTCCGTCGTAAATTGTTTGTAACAAAAATTATGCAATGGAGAAAGAAAAATAAAGATGCTGGAGTTGTTTAATGGTTAATTAATTGTTTTTTTATTTAACTTAAAACCCCGTACAAACGTCCACTTGATATATCATTGTGTGCGATACAGTTTCTTGATTTAATGAATACTTTGATACATATTTTTTTCTTTTTTTTTTGTTCTTGTTTACACAGGTTTTCTTTTTATTTTTACATTGCTGAGAGATGATGAATTATACATTAATCCAGTTTTATTGGAAATGCCGATGGCGAATTTATTGTTATTTGTTTTTTTTTTATATTAAAAAAAAGGATTTTAACGCAAACACTAAGGAGGAATTAAATTTCACTAAACTCTCTTTAATGACATTGTCGACCCACGAACACTGAACGTATTTTCTTAGTCCAACTATACGGTAAACTCAACTATTTAAGAGACCGATCCCGGTGGCGGTTAAGATTCGATTTTGTATGAACGCGCAACGTAGCGTATGCACACGATGGCGGATGGATAGCGACTAATTGAATCAGCGGTGAAATTCGGTGTTTCATTTTACACACAGGACAACCAAAAGAGACCACGCCTCTGCTCTCTCAGCTTCACGCTCGTCGAAGTGTGGTAACTTCTGTTAATTGGTAATTGACGGACGTGGAGAATGAGAGAACAGAAACACGATGCGCTGTGATCTCGAGGTAGCTTTGGTTGTGTGTGTTGGTATCAAATGCAGCTACTGACGTGACCTAGTGACCCAGTGTTACGGCTGTGGTGTAGTCAGAGCGCATTGAACCATGTAAAAGCAGAACTGCGAAGGAGAGGAGAATTTAGCTAGTGGAATTTACCTGCAAAAAGAAATCATTGATCCCAAGCGAATGGATGATCTGATGAAAAGCCGAAGTGACGCCAAATTGGCTAGGGTAATTTATCATGAAAACTAATTAGATATTTTGATAAATTCCCCAGCGGTTTCGCTATGATGCGACGGCGTCGTTTGCTTCGACTTGTTGTTGCTACCCGACATGATATGATTTCCGATAGAAATCTCATGGGCTAGCAAAATAGAATTGGCGTATGGCAAAAGGTAACTGAATTTCCGCATTATCTGCATAGAATAATGAATTCAGCTATGCTCTTTTACAGGTAAAATAGCCGAACGTTGGGATAAGGGATAATGTGACGCGCTGTTAGCGGTCGAAATTAGTTATAGAATTGTGGATTATGGAGAACCCATATAATATAGAGAAACCCCACAGTGCCTTATTAGTTGATCTACCTTTCTACGAACCATACAACTCCTTACAGGTGAGTTATCCTTTCCGCTAAGGAACTCTACTCACCTTTCGCAGCACACGTGCCCACAGACACGTGGCCCAACAGTCATTACCATACCTGTAATAAAGGCTATATGAAATTGCAACAACGTTGAACCCGATAGCAAAAACCAAGGAACTTAACGTTCAAAAGCTTCCAAATATCGAGTTCAACGCATCCATACATGGTATTCTATCCCAATTCAAAAGGGCAGCTAAAGCATCGCATCTAAGCAATGCGTCAAATGCAGCAAGCGTCGCATACAGTCATCAATCTCCCATCCTAAACATCAACGCGATGTTTCCAAAGAAATACCATTGTCGGTAAATAGACCGAACAACGGATGCATACGCTGGTAGCCAAATGCAATTAGCACCTCAACCCTTGGTATGAGCTAATGCTAAGGCACACTTGCGCAAACAAACAATTCGTTGCGCCACTGATTAGCAGGCGAACAATTATAAACGCATAACACTATCCCTGATAGATGGTTATGATGGAAAAGGCAAACAAAGTCTTACATTCCATAATCCGTGTACGCATCCGAAATACAGGCGATCCTTTGCCGCATGCCAGATGGGTAGTGCAAATAAACTACGGAAAGATGGACGAATAAGCGGCGGCATCCGATCCTGAAACAAGAAAAAAAAGATTCCGACCACCAGCAACGAGCCATGATAATGATGATAAAAATCATGAGTAAGATTTCTCCTTTTCCAGATCCGATGGGAAATTTTCCTTTTGAGATGCCAAGGTAAATTTTAGGCTGTTAACAGATACGATGGGGAAAATCTGTTGGCAGACAGGATGAGAAATTTTCTTATTCAGATGCGAGGATAGGTAATTAGAACGGGATATTTTTAGGATAGACACAATTACCTTAGCGAATACCGTCGAATTGGAGAGTCGACTTATAACACCCACCCGGAGTAGAGACACTGAGGAACCCCATCGTGGAGGAATTAGGAAACTCGAGAAACAGACTAAATCTAAGTAACATGAGTTGTGAGCAGTGTCGAGTAAGAAAATCGTTGTGTTCACCAACATTAACACTTGGGATATTGAATCCGTCATATCGTGTCGATTAAGAAAGTCGTGTGTGCGCAAACATTAACAATTGAAATAGTAAACGCGTAATTTCTACATGTAGTTCAGTTAAAACCTAAATTAAACAAAAGCAAAGGACCAATAATAAAATCAGATTTATATACAAAACTTTCGCAGTGTTTTATTTGTGTGATCGTCTCCGTGTTCCGGTATTTTAATTCTCTCTACTGCGGACGTTGTTCGGCGGAACACTGCAGTCATCAATACCTGACCAAGGACAAATATAAACCACCAAGTGTCAATCAAACCAACAAACAATATAAACATCTACCAAAAACCCATACTGCCATTCAGAGAACGCCTATTTCCCCTCAGTGAATTGTTCCAGACGAGTGGATGCTTTTGCATCCCGTTCGTTGTTTGGAGATATTTGCGGCCTCAGCTGACTTGCGCAACTTAACTTTACGATCACACAAAACGATTTGATGCACTTGCTTTACGATTTGCGCCGTCGTAGACTCTTTTGGCCTGCCAGAGTGGGGTGCGTTTTCGGTGCTTGTACGACCCATTTTAAATTCACTAAATCACCAATAAATTGTTGTTCTCGAGATAATGATTTTCTGCTTCATGCAAGGAAATTCTGCTTCTTGCTACACATATGACACATGGCGAGAGAGAGTCTTTTCGCGTCAGCTATGGGTGGATTAAATCGCGCTGGTTTTAAATTTCGAAGTGTTATACCGTCATTTTATGCAGTAATTAAATTACAAATCATACTACTTGAACAGAGTAATACGCGGTTTCTCGATGGGTTGAGACTACCCAGAAGTAAACTGTGAGAGTGACCTAAGAAAAGAAAAATAGAAAATAGAAAAAAGAAAATGTCACATCAACCGTTCAGGATTTTCTGGGGATTTCGATGGCGTCGGTTTTATCATTGTTCAAGGAAAATATACCATTTGGGTTTAACGACTCAAGAGTGCGGATCTGGTTGATTGTTATTGAGCGTGATTAACGCAGTTGTAATTTGCAGCACTTAAAATACATTTTTACTAGATGGTAACGTCATTTGCCGAAAACAACCGAGAACTCACTCAATGTCCTGATATTCATTCATGTAATATTGTCCAAGCACTTGATACACCCAGAAATGTTAGACCCTGCATAGATTATAAAACAATTAGAAAATCGAAAATTTTGTCAGCAGCCTTTATACTGTTAGAGGTAATACTTACACGTACTCCGATACACGGCTCACACTGTCGCACAGTTAAACACACTTGACACACACATATGTAGTCCAGCACACCTTCATCGCTTAACCAGCATCAGACACACGCCGGACGTACATCAATGTACATACTTGTTATAATCGTTCTTAAAATAAACGCTACCTTCTTAGGCGTCGAATAAATTCTTTATTAATTACATCACCTGATACTGCCTATTACCCACAAGGACAAACAAATTTGGCACTCTTTTTCACCGGGTTACCATTATTAAATTCAGTTATATTATTTGGTCTTGTTTTTTTCCACATGTAAAAGACCCACTTCCTAAAAATTTCAGTATTGGAATATTGTACTCTTTAAGTGAGATTTCCTCGTGCCTTTTGTTTCATTTCATTTTCACTCCTACTCTTGTAATCTACTATACACATATTTAAGTTTACCTTACCGTTAATACTCTTCCGTCATCTAGGGACCAATATGTCTAGTCTACTGTCCATTATTTGCCGAACGAATATTTCATCAATTCGTCAGCAGTTCAGTCCCATTTTATTCGTTATCCCTAGAGCTTTAGTTTTCTAAAATACAATAATACAACGCTATTAACTTCATATACCGTTTTCAATACAAAACACATAATTCAAGTCCGACATAAATAAGGATCGCCCATCTAACAGAGTAGTCGATGGGGCCTTACATTCTACTCCAGTCATTGGCGTTTATTTGTGCGGTGCTTCGCTGGATAACATGCCACATCTTCTTCCTTTTCAAAAATGGAATCGAGGTCAAATATAATTCCTAGGGTATTGGGTGAGAATATTAGAACATCCAATCTTGTGTAGATGAATGTGTGTGCGTTTGATACGTAAGTTAGCAACAAAAACATCGAATACATCCCTTTTCAAGGATTCATATCGATTGTGCAATGGATTTCAACTCAAATGAACTTAAATGAACCGAAAAAGTAATCTATTGTTTGAGAATCACCGTAATCCTGCCACGGATCGGCTCCTAAATCGATGCGAACATTCTGAACGATTCTTTATATCTTCTCATATCCTGGCACTTTCGATCGGACTGAAATTGAGTTGAGATGGGTTTTTGTTTGTCCTTCTTTCTTGTCCTTGTTTCTGTTTTTTTTTTTTTTTTGTTCTTTTCTTTTTTTTTCTCCAACAGAGCAATTTAAATGCTCGTCTAGCGTAGTTTTAAAGTTTTAAGTCGTAGGGATGCAAATTATTTAATTGCTCGTGGATTGTGCCTCAGGAAATCAAACAGAATTATGGCAGAACAGTTGTCCAGATGAGGTGGAAACATAATTTGCTGACATTTCAGATATGTGTTTTCTTAACAAATACGGTGCATTCTTGATACAATGTAGAACTACTACTTAACTGGCTAACAGGGGAGCTTTCATTATTGTAAATCCTTTTCACGCAGAGATCATAAAGTTTAAATTGCCGAAAAGTAGTATGTAGCCGGCATTCGGTCATTTCATTTTGACTTGTTACCACACCCGTAAAATGTTCCCTCCGTATTAGCCTTTTCACATAAACGTCAGGGGAAAGATGTTTGAAAAAGTTAAAGAATTTAAATATCTGGAACGGCCAGTAACGAAATGTCGAAGGAAATTAACAAAGGACTGCATTCCGGCAACTCTAGTTTGCACACAGTCAGTAAACAGCTGAAATCCAAACTGTTATCACGTAATATAAAGCTCTGTGTTTAGAGAACCATAATCATATCGATTGTTCTATACGGATGCGAAACATGGGATCTGATAAATCGGGAAGAAAACAAATTCCGTGTATTTGAGAATAATGTTTTAAGGAGAATCTTTGGCGGGTAATTTGATGAAGAGGAAGGGCAAATGAGAAAACTCCATAACCACAATTTGGAAGAGCTTTACCCCAAACCTACAATAGTGATCGGGTCGCTGGGCTGGATATGTGGCGCGAATGGGAAACGATAGGACCGTGTGTAGAATTCTTGACGGTAGACCAACGGGAAGGAGACGGCCGCGACGAAGATGGGAGGACAATGTAAGGTTCGACATTGCGGGGATCGGATCAGATGGCCAGGCGTGGGAGGAGAGTGCACAGAACAGGGATCGAACGCGCAGCCGACTTAATGAGGTCATGAACTTCCGGGTTCCTATAGGCCAATAGATAGTAATAATATAAAATAGCACACAAAAAAACTCTCACGTTTTTATATTTCTTTGCTTTTTATTTCATTGTCTGTTCCATCTTCTCTCTTGGTCATTATCTATATTTGTTGCAGGTTTTTATATTTCTTTGGTTTTTACCTGGTTGTCTGTTCCATCTTCTCTCTTGAGCATTATTCTTTCAACTGTTATTTTATTAATTAAGTGATGAGTCGGTGGGGGTAAAAGTAGATGTGCCGGCACGGGCACGGGTTTACTAGTATCTCACCGAGTTCCGCCAAACACTGTCCACCCACTAATTAAAGAGACACCAGGATATTGTTTTGGTATACATGTTCTTTTTTTATTTTACTCTTCCTTTTTTTTCACAAAGATCACGTTTAATTGAGAAGCAGCACTGGAACACGCTTCAACCATGCAATGCGTCTAGTATAGAATGTAGTTTACTTTTAAATTTTGAAAATCAAAGAGGTAACGAAATTTATAAATGGCTATGGATTGTCTTTTAATTTTGTATTTTTTTAATTGTTTTCACATTTATTTATTTGTCTTAACCATTCTTAAACGACACTGTGCGCAATTTACAACATCAACCGAAAGATTCATTAAATTAAACTGCACCCTGTTAAATTGTAAGACTTGCGCACTCCACGGTGGATGTAACTCGACTCCGCAGTCAGACTGCAGCTGGGCGAAGGGAGTTGGGGTTGGAATTGCGGGTGGTTCTTAGTGTAGTTTTAAAGAACCCCCACAAGTCGTCTTTACGAATATTCTCACTTTTCAATTAAACTATTTTACTTTATGTATTTTCTTTCTTGGGGCTCCCCCTGTCACGCGGGAGACCGGGGTTCGATTCCCCGCCGGGGAGCCTCTGGCGCTAAACTAATGACCTTGCCCGGAAAAAACAAATCATTATGGAAAATTTAACAAACCTCAGGACTTGCTAAATAAGGCCAAGACCGGTTCCCGGTTGTAGTGCCGATGATGATGATGATGTTCTTTCTTCTCTGATTGTTTTTCAAATATAAATTCTGATTTGCGAAATTATTATTTACTTTATTTTCATATTTTGCTGGCTGCTTCTTTAATAGTTTTACGATGAATCAATCATTTTTTTTTCATTTGACTTTTCAATTTCTTTTTTTCAGCCCCTACTGTTTATTTAGTAGTTTGTTTTTAGTATTTCATTTTTTTTAGTAGTTTATTTGTTAGTAGATCATTGTTTAATATTTATAATTTACTTTCCACCGTGAGCTTCCATGAGAGAGCTCTTAAGATAGGTTTAATTACACAACACTAGCACGACATGGTGCTTTCACAAAAGGCTTCAGAGAGTTGCTCTTCAGTTCCGATTATGCTGCCCTAGATTTTCAAGTTGTTGGTATTCTAGTTTCATAAAATTTTGTTTCCTTTCATTTACTTTCAATTTACTGAACATATTGCTTTGCCGGTCTGAAATGAATATGTCTGAATCAAGTTGTTTTTAATAATTAAGATATATTTTTCTTTAAATCTGTAATGTTTACCCCACCCTGAAAATACTACAATTTCTATTTATTGGCCAAACGTTTATTATCTCAATGACTCGGCTACGCCGTCGTTCCATGTCCTCTTGATTGTTGCCATCCTAAAAATGGATGTTTTTATTTCTTCAACCAATGTGAAGAGGCATTAAATTCTGGATTTCTTCGATTTTTCTTATATTTCGTTTTAAAGCGATTGTATATATTGTATTAAATTTTAAGAAACTTGAATGTATTTGAATACATAATGAATAAAAACAATACTAGTACTACTGATACAACTGATGCATGCATCGCCTGTGCAAGATCACTTGTTTATCCAAGATTTTAGGCAGGTGTTTACATGACGGATTGTGGGGATAGGAAGTAGATATGCCTGCATGGGCACTGGTTCACTCCCACCCCCATCAATCAATCAACTATTCCGCCGCAAACCGATCACCAAAGGATTAATAAAAACGCACCGTTTTTGATGGTAATTCATTTTTGTTGTTTTGATAGAATGGTTTTTGTATAATTCTGAATATGATTTCTTGAATATTGTTCCCAAGGCAAGTTATCGAGGTTTAACAAATGTTAATACGAACAACACTCGTTACATGAATATGAATTTTTGTATATTGTTCCAACGGCAAGTTATTGAGGTTTTAACAAAAGAACAACACTCGTTACACATGAATATGAATTTTTGTATATTGCTCTAACGGCAAGTTATTGAGGTTATAACAAATGAACAACACTCGTTACACATGAATATGCATTTTTGTATATTGCTCTAACGGCAAGTTATTGTGGTTTTAACAAATGATTATATGAACTAACGATTCGAATACTAACTCTCGGGGGTTCAAATTCACGACTCCGGGGATGTGCTCACCCCCGAGCAAACGCTACGGGGGGATGGAAGAACACTCAGCGATGTGCACTCGCTGGCGGTTGAATTACGACTCGCCGACAGTTGAATTCCGACTCTTGAATTAACCCTCAGTTCGGGGTGAATTTGTGGTGTGGTGAAGAATTGAAGAGGATTTCTCCGGTTGATATTAGCGAGAGTGCGAATAGATCGTTGTCTACCCATGCAACGAAGATCATGGGAAACGAAATCGGGAAAAGAGAAGATAACAAAGGGGAAATGGACCAAGGGCATCATTAGGGATGAGAGTGCAGCTGGGCAAATACACTGCATCTCATTAGAGAAGCACTAGGTGCTAAAAGGGATTTTAAATACTTATACAATGGGAATTGTGTATTATCTATTGCCGGCGGGAGGAACCGAATTCTTTTGTTTGCATGTTGTGTATGCTGAAGAATTTGGTTTTTGGCTACTACGCGTGAGATGCCCGCGATGGCTTGTCGGTTGGATAAGGGATTGTGGGTTGGGTATATTGCAGCTGAATAAACAAGCTGCCCGACGTTGCTTTTGTCGTTAGACAAAAAGGTTGCCAACCAATGTGCATGTAAGGAAAATTGTTGTGCACATGTGAGGCTGGAATAGCCGACGAGAAGAACGATAACATTCCCTGATTATGATGGTTACATTAGATTTGAACCGAAATATTTTCAGAGAAATTTGCCGATGCGTTGATGCATGGGATGACGATGGCTTTGGGGTGGAAATGTTTGCAGGCAACTGCAGATTTGCTAAGGGAGCTGGGGTTGGAATTGTGGGTGGTTCTTTGCGTAAGGCTAGAGAACCTCCACAGGATCGCTGGAACTTGCCACCTAAGTGTCCATTTGTGGATAACGATAGCAAAAATGTGTTTGTATATCTTATTGGTATTGTTTCCACAGATTTGCTTATTTTATGGGTAGCACAACTTTATCATCATCATCATCGGCACTTCAACTGGGATCCGCTCTTGGCCTTATTTAGCAACTCCATCCACTGGTATCCGGTCCATATCTGAGACTTGTTAAATTATCCATAATAATTTGTTTTCCGGGCAAGGTGATTAGCCTTGCGCCAGGAGCCCCAATCATTACCCCCCGTTAAATAATATGCGCGGCAAATTAAACCAAATACTTCTTGGTCTGCATTGATTCAAATCCCAATAATCCCAACATCATGAAATGCCAATTTTCAAATGCATTCCACGATGTAACCTTCCGGGAATTTGTTGAACCAAAATTCCCAATCACTTCCCAAAATTTCACTCCGATTGAAGCACACACAAAATCTTGTTTGTGCTTCCCGGAATTTGTATATTAAAATTACAAATCTCTGTGAATTTAAAGTATAAAAGGGCAGCGTATTTTGGATTTGTGGGCAGGCGCAGATTATCAGACACCGAAGACGTGATCTGCGTTTACTACCGCACTCAAGACCTACTGGTCTTGTAAGATTTCTTTCCCACCATCCCTTCATCCAAGTAGTTAGAGAACATTTGAACTAACCTTGTCCACACTATCCTCAGATACCTGCTCCTCCTTTTTTCTTTTTCAGATATCTCGAGACCGAGCCCGATATCCCCACGGATGTAGGTGATTGTGATTATCGCAAGATGGCCAGAAGCCAGGACACATCTGTCCTTGTCTCGCTAAAGCCGGCCTCTCGCCATCCCTTTTTTTTTTTTTTTTTGTTTGTTTTGTTTGATTCGTGGGTAGTCGAAAGCCAGACGCGCGAAGTTACGGCCAAACATAATAAAGATTGAATAATTAAAAACCAAATAAGAAGGGTTGTCTTTTATTTGCTGAAAACTTGTCTATTGCGGCTACCTTCATATGGCAACCATTGATTCAGTCTACACGGGCGCTCAAGGTTGTTGACATTTATTCCACTAAGAAATCCATCACCTGGCGGGGACTAACTAAGGAAGCAACCGAGCGGAAGGAGCCTACACTGAAGGTCGTCTCATCAGGGAGGATTCCGCTAAAGAAACTGGAACGACGTACCCCTTTTCGTCGCCCCAACCGCACCCTTACCCCGTCAGTCGGGACCTGCTAGCCTGTACCAGCAGGTAATACCTAACAAAGATATTCCTTACAGGATTGGCACACACGTTACTTTGAAGCAACAGCATCGGGAGGGTAAACCCAAAATAAATAATAATACAAGGGTTATGCGCTACTTCTTCACAAATAACCGCCAAATGCTCAGGATGCTCCGCTTCTCCGTTCGTAACTTAGATACGTAGTGTGACACTTTCAACGGAGCCACTGTTATGAAGAATGTAGCACAAATGAAAATCGAAAAAAGAAAAACAAATTATGGGGAACATATACCAAAGCAACTTAACATGGTAACCCACCGTCTAAATAGCGAAAAGCTACATACGCGTCTTCATATGGTCGTGGTTTGATGCGTTAGGGCTTTGGTTCGATTAGTATTAGATTATAGATACCATTGGAGAGAATCATGTTCTTCACACTTTCCTAAATGCTATAAATCCAATAATTTTACGGAGTGGCACAAAAGGGCAAGTATTTGGGGTTGGTCGATATTGGGTTTGACACTGTCTCATCCATTATTTTTTGGCGCCACCCTGTATTGACATTTCAGCGTATCTAAAAAAATGTTCTTTACTCTCATATTATACAAAAAAGAATCTACGTCCTCTATTACCCGACTGATTTGTGAAAGTAGGAACACGCATGATGTGCTGCCAGCGGTTTGTTTTGAAGCTTTAGTTTTATTTGTATTTAAATTCACCTGGCTTAATATTACTTAAATTATACAACCCCCTCGTATATTTAAATGTTCATTACACGATCTTCCTCAGCAGTATACTCTTCGTCTCTTAAAAGGAGCAACCGTGACTAACATTTAAGTAGACTAGAATGGTTGTTTTATTAAACAAATAATACTCTTGAAATTTCCTCGAAACGGCTCCAGGGTTCACTAAAAACTCAGGAAAGCACCCGCTTTGCGACTACTAACACGGTCAAATGGCTGAAGTTATTGTTTTATGAACCGAGTCTCGATCATACTTGATAACCACTCACCACAACCCACCGGTGTCTGTCTGTTGCTTAGCTGAAATGATGCTTCCAAATTTCATCTCCTAATTTTACGTTCACCCAAATCACCCAATATTCGATCGATTTAAAGAGGATCTAACTTCTCTCAAGTATTCTTAAAAAGTCTTATTTTGTACTTAGGAACAATTTCCAAAAGACAGCATCTGTTCACAGGAAACACAAATCAAAATCCCACTTTTAAATGACAGCACCAACGCTACCCCTCCCTGCGCTTGCATCGTTATCCGACTACATCCATTTAACTCAGCTAACTGTTTAGGAAAAGTTGATTTCGCCAATTGAAAACGAATTTCCAAGTATGCCAAGGTGGAGAGCGCGAGCAGAGGTAGGTAAATATAAAACGAGCTCAACGTAACGCTGGCAATTCGAATTCTATTACCTTGCTGTCGGCATTATTCCAAGTCATTCGGCGCACAAGTAGCACATCCCTCTCAAGGTTGTTAAACATTTTATTCCTTTAGCCAAACTGAGGCAGTTACATTCCAAAATCTCCTCTTCGTCAAATCCCAAAAATTTGACACCACACCACCGCATACCTCCCGCTCGTGCTCCTGGAAGCCGATCCTTGTGAACTCCCTTCGACTAGATGATACAATGAAATATGAAATTTTGAGAATTGCCTGCAGGTTCCGGATGCCTGGTGACTGACAGATTCTGCTAGGAACATAGGCACGAGGGCTGTCCCTAAAACAGATCCATGGCCGTCTGCCAATACTGTTGTAAAGCAACTTGTATAATTCGATTTTAATGGGTCGATTACACCCAGTAGCGAGGATTAATTGGCGGTGACGGAACGCTGTGTGCCAAAACAACATCATAAATTGCTACCCCACATCGATCCCCAGGAGCAATGACTGATGGGATATTTGGATGGATCTGTTCGGAGTATTATTCTGACATTACACGGTCCTCGTCCATCGTTATACTTGTGCTAATCAGCGTCAGAGTTATACTTTAGGGGATGGAATTTCCCCCCCAACTCCATTTCTAGAGTGTCTATGGCGTTGTCGTTGTGTATGTTCTTGTACTTTTCATTGGAAATCGCGAATATGAAATTCGTCCTCTTGTAAGGCAGAAAGGAATGATTCAAACCTGCACGCCATCCAGTTTGTCTCTATAACATCCGGCAAGTGATTTTGCTCGTTCCACTCTGGCTGTTCGAATTCGGCTGTGCCTTCTTGTTTCCATTTGAGATTGAAAGAAGGGCCCTTTATCATTGACGTAGTTTTTGTTCGGCCCTTGTCTTTTTTGATAAACAAAAATATTTTCAAGAGAAAAAGTTCGATGCGCGACATCTGTGCTTTTGTTTGTCGTGTCTACTGCCTCACAGGATCCCCTGGTGCGGCCGTCGAAGTAACTCCTCACACCAACAGCTAAAATGACAAACAGGAATTGGCAAATGAATAGCTTGAAGTTAGGATGCGATATAAAATCCGAGATTCCCCATATTTTCATTTATTGTTGCTATCTTGATATTTATTTGTCTTTTTTTTTTATTTTTCGTCCTTTTGCCTTTTTAATTTTAACTCCTATCACAATCAGGAAAGTACTCTGAACGGAAGGAGATCCAGTAGCTGGCGTAGGGTCCTTTCCTCTGGTTCTGTGCTTGCGTTTACTGCTTTTATGGTATCCTTGTATTGACATTTCTGCGGATCATAAAATATTTATTGAGTGTTTATTGAATTGTTTCGTTTCTGTTGTTGACAGAGTTGGCTAACTGCCCGCCAGAGGAGGGCAGAAAGATGGGGATTTATTTACTGCTCTGACAGTATTCGATTTCAAGTACTGGCTCTTTGGTGATAGTAAAATTTTCACAAGTAGTCGTTGGGTAAACAAAATTTCCTCTTCATGCGGTAAAATGCCAATTAAATGGAAAATTATAACACGAAAGCGTTCATGAAGGCCAGTCGGGGTGGACTATGAATATTTGTGGGGAGATTTATTCGGTTGTCATTGATTGTTTGATGTGTGGTGTGCGGGTTTCATTTCTGATAGCATGCTCAGTAACACTACTAATTAACTAGTATTAGTATTGTAATTACCTGTAAGCACCAGATATTGACAGTATTACATCGCTCAATTTGGCCACCTCGTCTACTGATGGTTTAATTGTCGATTGTGCAAAGCCCCATAACGAAAACATGTTCCTGGTGTTACATGTAAAATCCTGCCACCCCTAGGTACTTGCCCTTGGGGGCGCCCACCTTTAATCGGATTCAATTAATATGAATTTCTACGTGTCAACTAATTTGCGCTTATGAATGCTTCAAATTGTGAACGGCTTAAAATATGAAATGTATGACCAGGCAATCTAGATATTACGTTTGAAAAAACCCGATGATACCACAAAATTCAAAATGATGGGTGTGATACTACTGTCCTCGGAGGCGTGCCGTTAGTATCATCTTGTGGCATCCACTTGAAAGAACCGACGAATTTTCTGTATACATACGGGTTTGGCGTCGATAGGCCGAACACGCTTCGCAGACAGTCTTTTACTAATTTCAGCATTGTTAAATGCTGTAAGTAACTTTTCATAAGTGTTGGTAGATGTTAACCCATACAGATCACAGTATTTTGTCGCAAACCGTTGGTTGCATAACCCAGACATCCTCAAATTTTAGAGGTGCTATTTTGCACACGTTCGTTATTTTGATACGAGACTATTCGTCCAAACGTCGTCTATAAAGGAAATATTGGTGCAAATAAAAATTGTAGAAAATCGATACATTAGTACATTTGCTTCGTTTTTTTGCACCAATGCCCGCACAAAATGGAGTTTTGAAAAATTCTTAAAAGCGAGAGCACAGTGCGATTGTTGAACACGAATGAACAGCTGTATAAACACAAGTTGATTAAGATATGCCCTTCCGAATAATAAACAAGTACCGACGATCGATTAGGAGTGCGATGGGCTCCGATGCAAGTATTTTGAAGTACCTCCGTAGCTAGTGTGCTCTGATTGTAACGAGCCCTAGTAAACAAAGGGCCAGAGAAAAAATGGAAAATGATTTCATCAAACTGCGCAAAGACAAGAGTTGTATAGTAAACGACAAACTATACAGGCACAAGTAAACATGGAGTCGTGTTCCGAAGTCAGGTTTGGGTGAGCTTGTTAGGCGACATCTGGAACTAGGGTTCGGAATATAAGTGTAGCCCTTGCCCTATTGCTGACAATCAGACCTTTATGCTGCCAATGATTAGCGGTGTTGTTTTTTTTTTTTTTTTTTTTTTTTTTTTCCTTTATTATACACAAGCGCGCGCACAAAAGAGTATTTTGTTGTTCACCAATGGCGTTTTCCGCTAATTCCCATAGGAGTTGGTATTAAGGACTACCTACCTTGAGAGGATTCACTGAGCCGAGTACTCTACCCGATCATCCGGAGGATACCGCCGATTCAATGTACCACGGTATCTTTACCGATCCACCCAGGTTTCTAGATTTTTGCGACCTTTTCCTTACCACTGGTGAGACAAATGGTTAATAAAGCCTGAAATGCAGAAATAACAATAATCCATTTGAATGCCCCCTATAAAGATCCGTATTGAGATAATCATAATCATGGCGATTGTTCTATACAGATGCAAGACAAACACGTTTACAGGACAAGAAGAGAAAAGATTCTACATATTCGAGAATACATTTTTAAGGAGTATCTTTGACGGTAAATACAATGAAGAGCCAGGAGAATGGAGGAAATTCCACAACTTCGAATTGGAAAACCTATACAAGAAGAGAACAGATTCTGCGTATTTGAGAATATATTTTTAAGGAGTATCTTTGGGGGTATAAATAATGAAGAGGAAGGAAATGGAGGAAATTCCACAACTTCGAATTGGAAAAGCTATACCCCAAATCTACAATACGGAGAATAATCAGACCGCAAAGATTAAGAAGGGCGGGGTATGCAGCGAGAGTGGGCAAGGACAGGACCGTACGTAGAATTCTTGGCGGGAGACTAACGAGAAAGAGACAAGTGGGAGGGTCGCGATGGAGATGGGAGCACAATTTAAGGCGCTACTTTGAGGAGATCAGATCAGAGGGCGAAACGCGAAGGGAAAGTTCACAGGGCAGAGAACGATGACGAACCCAAATCAGTGAGGTTGTCAACTTCCGGGTTCTTACAGGCTATTAAATATTAATATTAGTAGTAATAAAGAATGTCTCTTACCACGGGTGGGAGAAACTATTCAGTGTACACGAAAATTGAAATAATTAAGCGACTTAAGAAGGCTTGTGGGGAAGAAATATTGTGCACCGGCGTACGGCGCTGATTCACTTCTTCCTCCATCATCACTAAGAGTTCCTGTACCAAAAGGAATCAAAACTTCACGACAGACCGTCCATTGTTCCGCCGAACACCAAAGGGAAGCTTCGCAACACACCTAGCCAGTCAAAGGAAACACACTGTTTAATAGTTTATTATAAAAGGTTCTTTTTATTCACAACAAAATTTACTGCCCTTAATTGATTACAGAAAACATATTCTCTTTCACCGACAATGAAACTGACGCACAAAAATATTATACTTGAGGCACAAGAAAGAATTACTTTTTATTAATCGCGCTTACTCGACTCGACTTTATAATCTTCGCGTCCCCGTGCGCACCGGGGAGCGGGAGTGGGACCGACCGGCTCGATCGGGTGATGGAAAACGACTCAGCGATATCAATTCGATGGCAAAGGAAATTCGGCCAGTGGTACTGGCTCTTTTAATTTAGGGATGAATTTTCTATCCCAAGAGAAACGTAAAGTCTCTCTTTGGGGGTAGGTAACCAGATCTCATAGAGGAGATCGAAATGGTACACATGTATGTGTGAACATTGGTTCTTTCA
Source organism: Microdon myrmicae (assembly GCA_963931805.1). Taxonomy (NCBI): domain Eukaryota; kingdom Metazoa; phylum Arthropoda; class Insecta; order Diptera; family Syrphidae; genus Microdon; species Microdon myrmicae. Next base: position 115,804,130 of record OZ007502.1, read on the forward strand.
TGGGACAAGGCCATTTCTGTTTGCTCATGCCGCGAGGTCATGAGAAGCAGATCCAGAAATATTGTAGGACAAAGGGATCGTATAGATCATTGTCTTGATGTGCCATGCAGCTGTATTGATAGACCGCAATGCTGGTAGACATGGTGCTAATTGTTTTTAGCATATTCACAGGGAATTGGTGTTTATGGCATCGCTGCCAAGGGTAATAATACAATTCCTGTTTGTATTTGCCTATGCTATATGTTTCGGTTTCAGCGTCGCTTGCGCCAATTGTGTGCACCTGCGTTGGATTGTTTATAGTAGGGGGAAAAAGTCGCCAGTCGATGTGTATGTAAAGGAATTTGTTGTACACGTGGTGAGGCTGGGAATAGGCGACGCAATGTGTATTATCCCTGTTATGATGGTTACATTGTATGTAAACCAAATTGCTTCGTTTTCAGGAATTCGTATAGGGAAAATGCGTATGATAAGATTGGTATTTGCTTGGCAACCGAAGGTGCCGAATTGGACTTGAGATTTATGATAAGTTTGGACAGAATTCTTATAGGGAATTTTGAATTCGAATTAATGAATGAAGGTAAGAATACTCTTCCAGGAGCTTTTAGCTAAATACATTAGTTACTTGATTCGTGAGGCATTTACAGGGGCTAATGCGATTGCGTTAGCGGAAAACTATGAAGGTTCGTTTGTAGTTACGGGGGTTCTTCGGGTAAGTAGACAGTGGGGTTTGGCGGAACCGCCACAGGCTTCCTTAGTGAGTGAAGATTATTTCATCCTTACGGTGTTTATATACACAAATTTCTTATTCTAAGCTTATTGTTCTAACTGTACAGAACTCGCATATGGTACACTTGCGGCCATAAATCTTCAGCCTGTGTTACCACAATCGCTTTATTGATTGGTCGACTATAATATCTGTCCATCTCCACTAATGATAACGCAGATAGTTGTATGAGTCTATAGCGTTTGGGATAATAGTGAAGAACGTGTAATTCGAACTGACGCTATGACAGTTAGAATCACAAAAAATTGAACCAAAGCGCAACCCATCAGGCTACTGGCCGTGTTTAGAATTCGATTTTTAAACTCAAGTATATTCCACTGATGTGAATTGTTATATTATCGCTATGGTATACGGCTCTGATGTATTTTCTTATTCGATTTTCGTTCGGTGCTCTTCACTATTTGCTGGTGTACCGTGTGTGTATATGTTAGAGATGCTGCAAGTCCTTGCCCCAGTGACCCAAGATAGTTGCTATTTGTGGTTACGCAGGCAGATAACGACATGAGCCTTTGTGTAGTGTTAGTTAGGTTAGAGTCTTTTATGGTGCTCGTGGTCGGTTGAAGCTGTGATGTTAGCGGCCGTTTTTATGATGCTGGCGTCTGTGTTTATGATTCTGCACGAAGGCAATGACATCGATGTGTACAGCTTGTGTCACTTGCTGAGGAGGATGGCGGTATGAATCCTTTTTTGATTGATTCATGCAAATAAATATTAACATCCTCCCCGTGTTTAAGTAGCTGAGTCAGTTTAAAATAAAACTGTCTTCTCTTCGTTTCTGCCTGCACTTAACTTTCTCTGGACCTGCTGCGTGCGCGTTTGATCCATTCCCCCATTTTCTGCTGCATCGAGCCCACCCTCGAGGGTGTTATGTTCGCGGTTGGGTAAGGAGGCTTTGGTCATGGGTGTGGTAGTGGCGTTAGTCTGTGCCTGATTCTCCGAAGTACGCCACTGGCCTTCTGAACCTCGGTCATCCTTGTGGCGCTGCCTTCGCTGATGATAACTTATTTTATTCATTCTAATGTTAGAATGGGGATATTGTCTTCCTTGATGGCGATCATTAGCCCGGGATTGATGATATGGCTTGTCTCCTTTCACATCTGTTTTTTCGGATGCATCAATTATAATCCTGGGTTTTGTCGTGGTACCTTCAGGTTTAGTCTCGGAATCATGGGGTAAGAAGAAATAAAACTTGTTAATCTCCTCTAGCTTTCCTTCCTCCACGCCGCTCAGCGTTTCATGCTCTCGGATAAATTCGTGCTGCTGCTTCGTGCGGTCCCTTGTCTTGGGGAGCCTTAGCCTGTGGGCTACAATTATTTGACGGGGGATATGTTTATACTCTCAAGCAGTGTTTGTTTTGACTAAAGGTCTCACCTTGGATCTACAGTCTGCATTTATTTTGACTATTTGGTAGAAGTAGGATTTACCTTTTCGTTTTGTTGCTGACATCTTATATTTGCCTGACAGCTCTTCATTCGTTCAGTGCCCTTTCTTCTGCTGTTTGATGATGCTAGGGAAGCCATTACTCCACAAATTGAATTTTCTCTTGATGTGTTCGGTGTTGGGTCTGCTACTGTCCATTCAAAGATTGTGTTCTACAGCAGGGCATCTGGGGTCCCAGTCGAATGTGACCCAGCGATCGGAGTTTGGAGTACAATTCGGTGCCAATCAACATGACAATAGCGGCAGATCTGTTGAATGTCGGGTTTGCTAACTGGATGTTGTTAGGCACTACTCAGGTGATTGTGTTCATTGAGCTAGCAGGTAGGTCCGACACAATCCTGGGTAGAATGGAAGCCTCTGTTCTAGCTGTAAAAGAATTCATTGGCGAACTCACCTCCACGTTTACTCTACCTTCGGAGCGTTGTCTGTTTTTGCCAATACCCAGGATTTTCGTGTTTTCGGAGAGCTTCATCAACTCCAAGCGTTTTGCCATCCTTTCACTAATGAAGTTTAGTTGCGAGGCAGAATCGAAGACAGCTCCGCCTTCTACCGGCCCCAGGTGGACGTCGATCGAATTGGTACGTGCAGTTCCCCGCAATTTATTATAATTTATTATCCCGACTTGGGTCGGCTTTTTCACTGCTCATGGATGGTCTCTCGCCCGGGGTGGCTGTTTTTATGGATTGGTTCAAAGTTGCGACCAATATGTTAACTGCGAATGTTTTGTTGCTTCCCGTGAGTGATTGTAGAGCATGGAACCTCAACACAGGTCTTTCAAGGATGGTAGCGATAAGTTGGAGATTTCGTGGAATTGTACAAAGAGTTTGTGGAGACTGAGAACGCCGGTGGGCAAATCTTCTTATTGAATAGAGTGTTTAACACTGGCATTGGCTGGAAATGTTAGGGCCAACAGATGACGGTAGAGCTGAGAGAGAAGAAGATCTTGGAAAATGAATGCCGTGATGGGTTAATAGAATGTGAAGAAATTGGGGTAGTTGTTTCCTATTTTAAGGGTGGGCGTGTTATACAAGTGGTGTAATCTTTAATGTTCACCACACACTGAACACATATTAAAGATAGTTGAACCAAATAATACACGAGCACTTGTTTTAATTGTTTCTTTTATTGGAATCTATAATAATTAATATGCACATACATATTGTTTTGTAATAAAACACATGGTTAATCTTATTTAGAACTGTTCGCGAAGATTAACATGGGCCAGACATGTAGCGCGAATGGGCAACGATAGGACCGCGCGTAGACTTCTTGACGGTAGACCAACGTGAAAGAGACCGGTAGGGCGGACGCGACGGAGATGGGAGGACAATGTTAGGTTTGACCTTCAGGAGATCGGATCGGCTGGTCAAGAGTGGAAGGAGAGTGCACAGGACAGGGAACGATGGCGGAGTCGAGTCGGTGAGGTCATGAACTTCCGGGTTTTTACAAGCCAATAAATAATAAATAATAATATATAAACACGCACTTGAATTACGCATGAGTTAACTGAACGACGTTCAACGTCCGTTCGTTTAATTCCGTCTTAATTCGATGACGAGCAAAATTCACAACTCGGGTTATAATTTTTAGAAGCGCGGCAGGCTTTAAAAGGTATTGCCGTCGTGGACAACGGCTTTTCTCAGACTTTTTTTTTATATTTTAATGTGCCCGTATGCGTCGTGGTTTGGAAAAAGACTCCTGTTTCATATTTTATTTCCAATTTACGTCCATTCTGGACTATGGCTGAAAAGTCACTCCGTTTATGTTGTCCGTTGATGTTAATGGTTGTATTCAGACATCTTTATCTCTCCTTCGATCGTGCAGACCGAAGAATACATCCATTGTTTGTACACGCAACAAATCTTTTCAACACAACATATATATGTCTCGCAGTACATTTTTTGTATGTCTAACATGAACAATGTTTACTATCTGTGAGACCTGATTGTGTGGATCCGTGTGATACGATTCTTAGAACCTTGTATATGCACCAGTGTTCGTTTATGGTGAACGATGGCAAAGACATTTTATATATCTTATTGCTTTGCTTCCATGAAATTCTCATCAGTTTTGAGTAGCACGTTATTTCCTTTGTGTCGTCTTAGATTTTTTCCAGATGTGGTATTTGGATTCCATGATCCGTCTGTGTATGCAGTTTAATGCACTTTTACAGGTACTCATTGCATTGGATCTGTTGATTAGGGCGAATCAACATATGGGGGTTCAGACGAAGGTGAATCTTGTTAGTGGTGGAGGGTGACCCCAAAAGGATAAGTATTAGGGATGGAAGCGTTCCGTGTAAGAGAGATTGCTTGACAGAAGTCCTCTTTTTAAAGGAGATCGGGTGATTTACGTTTCTTAGGCATGTTAGTTACTTCGTGATTAGGTTGGGATGGGCTAGTATTGTTTGGGCGGGGAGCACGATGACTGCGGTCGGAATGAGAGGTCGGTTGGAAGATTTTGAGACGGAAGTGAGATCGGAGTACCATCTGTGACAGGGTAAAAGGCAATGTTGATGAGATAATTTAGGGAGAGATTTGTTTAAATTAAAGAAAGGGGGCTGGTGTGGTTAATAGTGGCGCTACATTTGTGGTAGTAATGTTAATATTGTTTTGGTTATTTAGATTGAATGGGTCTCCGACTGTGTGAAGGAAAAACCCATTCACACGAAGAAGGGATATGGAATTTAAATGAGTTAGAGCTAGGATTTGAGATCTTATTGACGTTTTTAAAGCAGATGACATAATTCTTTTGGAAGAAGCTAGGTACCTTGGAAGCATCAATGGCTTTAGGGATGCCAGAAAGGCAGAAAGGTTATTTTTGATAAATTTAAGGAGTCTCTCATCTCACTCGTCGATGAACTGTAGGGGTGGGGGTGGTCGGGTGCGCAATATTCGTTGGCTCATTCTCAACCAGGGCCGGTTGCTCCTTTGCCGGGGGAGCAACATTGGGATTGGGTCATCGGTAGTAGAATGATGTACTGATTCAATCTCTGCTAGTAAAGAAACGATGTTAAGCAGGACGGTGGCCCTATCCCGAACTTAGGCTGAATAGATTGAAACGGCTTTGATACTATCGGTTTGGTCGCTAATGGGGAGTTCATTATCCATATTAATCATTTTATCGGTCAGATCGGACAGAAAAGTTTTTATCCGCACTCTCAAAATATCTGCAAATAAACCTCCTTAAAGACTGTCAAAACATATCATCTGCATTAAACTAACTGGAATCATTTAAAAAACACAGACATTTAAATGTATCCACCGAATTATATGTCGTCACCTTCAAAGTTTTTTTTTTTTCAATTTCAATTCAATTCAATTTTTATTTAGTAGATAATTACATTTATGGTATATTTTACAACTAGTACTTAAGAGATTTAGGATAGCAATTCCTTTACAACTATAATCTTAAATCTATATAACGACAAAATCTATATAACGACAAGACACCTTCAAAGTAATTTCCATTGTTTTCAACACCGCTGTGATAACATTTCCATGGACCTCTTATAGGTCGAAAGAGGTATGGAGTTCAGTACCCGCTGCGAATTTCCTGTGGTGTCTTCAATTGATTCTAATTCGGTTCCACAGAGTGGTAATTTCAATTTTAAAAACAGGAAGAAGTCACACGGTGCTATGTCCAACGAGTACGGTGGATGATCGATTGTATTTATTGAGTTTTTGGCAAATCCGACGTCCTATCATGGACATTCTCACACAACCCCCTCAAAACATTCAAATAAAGCTCTTGACCCACTGTTTGTTTCTCCGGAAAGAATTCGGAGTGTGTCCTAGCACGGTAATCACGAAAACACTAGGCCACACCTTGACTTTTGAGTGGCTTGGTACCCATTTTACGACGAAAATTCTCACAACAAGCGCCTTATCATCATCATCATCGGCACTACAACCGGCATCTGGTCTTGGCCTTATTTAACAAATCTCTTCACCGGTCCCGATTTCGAGCCGATGTCATCCAGTTTGGCACTCCCAGGCTCTGGGCGTCCTGTCTACGCCATCCCTCCATCGCAGACAAGGTCTGCAGCGCTGTCTCCTTCCATACATCCCGCCAGAAAGGACAAGCGCCTTATAACATTCAAATAATACTCCTTAGTCACTGTTTGTTTTTCCGGGAAAATTTCGGAGTAATATGGCAATAAAAAGACGGTCGGCAACATTTTCACTTTTGAGCAGCTTTGGCGTGTTTTTTTTTTTTCAGATTTGACTCGTTTTTCAATCGCCATTCGGTCAATTGCTGGCTCGTTAATGATTCGTTTTCAAAGACCCCTGTTTCGATGAAGTCGCCTACTCAAGAAACCATGTCGAGAGTATTTTCCAAAGGTATTTCTCTTCTGAAACCAACCGAGCGGTAATGAGTCTGAGCGGGTAAAATTAGAGGTGCCAGCAGGGGCACGGGTTCACTATTACCCACCGAATACCGCTGCAAAACGATCGACGGACAAGACGAAACGATGGTTGATCTTCGCAACCGAGCCGACACAGCACAGAAATAAACACACAGGAGATGTGCACCGTATCTTGCTGGCAGCAAAGGTCAAATTCTTTGTTTGCATGTTTGTATGCTGAAGAATTCGATTTATGGCGACTAGTCGCTAGATGCGTCCATTGCTTTTGTCGATTGGACAAAAGGCTGCCGCGGCCCTAGATAAACCAGGAAAATGTGCTGTGCACCTGTGCAGCAGATTACACTGGCCTACATGGGCGCCGATAAGTTTTCCGCTTTAATGATGCATGTAAGTTGTAAAGAATTCTTTCAGTGAATTTTGAAGATACTTGAATGCATGAATAATGAGAATTCTTTACAGGAAATTTTAGGTAATGCATTAGGTGCATTAAATGTCGTTGATGAAGGAACGTTTGCAGATTCGTAAAGGGAGTTGGGGTTGGAATTGTGAATGGTTCTTGCGTAAGGTTAGAGAACCCCCACAAGTCTTAATCTGTTAAAATTGCATGAGTTGCCATTTTGTCAGTGTTCAGCTATTAAGCTAACTCTGTAGTATTGAAACGACAATTTTCACGCATTAACTGTTTGCATTTTTGAATGTTAGCATCAGTGGTAGACGTTGAAGGTTATCCGGAAGAAAGAAATCTTCGGCCATTTCAAAGTCTTTCCTTGAACGATTTGTACCGCTTTCAAGTTTTTAACTCTTCAGTACGAAAATATGTCGTTTGAAAGACAAAGTTGAGTGCAAGCTCTTTATTCAACTAATTTATCCACAGTTAACTTCGCTGAACAACTTTGAGGTCGACCCATTTAGGCAGATGCTGTAATTAACTAGTTGACAGAGAGCGCTCACATCTTGCTTGGTAATTAAAGTAGGTTCAGCCGACTCGAAAAAAAAAACGATTTTAGCGATTCCCTCTAAGTGGTTAATTGAAATGACAAATTCCGGATCGTTTTTATGCAGAAGGTAGGTTTTGTAGCATCAAGTCCACCGACGATCTGACATCGCACCGAAAAGAGAGACCCTCACTTTTACTATTTTTGGTGAAAGTATGTTTCTTGCGCTAGGTATCTCGAAAAAACAGTCGAGAGCCAATCTCAATGACGAAATTGCATTCCCAGGGACTGGGCGCTACACTAGATTATTGGATATAGTACTGTGGCGATTCTACGAACCACACAACCCACTATAGGTTGAGATATCGTCGTTCTACCAAGGAACATACTCACCTATATCCATTACACGTGCCTACAGACACGTTCCTCAAAGTCCCTCCTTCCGCCTGAAACAAAGGTAACATTCCAAATACCCCAACATTGAATTCAATAGTAAAAACCAATCGAACTTAACGTTCAAAATTTCCTAATATTGAATTCAATGCATCCATCCAATGCATCCATCCAATGCATCCATCCAATGCATCCATTCGATTCATCCATTAGACGCATTGTTCTAAAAACAAACAGAATAATCTCCTCATGTAGATAATAGCAATCAGCACCCTAAATTCCTCGCAAGATCCCAAACCGACAGCGCACGTGCGCCAACAAAGGCCTAGCGATTCGCCCACCGACCAACAATTCTTATTATTTATTATTATTATTTATTGGCCTTTAAGAACCCGGAAGTTCATGACCTCACCGACTCGGCTTCGCCATCGTTCCCTGTTATGGGCACTCTCCTTCCACGCTTGACCATTCGATCCGATCTCCTCAAGGTCAAACCTAACATTGTCCTCCCATCTCCATCGCGGCCGTCCTACCGGTCTCTTTGCCGTTGGTCTTCCGTCAAGAATTCTATGCACGGTCCTATCGTTCCCCATTCGCGCCACGTGTCCGGCCCATCTTAATCTTCGCGACTTGATTCCTCTCACTATTGTAGGTTTGCGATATAGCTCTATATATATATAGATATACCAACAATTCTTGCCATCATAAACATCGTAACGCCTATCCCACGCTAGATGTTTATGACTGGGAAATGCGATCTACGAACCAAATCCCACGGTTCCTTTGTTACCCATCGGAAGCACACAAAAACTCTGTTGGTAACGCAAACAAAGCCCATGATAGGGTAGAGAAAGAAGTGGCGGTACGCTCGGTCCTTCGAACAAAGATGCAGATAAGGAAATGAGAATCGAGATGGGAAATTTCTTTTTTAGGTAAGAGAATGAAAACTATGATGGGGAATTTCTTTTCAGATGAGGGGAAGAGAATGGTAGATGGATAGAAAAATTAATTAAAAAAGGAAGATTAGTCTACTTCGAAGAGAACAGTCTGAGAACTCCATCGAGAAGGTCGATCCGCGTTGAGCCATTGATTTAATTCTTGAACGGCCCACGAGTGTAGTTTCGCGAGTAATCGGAATATTGAAAGATACAGACAGAATGATAAAGATGTTCAGAAACTGCATCCTCGACCATTTCGCGACAACCAAATTTGAAAGTGTGTGTGTGTTTTGACATTGAAATAACTCTTAATAAATCGCCACGGGCGTAAATGTAGTAAATCCTTGTTTTATATAAACGAAAGAAATAAAGCAAAAATAATAAAAGAAAAAAAAACATTTCGAGTTTCAATTTTGTGCTGTGTTCACTCCGTTGGTGTATTTTTTTCTCTGCGGTAAACTGTGTGCGGCGGAACACTTGGACAACATACAAATCCGCCAAAGTACTACATTGCGTTCGCTCAATCCAAGAGATTCTAGATGCTGTCAAATTTGATTCTCTTAAATTAATGCTGGGGTTCCCTAGGGGTCCCGATCCCTCACCCACTTCCTTTCTTATTCTTATAAGCGATTTCATGCTTATTACTCGCTAACTCTTTTGCACGTTGAGTTTCTGTACCCTTTAGAAGGCAACTTTCCGACTCATTATCAAACAGCAGGGTATTCTAAATTCTGTTATATAATAAAACTCTGCAACGCAATACTTTTTATGGCTCTAATTGAAAATCTTTATTGTAATAAAGTGTCAACACAATCGACTTTTTTATTTTAAACATGTTCCCTTATAGTAATAGTAAGGAATGTCACTAACCAATTTTACACAAACAGCCGACTAAACTTACAACAACATTTCCTAAAATTTCTTATTATATTAAATTATGATTTAGCGGTAGAAATTCATTTTATTGTGCACACAATTTCAATTAATATGTAATGTCTTTTTTATACATCTTTTTTGGGTAAGTTGGTGACTGTTCAGCACCGTTTGGTTACTTTCAAACCACGGCACAAAGGCGGTCGATGGATAAATTTTGCTCTTCATATTTTTGAATTCCACAAATGACTGTCTCGATATACGGCTTAAAACGAACTCTTGGTTTTACAAATAAAATCACGACCGTGGTTTTGGACAGTTTGCAAACGACTCTTTGTTATCTGAGACCATGTAGGTTGTTGAGCAATTTCTCGAATTATTTTTACCTTTATATATTGCTGATTACAATCATCGAAACATCCCTTTGCATCTCAGTGTTATCTTTGCTAATGCGAGATTTGGGGCGAACTTTTACATTGCAGCTTCGCTACTTGTTCTACTTACCTCCTTTTGGATCCTAACCAATATGATAATACACAAATGTCCACTCGTGGTTACCTAACCAAAGATAGTATAGTAAATGTCATATTTGCTTATCTTATCCGTGCCATCATACATGGTTTTTCATATGTATTTTAGTACGTACGCGCAACGCTGTTACATACTGTGCAACTCTGTGAACCATCCATGGCAGCGGTCCGGGTCCATGGTACTTTAGAAGATTACACATCCCTTGATCTGAACTATATCTTGATATCAGAACTATATGATTTCGAGCTTGCCTACATATTTCAAGTTTCATAAATTTTTACAGGTTCACCTACAAATAATTGGGTGTGTTGCATAAACGTGAATTAATCAACATGGAGAAATTCACGGCAAGTCAACCCCATTCTTGCGAGGGTGGCTCCAAAGGGTAAATCTTTGTCGGTGCCCATTTGCATATAACATGTATCGCCGAAGAATGTTTTTTCCTTTATAGGTCCATATGGTTGGAAATCTCCATATGCGTTCAAGGGATGTCGTCCTCTGATGACTCAGTCTGGATCTATAACTGGCAACATTTGAAGCTATTTGCGGTGTTCAATCCGATTGTTTATCGAAGCTTGATAATCAGCAACCGACATGTTAGAGCCCTTGTTTATATATCGGGGTGAATTACGAAGTCAAGGGTGCACTAAAATAATCGCTGCGTTAAAACCAATCTACCCGTATTGTCATGTTAGTTGTGCTTGACACAAATACAGTTAGAGGTTAATTTCATTCTTATCTTTTTGAAATGTTGAAGTCAAACTAAAAATATCCATTTTAAACGAAGGAACCCTGCACAACAAAAGAGAGATACAGACCAACAGACTCATTCTCATGTTAATCCTTTCACTTGAAATTTAAATTGTTCCACAGGGCTAACTTGCATCTCTTTGCTTGCGATAGCTGGATAATTTAAGTACAAAGCCAAACTTTCCGCAAGGATACAGTAGGGGATACGATACTTGTAAAATATATGGATACATACATATGTACATAAGTTGGAGCCTCTGGCCGGTGTGCCATTGCCAGGGCGTCTATTGTCCATGCAGTTCTGTTTGTTTTCTCCTTATTTATGGGTCAACGATTTCTCTTTTTAGAATTAAACGCTTCACTAAAGGGCTGGGTGGATTGGCTACATTCCCTTCTAGGATTTGTGTGTGGTATCCTTAGTGTGTTCTTTTCAATTTGATGGTAAGTTGTTACTTTGAAACACAAGCGAATGTTGTGGTTTTTTATGCTCTTGACAAAGACTTTCAATGAAAAGGAACTGAGTTGGTACGACGAAGGGAAACTCAACTATTGTGAGCTCTAATCGCAGGGAAAGAAGTGTGTGGGTCGCTTATGTATAAAATAATTTGTTGGAAAATGAAGCGATTAGTTTTCAACCTTGTCATTACAATTATGTTATATATAGGATCAGTTTGAATTCCTCATCTGGGGTCACCGTCTTCGAATATTTAATAATCAACTTAAATAAGGCTTTTCTATATTAAAATCTCAAATTTAGTTTCTAATTTAGTTCCAAATACTAATTGGCTCAAATTATAAAATTTTCCTTCAAAAATTGTACCCAATTTGATGTGCCTAATAGAGAGTGAATACACTAATAGTGCAATTAGCAAACGTAATTCATGCAAATCAATGGTGCCGATATTCGTCAATACGTGAGCAATCTCATTTCCGCCTTAAATGAAATACTCAAATTTGAGGGAACTTTCGATACAATAGTGACACTATTTAAGCAGTTTTTTTTTTTTTTTTTTTTAATTACACTAACGCGCCCACAATAAAATGTTTGTAGTACCCTTAAATGGCAGGACGCAGTGCGAGCGGATGGAGAGGACGTGGATAAGGAAAGGAGGAGAATGTCTGGACATCACAAGGACCAGGAAACACATGATCAGGCAGAACATTCCACATTCGTGTGGTTCGGCTGAAGAATGACTTTGTGCGCCTGAAGTTTACGCAAGACTAATGACCTTGCCTGGAAAAAACGAATCATTATGGAAAATTTGGCAGGCCTCAGGACTTGCCAAATAAGGCCAAGACCGGTTCCCGGTTGTAGTGCCGATGATGATGAAGTTTACTTTCAGCGTGAATTGATGCGCATTCACAGAATGACGGGTATCGCGGGAAAATGTCTGAAGGGCCGAAACACATTCAGCAAGTTCAGTTGAGCAACGACCGTGGTAATACCTATAGAGAAGAGATAGGCATGACACGTTGCGCCTATGTTCTAACAACGGAATTGATCGACTTACGTCTGGGTCCGCAATAAGTTTCACTGCTCGTTTTTGCATTCTGTCGAGCACGTATAGTGCAGTTTTGGATGCGCCTGACCAAATATTGGAGTTGAACTCTATTTTTGGACGAATATACGTCCTGTAAATAGTGGCCAGGTTGGATGGAGTGAAGTATCTTCTGCATCTCTTAAGGAACCCCATACATTTGGCTGCACTTTTCGCAACTTCAAATATGTGGTCATTCCAGTTAAAAGTCGAATTAATTCGAGTGCCCAGGATTGAGAGTTCCTCGGCTTCGTCGATACAAGTGCCGTTCATAGACAGTATATTTACTTTGGTGTTCGCCTTAGACGACAAAAGGCAGCACTGAATTTTCGAGGCACTGAATTCTACTCGGTTAAATAATCCCCATTGATATATCTGGTTGAGGTCTAAATTCAATGTATCAAGCATAAGTTGCTAGTTGGTAGTGACGTTCGAACAGTTTGGACGGGAGTGTTCGTATGAGTATGAGAAACTCAACGTGCTATCATGAGAAAACGCGTGAATTGGGTTGTGGGTAATTGAAAAGAGATCATTTATAAAGATTAGAAATAGACTGGGTGAGAGTACCGAACCCTGGGGAACACCTGCATTAATTTGATGTGAGACAGATTTGACACCATCAAGAACCGCTTGAATTGAACGGCCAGAAATATAGCCTCGTATCAATTGGATCAGGGAATTGTCCACTCCATAGGAATTCAGTTTTGACAAAACGGCTGAATGTCAAACTCTGTCGAAGGCTTTTGAAATATCCAATGTGACTACCTTGCTTCCACCGAGGTAGTGGATGGAATGGCTCCACTTTTCGGTAAGGTACGCCATCAGACCTCTTTTGGACCTGTTGCTATGAAAGTCATATTGGCCGTCATTAAGGAGGTCATTTGATTCCAGATATTTCGAAAGTTGACTGTTAATAAGTGATTCCATTACCTTGGAGAGAAAAGAAGTTAGTGCTATGCGTAGATAAGAAGAAAGGGATGATTTGTCACCCTTTTTGGGAATTGGGTGAATGTTCGCTGAGTTCCATCTATTTGGGAAACGGCCAGTAGAATAAGACAAATGGAAGAGTTTTCGCAGTGGTTAAGCCACCTCCTCAAGAGGTTTGGGGGAATGCCATACGGACCAGCGGATTTGTGTACGTTTAGCTCTTCGAGTGCGCGAGCAACAGTACGCGTTCGGATGTGAATCTGGCTCATAGTGTGCTGCTTATACTCAAGTTGAGGTCGAACTGATGTGGTTGGCTGCAAAATGTGAAGCAAGTAGATTCGCCTTCTCTATTGCAGCAGTGACTGGTTTGCCATCGGCTATAAGCGATGGAATGGACGAAGAGACTGAGTTTTGAACGTTTTTCAGGAATGTCCAGAAGCATCTACTACCTGTGAGAGAGTGTAGTTTTTTTTTCTCACTCTCTGGTCATGCAAGAACTTGGCGCGTTGAATATACGCATTGCAGCCATTTCTAGCTTTCTTAAATCTTTTCTGGTTTTCGTCAGTATTGTTTGATTTATACAACCGGAAGCTCAACTCTTTAGCCTTAATGGCTTCTCTGCACCCGGAATCGAACCGCGTATTTCACTTGGGTTTGATACTCTTTACCCTGTGTGGAATAATAGTGCGCATTCCGAGTAGAATCGTGTCTGTCAATGTGTCCGCTATAGAGTCAACATCGTTATTGAGGAAAAATAACGACCAATTTAACCTCCCAACAAAGTCGTTCAGTCCTTCCTAATTGGCTTTCCCATAGAACCATACTGTTCTTTTGGGAGCTTTCTCATTAACGTTACTGTTGATTAGACCAAATTTAGCTGACACAACACAGTGGTCTGAAGTGCCCAAGGGCGAAGAAACTTCAATTGTGTATTTGTTTGGGTGGGAGGTGAGAAACAGGTCCAGCGTGTTGGCGAAATGACCATATATGTCTGGTACCCGTGTTGGCTCATTGACACCTTGAGTTAAACTATTTGAATCTGCAAAAAGCTGGACATATTGACCTTCGGGTGTTGTTGTTCCGGTGTGACGAAGCCACTGATAGTTATGCACTTTTTTTTTTTTTTACATTTCTGTATTTATTGACCATAAATGATTTGTTACAATAAGTAATACAGATAACTTATAATTATCTTAGCTTTAATCGTTTACATATACTTGTTAGTACATTTTTCAAACATTATTATAAAGTTATATATTTCATGGGTGGACAAGATAGGAGTAGGTGGGGCTTCCAGGAAAAGGTCAGAAAACCAGGATATAATTATTTACTTAACCTATAACTAATTTGCTTAACTTAACTTAACTTAGCTTAGCCTAGCTTATCTAATTATTAAATCTATTATTATTACAATAAGTTAGAGTAGGGTGGGGCGGGAGGTATAGTGGTTGATGGGTGGAATTTGGGTTAGAGTGGGTACTATGAGTCGGGGATATGGGTTGGGGGAACACTTTCCGATTGGTCGTTGAAACGCAAGATATTAGAGAAGGGTTGTATATTACAATATTTAAACTGGTGAGGTGAGAGTTCAGTATTGTGGTATACGATCTCATTGGAGTTGTTGACCAACCTGCCAGAGGTGAAGAGAGTTCTGGTGTGGAGACAGTTCGGGTAGGCAGTTCGGTTGTCTGACGGAGTCGATGTGAGCGCATTTATTATCGGATTGGGATTATTAGGAAGATTTTCGATAAATTTGATGGACAGCTCGGGGGAGCGTCGATCTATACGTTCAATATTAGCGGCATAGTAGAGCGAACTACTGTTGTAATATTTGTGGGAGTTAGGATGTCGGTTGAGGCCAGTGATAAGTCTGAAGCATTTCCTTTCGAAAATGCGTAGCTTCTCCATTTGGGCGGGTGTGATATGGTACCATATCGGGCATGCATATGTGAGAGTGGGTCTGATTATTTGTTTGTAGATAAGTGATTTGACTTTGGAAGAGAGACCATTCGGTTTGTACATCACTTTTCTGCAGAGGTTCAGTTGGGTTGTGGCTTTACGAATCGTATTTTTAATGTGGGCGGAGAATGACAGATTGTTGGTAAAGGTTATACCTAGATACTTTAAGGTTTTGGAGGGTTTAATTATATTGTTATTTATTTTAATTCTGATTTTATTATGGCAGCGAATAGTGTTGTTTGTACAACTCGCGTTTCTGCCTTTAAAAACTATGAGCTGAGTTTTGGTTGGATTTAGTTGAATTCTCCACTTGGTAAAGTAGGCTGACAGGGTTGGGAGATATCTGTTAATACAGTTTCTTGCCTCCTTGACAAGCTTGTTGCTTGAATAAATTAAGGTGTCGTCGGCATAGTTGAGCATTGTTGTATTGGGTAACAGTGGCTGCGGTGCGTCTGATGTATAAAGAAGGTATAGTAGTGGGCCGATGATGGATCCTTGAGGAACTCCTGCGGTTATGCTATAAGGTGTCGAGAGAGTTGAGTTTATTTTCACCATGAACTTTCTATCAGAGAGGTAAGAAGCGAGAAGTTTTGTGGAGTGGAGATAGTTATGCACGTTAAAATCTCCCGCAATAACGATTTCAGTGGGCGGATATAGGGTCAAGATCCTATCGATAGAATCAGACA
Source organism: Microdon myrmicae (assembly GCA_963931805.1). Taxonomy (NCBI): domain Eukaryota; kingdom Metazoa; phylum Arthropoda; class Insecta; order Diptera; family Syrphidae; genus Microdon; species Microdon myrmicae. The sequence continues at coordinate 115,820,253 of OZ007502.1, forward strand.
GAGCATCAAATTCGTTAAAGGATGCATTCCTATCCAAGTTTGGGATTCTGTAAAGAAAGCAGTAATGTATGATATGCTTACGAACGTGTAGTTTTAGCCAAGAGAAATTAAATTCTGGGTTGGAACAGAGCCCATATTGTGGCAGAAGCTGATAAGCAATGTCATTTCGTATATATGTGACTATACCACGATGTAGAAAGAACAGTGGCACTAAGTTATATCCAGGTAGATTTAAATCGGAAATATCTGTATTAGTAACTACCTGGGTTTCGCCAACTGCAAGAATAGTTGGTTTCTGGTTAAAAATGTGTGCAGACACAGAAGAGGAATTGCATCTTAAGCCGCGAATGTTACACAAATCAACGCGAAATTCCCGCTCCATTGAAATGGCTCTACACAGAAACCCAATACCGCCTCGGGTAAGGATGCAAGTCGGGGCCAGCAATAGATAAGCGAAAGCAACCACTACAGGTGTTATGCCCTTGCAGTAGGTGCCCCACTAGATCCGTGCTGAAATCCAGGTCACATCCCTTCCATGATGAACATTATGCCACTCAGACACAAAAAACTCTCCAAAGATTATTAATCAATCGAGAGTATCGATGCCCGAGGGACGCAAACAGAGGTGCAAAAAAAGGAAAACAGACATAAGGGATGGAATGAGTATAGGGTTTTCCCGCGGTTTTAAATCGACTCTAACTCCAGTTAGGTTATGAATAAAAACCTGTACTAGTTGAATGCCTGTTTGGAGTTCTAATTTATTTATGTATATTACTTATTAATATATTTTGCATTAACAATATATATTTTATTTTATATAATTGTTATTAATATTTTTTTTTTCAAACTAGCACAACTAATGGGATTTTGTAGAGACTAGTTGAATTGCGTTTTGGAATCCATATTTATTATTTATTTATTTATTTGTTTATATTTATTTTTATTACAATTTTTTTATATTAGAGAGTTTTGCCCGAGCCAACCACAGAATCTGAAGTCTCATTTTTATTTTAATCTTTTTTATATAATCTCGACTCAAACTTTAAAATCCGAAACTAAACTCTTAATCTTAGTTAATTAGTATGTTAGATGCTACAAGGCTGCTAGGTACATTCCTCTATTGTTTCCTATATACTTATTGTGTTCGTGTGGGGGTGAAGAAGTATATGCGCCAGCGTATGGCACTAGTTCACTACCACCCCACTAAAGAGTTCGTCGCAAACGGTCATCCGAAATTCGAGCACCAAGGTAAGGGGTAAATAAAAGGCACTGTGGGAAATTCTGTCGCACAAGGTCTTCTTTATTTAATTGTGGAAATATTGTATGTGTTCTCTTCATTTGTCCTCCGTTATTTTATTTTACGCTAAGTTTTTCGCACGAAACTATTCGGCGGGAATGCATTCGCGATTTGAGCTATATTCGTTGCAACTGGAGTTGCTTACACGGTGCTCTATGTTTGCATTTATTGGCCAGCTTAGATGTACTGCACACTTCAATTTAACTGTTAAACCACGAAATTGTTCATGAACCGCAATATCAACAGGCGGCCGTATTAACCGAAACTCGACAAGAGGCACCCGAGGAGGCTACACTCTCGACTCTAATGCCACGCGACCGATCGGTGTAGAAGTTGAACGATGGCCCGGCATGGCGTGACCTGCGTGATGGTGGTTGGGTAAAGACTTGGGGGTAATTTCAAGAGCGACTGGATATATTCGGCCCCGGTGGCGGTTGAATCTTGACTGACTAAAGAAAGCAAAAGTTCATCGCGTCGTGGCAGTGGCGTCATAAACTCACTGCCACTTACGAGGAATTTCGAGATGCTTGCATAAGAATTCAGTTCCAGCGAATCCTCGCCGTATAAGCTGAGTTGGATTCGTTGGTTGTGTATACCGGGAAATTGGTATAGCCAAGTGTGATGGGGGGTCTTGATCGTTGTGATTGTTTCGTGGGAAATTAACCGTCGCTTGATCGCGGACGAGAAGTACGATTTAAGGAGGAAATGAACCGAAATGGTTTTCGCGTGAAATTGGAATTGCTTGGGTGCAAGCAAGGAATATCATTTAGATAAGATATTAACCGAAGTAATTTCGGGGAAACGTATGCGGCTCGGTATAGTTGGTGGTGATGGTTAATGTTCCGTCATGGATTTGAATATGCGTTTCATTACAGCATATGCATTTGGGGGAAATTAAGATAGCTTGGTCGCAAGGAGGGAATAGGGTTTGGATAAGGAATAGACCGAAGCAATTTTGGGAAAAATTATATGTAGGGTGATGTAAGAGATGATTTAGAATATATTCTATTGAATTGGATTCTGTTGAGAGTTTTGGAAAATGCCTTTTATTGCAGATTGGGAGATGAATTCTTGCAAGTTTGGGATGGATGCGCTTCCAGATTGGGATTGGTTTTTCCATGTTTACAGGTTAGGGTAGAGTGACGCGCTGTTAGCGGTCGAGGTTGGTTAGAATTGTGGGTTGGTTCTCCGTGTGGTATAGAGAACCCCCACATTCGTACATATTGATTTGGATTACTACTGCAATCAGTGTCGTTGGCTTTCGTAGTTTCGAAATATGTTCCTTTAGTATTTTTTTTTAACAATTATAACTTGGGCACAACTACAAAAACATACCAAAATTTCAATATTTAAAAGTACTAATCGCTGCTCCCTTTTATTTAGTTGCTCCATTCTCTGTGGCAATGTATCACCCGCAAGTCACACTGACACTTATTATAGCCAAGTTAAAAATGTAACCGCAATCATGGAAAGTCTCACTCTCCAAGACAAACACCAGTGGACAGAAATATTTTTCGATAAGCGAACCTAGTCAAGACGAACACAAAAAACAACAAACGCTTGATAAAAAGCTATCAGTGATCTAGTAGGGTGTTATCGCTTTTATCAGCTGAAATTGTATTCGTGGTATACAATTCACTATAAGGCTGAATACAATTGTTGTATACCGATGCCAAATCTTCGTTATTTGCACATTTGTCCGTTAGGAGTGGAGAAATATAGTCCAAGTACAATAAGTTCTTTGCTAACCCACTTATTCATTGTTTTCAATTTTTTTTTTTTTTTTTTTTTTTTTTTTTTTTTTTTTTTTTTTGCCAAAAAGAGGCACAGAAAATAATTTACCAATCGGACGATTTTCTTTTTATTTCCTTTCTGCAATTTCCGAGAATAGATGGAGCAGAAAGTGTATAGTGTGGCCGGCAGACATTTTTGGGACCTTCGGTGGATTAGATCTCAAAATCGACTGTCCCAATAATAACAAACCAAATCATCATCATCATCGGCACTACAACCTGGAACCGGTCTTGGCCTTATTTAGCAAGTCCTGAGGCTTGTTAAATTTTCCATAATGATTTGTTTTTTCCGGGCAAGGTCATTAGTCTTGCGCCAGAGGCTCCCCGACGGGGAAACGAACCCCAGTCTCCCGCGTGACAGGCGGGTATACTAACCAGTATACTATACAGGAGCTAACAAACCAAATCGCCTGCCCCTTAATTAACAAATTTATGGATTCATCCATCAAATATTTTTTGACAAATTAATCCCCATATTATAGCACTTCTTCTCATTTTCTACTCATTTCAGAGTAGCCATACTCCAATATTGTGGCAATTAATATCCAATTACAAACTTGAGAGTGAGAGTGACTCTTCTACCTGGTATTGCTAATATTTTCTGGAAGCCTTGCTCGTTGACATCCAGTTCTTCCGTCCATCGGTCAGTTTTCTCGAATCTCACAATTTTAGCTGTTTAGCGGCGTTGTTAACTTTAGTCGAAGCTTCATGACAGTCGCATATGCATTTATATTGACATAGAATGCGTAAGTGGAAGGGTCGCCCTGTACTTCTGGAATTGAAGGGTTTGCGGGATTTAATTATTGTTTTTTGAGGGTCGACGTATTCGTAAAAACTTTTTATTGAATTGATACCAGAACATTCGTTTCAGTTTTCCCATTTATGCAGAACGCGATGAACTTTTCATGGAAGAATTTTAGGTAGAGGGGAATGTTGTCGGGAGATTTAAACCGAACCAACCGACACCGATAAATCTGTTGACAACCTATCAAGCTCCGCTATTATTATTGTAGAATAATGGTCTTCCTGTTATTAATTGAACGCCGCCGTGTTCGCTAAATTTGACCTCTCCTCTGGGCATCTAATGAATCTGCTTATATATCAGGACTTTCAGTGAAACCCATTTCGAATAATATTCCAGAGAAAGAAATTCTTCTCCTCCAGAAGACACTACTAATACCTTAATATGGTTTCTTTCGTACCACTACTTTTCTCGATTCTGGACTTGATACGTTAAACTTTTATACATTCAGAATCCTAACCACATAGACAGGAGGTTCATCAGCGGAAGTACCTGTCCACAGGCACATCCTGAATCTGCTTGTCTAGTTTCTAGTAGTGAAAATGTTAGCTTCCCATGAAAAAACATTTTATCGACACAAAAGGTTTTGCAAGAGAGTCGTCCTAAGGATGTGGAATCAGAGATCATGAGTCCTGCATGCATTCACATCCGCCGTCGTGCTTGAATGGAGTTTAATCCACTTGCAAAGTCAAGAACAATGGGATATCAAGCGTGGAGAGGTTTCTTTCTTGAGAGGATTAAAACCACTTTAAAAGGATAAACTTATTTGGGTAAACGACGCACGAAAAGCAAACGAAATGAACCGAAACAAATAGACATTCTAAGGAAGAAGTAAAAGACAGACCAAAAAAAAGGAGACAAAAAAAGTATATCTTAGATTCCTGTGGAGTTGTATGCTTTGCGGGCTTGTGGGCCGTCTTTTGCTTATTGCTACACTTGTGGGCGGATTCCATTGGATGGCTGGATATAAAAATCAGTTTTCGGGTTGTTCTTTTATCCTTGGGGATTGGTGATGTTCCATTTCGGGAATAAAAATATTACATATGCCAGAAACTGACGTTCCACCGGCTTAACAGTTGCCCTGAGCTTATTTTGTGCGAACAATTGCGTTACTGATTTCCGGTTGGATGGTTATCCATGGCCTGTGTGTGATTCTAATAAAAGGTACTCTCTCAATGGAGCAACAATATACACTTCTCAACCAATTTACGATGGAAGCGTGATTTGCTGGATTTCCAGTTCCTGATTTCTAGTTAAAATTTCATAGGGTTGTTTGTTCGACAGGAATACGGTTTTTTTTTTGGACATGGATTTCGAACTCAATTACTATTCAGGTCAACTTGCCGTATTTTGGGTTTAATTTTCAGTTCAGGTTTGTTTCGGACACGAATAAAATGCTCTTGGGTTTCAAGGCACATCAGTCTTATTAACTTGATCGTGTAATGTTTTACAAGGAGTGTGTTTTTTTTCTGCACCAAGTTCTCTATCTGATATATTCTCTGTTTAGACAACATGAAATCAGTGAGAATTGGAAAGAATTTCATGATCAATTATTCCGGGCTTTGCAATTTGTGATATCATATCAAGTTCGAGACCCGTTCGTAATTTTATAGATAAAAATGATATGAACAACTATTAACCGATTCTAATGCTAAGGTAGATCGACAGTACAGATGCAGACAGAGCATCCAAAGATTTCATGAAAATACTATGACAATGAACAAGGAGTGATAAAAACAAGTAACCTCCTAAGTACAAGGTTTCCACGTATTTTTTGCTGATTGTTTTCTCCAATTTTTGGGATTAGTTAATAGAAGAAATTGCTAAACATAAACATTAAAATTCAAATACAACAACGATATCGGGGTTCATCAATCTACAACAATTTGATAAAAATAAATAATAAAATTATTGACCTAATGGAATGCAATGATTCATCAGTCGAACCTACATACAAATCGTCCACTCACAAGTTCGGTTGTTGGGCAAAAGATTTAATTCAATAATCTCTACGTGTTTTATTACAGCGCTATCTCACGTAGAGAACTGCCTTCCCTTTACGATAGACGACAAGGACCGAAAAGAATAAGACTAAAAAAGAATTAGTAATTAGTTTGAACCCGACAAGGAAAGCTTGAATACCTATGCTCTCAAAGTCTACCCCATAGTCATGGTATTTTTCTTATTACAACTCTAATGTACATTACAGTTGTAGTGTCATGAATTTGCTTCTATGGGATCTTCTTTCGCCAACAGAATCTTATTGAGAGATGCAGTGTCCCGGAATACACACAGTGAACACTTTGCATTACAATTGACCCACAGACGCACAAATGTGTAGAATAAGTGGTGGAATCTTACAATACTTGACGAAAGTGTGATGAACTACATGACGAAGACTGTGTAAGTGACACATGATCTAGCAGGGGAGTAATAAGCATAACGCGAGGTATTCTTAAAGTTGACTTGTGGGGATTAGGAGTATATTGTAGAGGTTCTTATATTTCACTTAGAAATTAATGTTAATATTAAATTGATTTTTATAAATTTTATACGGAATGCAACACTTCCTTTTCGACACGATCTACGCTTCTCCGCCGCGCGACGGAGAGCGGCAGCGGCAACGACCGTGGTGGCCGGCGGATGTAATTTGACTCAGCGATACAACCTTCGTTTGCGGTGAGTTTGTGGTGTGGTGGTAGATATCCTCTCCACTAAGGATATGTATTTACTTACCACCAGAGAAACGTAAAGCATCTCTTGGTGGAATAGAAAACCAGATCTCATAATGGAGCTCATGGTAGTATGTGTGTGATCGTTCGGATCTGTGTTGTTTACTCATGAGCGAAGGCAATGGAAAAACAAAGCAGGCAGGCAGCAAGGACAAAGGAATCGGGGCGATCATTGTCTATGAAGTGCATTGTGTCTAAATAAATAGACGACGATGCATCGAAGAAATGTGGTAAGAGAAAAGATGAGACGAGGGCATCATAAAAGTCTTAGATGAGTGATGCCCTTGTGTAAATATACGAATAGACATTGGGAAAGGTGCTAATGGGTTGATGGACGAAACAAATCCCTTGCTGGCATTTGTATATGCAAGGAAATTCGTTTGTGGGAAACGGATTCTATATTTGCATTGTTTATGCTTTGAATTCAATCCGGCGGCTATGCGCAAAGTCGATGATTCTTTGGAGATTCAAACAAAGGAGCATTTCGGGGTAAAGTGCTTGCAACTGTATCGATAGTTGCAAGTCATTGCAAAGCAGATTAGATGGTTATACAATGACGGTTTGTATATACCATCTGCGTCAATTGTACATGGCATCTATGGCGACGCAAGTGTCGAACTCTAGTGTGTAAATCTACGCTAATTGTAAATTCGGTTCTGGTTCGCTAATGCAGAGATGCATTGATACATGTATGAATGCCCTTGTAGGAAAAATTCTTTACAGGCATTTCCAGGTAATGCATTGAAAGCATTAATTATCCTTGGGATAATGTTTGTTGTGGGAAGATTGCGGTGCAGGTGTGGGAAGGTTGGAATTTGCCTGGCAACCGAAGGTACCGAATAGGTTTTGTTCTATGCTCCCGTATAATGGAAAGAATTCTTGTAGGGAATTTGTATGCGAAGAAATGTATGAAGGGTAAGAATCCTTTAACAAGGACTTTTCGATTATAAATTTGATCTATTTGATGCGTGAAGCATTTAAGGTGCTAATGCGATTGCATTAGCGAAACTTATAAGGTTGGGTCGAAGTTATGGGGGTTTTTCAGGTAAGTGGGCCGTGGGGTTTGGCGGAACCGCCACAGACTATACTACCCGTTTTCAGCTTTTCTGTCCTGGTGCATCCCAGACTACTTTGAGGACGTAAAATTGTCCAGTTTTCGGAAAATCGTAAATAGCAATAGTTGATTGGCCGCCAAAAAAGTTTGAAAAAGATAAAAGTGCTAATTGACTTGTGGCGAACGTACAAATTCCCCACAGGAAAAAGTCCAGACCAACTTGAGGTAACGCACTTACCTGGACAACATCACGTCCACAGACGCGGTCCCAAGCCCAGCGGGGACCGCCAGTAACCCAACGTTGAGTCGACACCAGAAGGCAAGGAACTTAACGTCCCCAAAGCCTCTAATACCGAGCTAAACGCTCCATACCTAAAACCTACGACCTGAAACAAGGAGAAACATCCATGCATCCTTCGACGTGTGCAATCGCAAGCTAAGTGAATGCCAGCACCACAAGTCGGCAACCCTGAACATCTGCACGAGATGCAGGGAATTACAACCAAAACAATTAACCGACCAACGGACGTGGTGCGGTTGATCTAAACATTAGATCACCCAAATATTCACCGCAAACAAAGGAGCGCATTCCTTAGCCTCGTAAACACCCAGATGGCGCGAAAAACCAAGCACCACGTAACTCCAAACAATACTTTGTTTGGAGTTTTACGAAGGCCAGCTGCAATAAATAAATACGGCACAGCATTGCGCCGTTGCCACTGTCCGCCAAGCAGAAATGCATCAGCGGAATGTTTGTTTTTCACACCATGTGAAAAACTCTCTTGGATTTCAAATCCAATAGATACCAGCGGACTAGACGTCCAGGCGATCGTCAACACCAGATGGTCGACTTAACCAAGCAGCGTGGGAATAGAATCCACCGCCAACAACGACGGTGAAGCTTCCATATGTATGCGTGAGAATTTTCTCCTTACAGGAAATTGTGTCTGCACAACTGCAGATACAAAACACACAGATACTGGAAAAACAGTATCCGATAGGTTGCAAGAGAGTGAGTTTTGACATCGAACATAGGAGGCGAGAGGTCTACTTCGAGCAACAGTCAGAGAACTCCGACGAGGAGCTATCCGCGTAACGAATTTAAATAACTCAATAAAAGAAACCGCCGGCCCGAAGTCTCGTGATGTTTAACTACGCGAATTAAGGATAGCCGAAATGGAGAACCAGACGAAGAAGATTGGTGGTGTCAAGACCGAGTCCCGAAAAATATCGATAGTGTGTCGTTTTACTGTGGTGTCGTTCCTAAGAGTAGCGTCGAGTATCGAACAACTTGTTTTCGGTCGAAGGGATCTGAAAGACGTAACTGTGTTTCCTTTTGTTTCACAAGTAATCGACAGAGTAAAATTTTGTAGACTAACGACGGATGTTTTAAGGTATTCAATCCCCAATTGTGTAACTAAATGTGACAATAAAATTGAATTAAAATAAATCGAAATATCTCTGCGTTTAGACTAACGACGGATGTTTTAGGGTATTCAATCCCCAGTTGTGTAACTAAATGCGACAATAAAATTGAATTAAAATAAATCGAAATATCTCTGCGTTTAGACTAACGACGGGTGTTTTAGGGTATTCAATCCCCAGTTGTGTAACTAAATGTGACAATAAAATTAAATTAATACAAATCGAAATATCTCTGCGTTTCATGGAACTAAATCCGCCAAAGACTGTTGCTTCAAGTTCTTCAATGTTAACTTGTTTCAAGAAATCTGACACGCCAATGTTTAAGGATTTAGACGCAGTCACTGCAGAAGCCGTGTCAACTAATCACAGAAGACAGGATTTGTATGAAATGATTGTGTTCCAAATTAATACAGTCATGTCCGTAAGAAAACTCGAGTTTTAGTTGGGGATGCGTTAAATGATTTAAAAGATGACCTAATTACATCCAAATATGTTGCAATGGCAACCGTCGCATTTAACCATAGTAACAAGAAGATATTTCCTTTTTTAGAGTTATTTCTTCCGTACGAAGAAACACATTTAAAAATTTTAGATCTTCAAGATAAATCAGGGGGAACATCGGGCATTGTCGTAAATTATTTAGGCAGAGTTTTATCAGGAAATAACTCAACAGAGAAAGCTGTGCTCTTCCTTAGCGACAATAACAACTTTAAGTTTGGGGGATCAGCTGGGATTTATATGAAATTATATCAAATTAAATACACATAATCAAAGTTTGTTTATATGTGAAAATAACGCAATGAAATCAAGTGTTGATTGCTTGCCTGTAAATTTTTAAGTTATGATTGAAAGACTAAATACATTTATACTATTAGAGACAGGCCTCAAGCACTCGCTGTGCTATAGCGAAACTGGTTGACTTGCGTTGATGTCAGCCATTAAAAGACTGTTAAAAATATATCAGCTACTTGAATATTATGGTTTGAAATATATTTTATTATTCAATATATTCTCCCTGAACTTCAAAACACTTGTTTCAGAGATCTGGTAATTTATGGTTTCCATCTCTGAAGTGAAATTTCGAAAGAGTGTTCAAATCTCGTTCCACGGCTGCTCTTGTCTCTTCGTACGAAGACAAGGAGGCGATAACTACGGGTAATAGGGTGGGACTTACAACAATCTATATTGTACTTTAATTCACCGTTTTTAGCGATAGTCTTGTGCGGCATTTGTAGGTGTGCCAGCAAGGGAACCGATTCAATTAACTCCCCAACGCGTCACTGGGCAAATAGAACTCAGAAACATTCACCAACGAAGAAGGAAATAAAATAACAAACGTACTGGTATGGTTAGTTAATTAAATGTTCTTTTTTTATTTTGTTTTTTGTTGAAACTGGTTTTTTTATTTTTGTTTATAATGTTCACTCTTTTTAAATAACATTTGGTTTATAAGGAAAATGTAGCCACAATACTTTAATGTTTAAGGGAATTTATAAATGAGTTCCTCTGGGGTAAAACATAATAAGTTAAAAGGATGACAAAGAAACTTTAGCACTGGAAGACGTCCTCCCATATTGTTATTCGCTTCGCTTTCCACAACACTGACTACTATTTTTGGCCATTAATATATCATCACCCAAAATAAATTTATCACTAACGTACGTCTGATTTAATGTTTAAGTAAATACGATTAATTTGAATTGCCGTGTAATTGCATAACGAAATCACTTTATTTGAACTGCTATTATTTCGAGTTGGGGTCAAACACATCCCGTGTTAAGCCTCATTTCATTTTTTTTCATATTTAAACATTTTTTTATTTTCTTTCTTTATCCTTAGTTTCTAAATTAAAGGCTAGACAAAAAATGCTTAAATTCTAGCTTAAATATCTTATATAATAACTTACTGGTCCTTCGCAGACGCTCTAAGCTAAACATTACTTAACATTTGTATAATTTGCCTTTCGGCGACAGAACTTTGTGGCAATACTTATAATTAATTGAAAGACAAAGAAAAATTTGAAAAACTTTGTCAATTTTTTTGTTTTTTTTTTCTTAAAATTTAACTTACTTAACTTACCTATTTTTTTTTTTTTTTTTTTTTTTTTTAATTTTATGTAAAATCACTTAGCTTAACTTAACTTAAATCTTATACTACCCTAATTCTAGAAAAGCTAAGCCTATGTAAGCTAGCTGATGATAGTGTGATTCTATACCGACTTTGGTATCCAGGTCTTTATATGCCATTCAACCACCAGAACTGTTGACGCTGTCTAATACTATCGTCCCGGTCTCTGTGGGAGATAGCCCTACTGAAGCGCAGGAGCTCTTCTTCGGTGCGCGTTACTTCCCGGTCGTAGCACAATCGCACGTCTACGGATGATCTACTTACATGATAGATCAGTGGAATTCCGGATCTATCCTGTATAAGCCCTTTCATGTCCAAATCAAGGAACGCCTCTGGTGGAACAAAACCGTTGCGACGCACGTTCTCATAGTACAGGGTATTTGGATAATAAGCCCCGAAAATTAGGTGATTGGACGGGCATATTGCTCTCGCAATATGTCCTCTGATTAATTTAATCATAAAATTATCCACCCTATTTATGCAGGCTTCATTATATAAAGTCTCATTTGAGTAATACTTTTTATAGTCCGATTCCGGTGTTCGATATAATCTGAGACAGGTTCTCAGACAGTTCCTTTCGAACAACCGAATCTTTTCCATCAAATTTGGACCTATGTTAAACCATACTGGACAGCCATATATGAGCATTGGCCTGATTAGCGTCATGCAGCATATGACTTTTACCCTGCTGTCAAGTTGGCTACTGTGAAATAGCCTCCTTGTCATAGCAAACGTTCTTCTAGCCTTGATCAGAGCAGCCTCTACATGTCTGTTGAAATACAGATATTGGTCTAGCCAGATGCCCAGGTATTTAACTAAACTCTTGGTTTCCAGTTTATCTCCATGCGGTCCCACGATAACTAGCTTTCGCCAGTTTTTCCTTGTGTCGTTCGTGGTTTTATATAATGGGGTTCTAAATAGGATGGCTTCACATTTCTGGAAGTTGATCTTAAGTTTCCAGCTGTCGCAATAGCGCTGCACGTTGTTGAAATCTCGTTGTATTAAACTATTTATGATCTCAACTTTCGGAGCTGTTCTGTAAATTATGAGATCGTCTGCGTACGCAATAGCCTGCGGGAGTTTATCTAATAAGTTGATAATGTAAATGTTAAAAAGAATCGGAGAGAGTACCGCGCCCTGTTGCAAGCCATTCTTGATATTATACGTTTTATTAGAGGTCACATTACCACTTTTGACCACGAACCTCCTGTCCTTTGACATATCGTAAAGTACATATAGTAAAGGCTTATGTATGCCATGTCTGACCAGTTTGTAATACAACCCTTCGGTCCAGACGGTATCAAAGGCTTTTTCTAAGTCGATCAGACAGGCACCTGTGCATTGGTTCCTACATTTATTCCATTGTATGTCAGAGACCAGTTTGGCTGCGGCATGGTGGTTTCATGACCCGCCCTAAAGCCAAACTGGATATTTGGAATAATGCTATTGTCGTCTACCCATTTTAGCAGAGCTTTGTTAATGATTTTTTCAAATACTTCACTGATGCTTGGGAGTAAACTTATCGACCGCATGTTCATTGGGTTTGTACAGTCTTTGCCCTTTTTTGCGATGGGCTGAATGATAGCCGTTTTCCAAAGCGCGGGATAATATGCATTATTCAACGCGCTGTTAAACAGGACCGTGTATATATCTATTGCCTTTGGGGGCAGGTTCTTGAGTACGATGTTAGGTACTCCATCTATTCCCACTGACTTTTTGCTTCTTAATGAGTCGAAGATACTCTGGATTCCTTCCCTTGTGATTAAAAGGCTATTAGCCCCACCATTGGCATTAATGTCAATTGACAGATTGTCGTCAACGAATTCCGTAAAACCCGGATTCTCCGATTGCCAATGTGAAATTTCATTCCGGAGCTGCAGATGATTCAGTCGAATTCTGTCTTCCAGGTCATGATTTCGGTGAATGCTTTCATTCATCTTGTACATTTCCTGAAAGACAGCTCCCACAGCGTTCGCCTTCTCCAAAGGATCTTCGATCACGAAGAGCTCACTATTGAAGATAGCGTTCTCTGTATCTATGCCAATGTTGGTTAGCAGCTGCTTGTTTACCTCAGTACGTGGAATTTGGAGACACTGAATCTCGTTTTGATTATTTCTCCTGAATCTTTTATTTATTTGTGGCAACATATTCGGGTTATTAGTTTTTATAGCTCGAATTCTGTTGTTCCAATACAAATTTGTTGCTAATCTATAATTAGCTTTAAGTAATTGTTGGAGGTTTTTTAATTGAGATTTCAGTGATATTATCTCCTGGTCTTGTCTGTCTGTAAACTGTCTGTGTAATTGTTTAATTTCGATAGCAGTCTGCTCTTTTTCTTGTGGAGTGCGTTTATTGTTGCGTTTCCGTACATGCTAATGTGATCTGTAACTGTTGTTTTGGGAATTGTTTTGTCCATTGTTCGTTTTACGGTTTCGTCCATTTGTTGAATGTATTTGTCGATTTCGTCATTTGTCAGGTTTCTGTTTACTGGCAGATTAAAGTCATTCGAACAAAGTTCTCTTGTTAATGATCTGGTGAACCGCGGCCATCGCATTGCCCTGTATTTATAGGGTTGTGGGATCACGAATTCCTCCAGATCTGCGAGCTCGTTCGGAAGCTCTATTACTGCCGTGAATGCACAGTGGTAGCTGTCGTATTCAATTGTCCGTAAATAGTTTGTGTTTCGTCTGTTGGTGTTAAGTAATCTCAGTCGTGAGTCGATTAGCAAGATATCTAAGAACGATCTACCTCTGGGGAATGATGGATATTCCGTAGCTAGCAGGTCAGTTCTATATCCAATATGAAACTGATATAACCAACCAGCCAACTGATTTCCTCTGACATTAGATATATAATTTCCCCAATTTCTATGCTTAGCGTTCATATCTCCCCCTAAGATAAAGTAATTTTTGTCCAGGTGCAATTGTAAGCATCGAAAGAGTGTCTCGAGCTCCGCTATAAATAGGTTCTGTTGGTGGTCCTCAGGTGCGTAAACCGCAATCGCATACAAACCCCTTCCTTGCTGAAGGGGTATGCGTACGATACAGGCTTCCAGCACCCGGAACCTGCGCACTTCTCCACTATATATTACTTTATGATTGATCCCTTTTCTAATAAAGATTGCGATTTCCCAGAGGGCAATGTACTCTGAGAAGGGGAAATTGGGTGGAATGAAAAGTATTTTTTGTGCTATTCACCTGACCACTGAGTTAATTGATCCATGCGAATAGCGTGTCTGGCCCAGGTTAAAGGGACGCCTCGGTGTCTTGGGAAAATATCTGGTGGGAGAAAAAGAACTAAAAGAATTCTATATTACCCAAGCGGTTTCGCGATACTGCAACAGCATCGTTTGCCCAGACTTTGCTCTTGCTTTTTCCGATGGAAATCTCATGCGGTTTATGATATAATGTTGCCGTATGGCAAGAAAGGGCTGAATTGAATTATGCAGTATCTGAATAGAATAATGAATTCAGGTTATGCGTCCTTTTGGTGTATACCTTTTGCAGGTGAAATTGGCCGACGGAAGGGATTGGGGTAGACGTGGTGCGCGGTTAGTGGGCGAAATTGGGTTGTAATTGTGGGTTGGGGCTCCGTGTAATATAGAGACCCTCACAGTCCATGGGAGAATGTGTTGTTGTGATGAAAAATGATTTTTATCTTCTGTAAAGTATAAAACACATAGGCAGGTCAATAAGTCTTTAAAAAATGGGGACGATTTTCTTTTATTTTCGCATTTAGCTGACCTACTAATGACGCATAATATTGCCCAGTTATCGTCTGTTTCTTTTTCAAATAGCCAATGAAGTTAATACCACGTGCATCCCGAAACACAGTAGCCATAACCTTTCCAGGTGATTTCACCATCTTTCCCTTCTTTGAAGGCTGCTCGCCTTTAACGATCCATTGTTTTGACTGTTATTTCATCTTGGGAGTGTAGTGGTGTATCCATGTTTCATCTACGGTTACTACTCGGAGCAGAAACTCATCTGGGTTGCGACGCATGCGCTCCAAAAGCTCTCAGCTGAGAGCAAACGCGGCACCCATCTCGCAGATCTTTTTTCATACCCGATTTATTGTTACACCTATTGTGATCTATTGCTATTGCATCCATATTGATATTTGATCGAGGGAATGCACATATTGTATCAGGATAGCAATGTACCGAAGTGTCCCTAGTATCTGTACCATTTCCCCCCTACACATATTACCCCTAATCCATATCCCCAAATCAACCTTGAATTCGGTGGCAAACAAATTGAATCAAATGTTCAATTGTCGAATTTTGAATTTAATTCCTAAAATCCAAACACCATAATGCATATGTTACATGCATATGCCTACACAGACCTATTGCTGCACGCAATCTTACAGTTTCCATTACGTTGGGATACCCTCTGCTATTACTGCATACAATTTTTCTATTCTCATAACCTTGGTGGGCACAATGTTACTTTGAGTAACAACAAAATAGCAATTTTGCAATACCCATATTCCAACCCATTACATGCATGCATACTTATACTCCAAATGTAAAGCCTGACTTTACTTTTTCAGAACGTTTATTAACTTTACATACAATACAATTACTGGATACGATTTCTCTGCTTAATTATTGCTTAATTAGCGCACCTCCAGAACCCGACTCTGCTCTGGACTACGGGCGTTGTTGTCTTGCCCGGTGCTTGTGTTGTAGTGCCTAAACTCAAAAAAAAAAAAAAATGGGTTGGCGAGAGGGCCGACTTTAGCGAGACAAGGACAGATGTGTCCTTCATCTTGTCTCTGACTTCTGGTCATCTTGCGATAACCATAATCACCCACATCCGTGAGGATGTTGGGCTCGGTCTCGCGATATCTGAAAAGAAAAAAGGGGGCGGAGATATCTGAGGATAGTGCGGACAGGGTTAGTTCAAATGTTCTTTAACTACTGGGATGAAGGTAGTAGTAAACGCAGATCACGTCTTCGGCGTCTAATAATCTACGACTGCCCACAAATCCAAAACGCGCTGCCCTTTTATAGTTTAAATTCACAGAGATTTGTAATTTTAAGTACATACAAATTCCGGGAACCACAAACAAGATTTTGTGTGTGCTTCCATCGGAGTGAAATTTTAGGAAGTGAATGGGAATTTTGGTTCAACAAATTCCCGGAAAGTAACATCATGAAATGCATTTGAAAATATGCATTTCTTGATGTCGGGATTATTGGGAATTGAATCAATGCGGACCAAGAAACATTTGGTTTAATTTGCCGCGCATATTATTCAATGGGGGGCAATGATTGGGGTTGGCTCCTCGATAGTATAGTGGTTAGTATACCCACCTGTCACGCGGGAGACCGGGATTTCTTTTCAGTGCCTCAACTCCCCCACTGCCGCCGCTTATATTCGCTTTTTTGTCCCCTTTCCCTCGTTCGCATGGTGTCACAGGAACGAAGAGTGCCAGAGTATAAAATGTGGGATGCTCAGTCCGCCAGTCGGCAGCCGTGTGCTGCTCCGTCTCCAACACCAAAGTTGCATGATATTCTAAAACAGCTTGTCCTTGACGTCAATATCTGTTTCCCACAAAAATAAAGTTCTTATCTCCTTGAATCGGTTTACGGCTGACACCTGGATTTGTTGCCCGAAATTTGCTCATAGCCTTGGGGCAAGCTACAGCCAGAGTAGGCGTAATGTTGCCGTCTTAAGCTGAATTACAACAATATTGAAAGGTTGCAGTTCCCATCGTCATTGGCGTTGCCTGCGCCTAAAACTTGACGTCGGGTGACTATCTCAAGCAAAGTGAGATGGAGCAGCCGTGGGAAGGAAAATGAAATTAAATTTGAATTTTGGCACTATAAAAGGGTTTTGTTCGAAGCTAAATTCGTACATTAATAAATTGATCGTTAGACCGCAACTACGCTCTGCTACCAAAAGGAAAATAAAAAACAAGTTACAATTTGTTATTTTTAATTTTTGGGATCCACACAACTAGACGAGCAGGACACTCTGTGGCCGACGAAGGTCAACGACAGTTTAAGCGCGGGCTCAACGAACCGGAAGCCAACACCCACAGGTAACAACCCCTCTAAAAAGAATACAACATTACAACTTGGCGTAGCCGGTATGGAACTGCCGGTGCCAAATTGTTAACAGAATTTCAATTCAATTCAATTCAATTTTATTTGGTAGATAATTACATTTATGGTATATTTTACAACTAGTACTTAAGAGATTTAGGATAGCAATTTCTTTACAACTATAATCTTAAATCTATATAATGACAATAGCACAATTTTAATGAATAACAAATAATAAACTAAGGGAAAACTACAATAAAAAACCCTTATTTGAATCTTAAGACTAATATTGCACCGGCTTCCGGTTATTTTATATAGTAATATTTCGGGCTCCCCTTCCCACTTAACCGATGAACTAATACAACTATAAAACTTTATCCGATCCTCCAGAACCCAATAATGCAATGCTGTCTTTTGTCGAATGACGAAATTTGTTGAACAACCTGGTATGTAACATACGCCCTTGGGCCTTTCAGATTACAGCATTGTATCGCGTGAGTTTCCTTTGACCAAATGTGGTGTCAACGAAAAAACTCTTAAAACAATAATATGCTTCTACGGGAAAACTAAATTGGATCCTCTGATAGGTTAATTTGGTCATTAATTTTTTCTCAAATAACAATGGTAACGGTACCGCGGGTGCATTAGCCACTATCTGCTTGACATTCAGATTTTTATTCCACAAACCATCAAGTGGTATAAAAGACACGACGAATTAGGCTTCCGAGTTGTTTGAATCAAGCAAACCTGAGAAGTTTCAAGAGGGCTGGAAATAACTATTCTATCTATTTATTGGCCTGTAGGAACCCGGAAGTTCATGACCTCACCGACTCGACTCCGCCATTGTTCCCTGTTCTGTGCGCTCTCTTTCCACGTTTGACCATCCGTTCCGATCTCCCCGAGGTCCAACCTTTCATTGGCCTCCCATCTCTGTCGCGGCCGCCCTAAAGGTCTCTTTCCCATTGGCTTACCGTCAAGAATTCTATGCACAGTCCTATCGTTGCCCATTCGAGCCACGTGTCCGGCCCATCTTAATCTTCGCAACTTGATTACTCTCACTGTTGTAGGTTTGCGGTATAGCTCTTCCAATTCGTGGTTGTGGAGTTTCCTCCATTGTCCTGCCTCCTCGTCATTATTCTCGAATACGCGGAATTTGTTTTCTTCCCGTTTTGTGAGAGCCCATGTTTCGCATCCGTATAGAACAATCGGCATGATTATGGTTCTAAAGACACGGGGCTTTATATTACGTGATAGCAGTTTGAATTTCAACAGTTAACTGGCTGTATGCCAACTAGCGTTGCCGGAGTGTAGTCTTTTGTTAACTTTCTTCGACGTTTCGTTTCTGGCCGTCAGTATCGTTCCCAGATATTTAAATTCTTTGACATTTTCAAATATCTTGCCCCTGACGATTATATGTGTTCTCTGAGGTCCACCTGCTCTCGCCGTAATCATGTATTTTGTTTTGTCTTCGTTTATTTCTAGGCCCACCTCTTCTGCCGCTTGCATGATGATTTCACTGTTTTTAGTTTCAGTGTCCAGATTATCGCCCAGAACCGCGATGTCATCCGCATACGCGAGCACTTGTGTGACCCCGTTCAGGCAAGATCCGGCCATGTTGTCGTCTTGTACCTTTCTGATGACATACTCGAGGACAAGGTTAAAAAGGCATGATGAGAGGCCGTCGCCCTGTTTTAGTCCGTCCCGGATTTCAAATGGTTCTGAGAGGTGGTTTTCTATTGTAACTCGCCCTTTTTTTCCCTTCATGCAGAGTTGAATGAGGGCGGCATATTTTTTCGGGATTCCCAGCTCAACTACAATATTGTAGAGTCTTTGCCTTGCGATTGAGTCGTAGGCCTTTTTGAAGTCAACGAACAGTTGGTGAACCGTCTCTCCGTATGTCCGCTTCTTTTCCAGTAGTTGCCTTATTGTGAACATTTGGTCGCTCGTTGACCGGTTCCTACGGAATCCGCATTGGTAGTCTCCCAATATTTCTTTTGCGTATGGTGTGATTCTTGCCACTATGACATTTGTTAGTAATTTGTATGTGGTTGGGAGCACTGATATTCTTCTGTAATTTTCGCAGTCAGATCTGTCGCCTTTTTGAAAATGGGGATGACTGTTGAGGTTTTCCATTCTTTCGGAATGACTTCCTTATCCCATATTGTTTTAATCAGTTGGTGGATCTTTCGTATACCCACCTGTCACGCGGGAGACCGGGGTTCGATTCCCCGCCGGGGAGCCTCTGGCGCATGACTAATGACCTTGCCCGAAAAAAAAAAAAAAAAAATCATTATGGAAAATTTAACAAGCCTCAGGACTTGCTAAATAAGGCCAAGACCGGTTCCCGGTTGTAGTGCCGATGATGATGATGATGGATCTTTCGAGCCGTTGTCTCTCCTCCATGCTTCACAAGCTCCGCAGGTATGCAGTCGACTCCGCGAGGCTTGTTGTTTTTCAATCGATTTATTGCATCTACAACTTCGTCGAAAGAGAGCATTGGGATCTGAAGCTTGGCTGTATGTACGTCTGGTGCATTTATTTGTGGTTGATGGGTGCACACGTTGAGCAGGTTTTCAAAGTACTGCTTCCATCTTTTGACGATATTGTTTGTTTCTGTGACTAGAGAGCCGTTTGCGTCTCGAATTATATGGGATCTCCCTCAGTAGCCATTTCAATTGAATTTATGCCGGCATACATACTCTCTGATATTCTTTGGTCTGCCATTTTGTGGGATTTTTTCGATCCGAGTCTTCTCCCATTGGCGTTTTTTACGTTCGAAAAATCTCGTTATCTCTTTCCGAATTGTCGCGTATCTTTCTGCGTTGACGTTGAGGCGTTTACATTGTTCGATCTTCGCCCTGGACTCATCCTAATACCTTTTGGGCTGTTTGTTTGATTGTGTCTCTGATCGATGCCCATTTAGTGGCCAGATTATTAGTTTCCTCTTCCTCACTACTCCCACTCTCTACGATCTCTCCATATTGATGAATTTGTGCTTACTCGATACACCAAAAGCTGTAAAAAACCATCAAACAGGCCATGAAATCAAAGAGCCAAGATACCCACCTCTGGAATAGCTTCTAATGATGGCACCCACAAAATAAGGCAATATGAGAAACCGATCCAAGTGATGTCCAAGTTATTGGATTCTAATGCTCTTATTCTCTTTCAAGCCAAATCAAATCGAGTGAAGTCACAGGCTCTTTATAAACTAGGGGTAACCAAGGATAGCAGTAGTGCAGTCTAGTTCTCTAGTAATACAAAGTGCTGGTAGCAATTGAACGTTGGCAGTATTTCATGCAACGGACCCAATTCCACGGGCCTGGGTTCCCTCTTATTTGGCTTTTTATCAAATTACCTGTACGAGCGGTGTTCAATAAAGACTGGGACAACTGTCGTAATAGGCGAATACGTACCATCTTGTGATAGAAGAATTTTCTATTAATTAATATATAATAATATTCACAATGTGGTATAGAAGTATCTACTTTATTTATGCATCTTAGAACAAACTATTAATTTGAGCTGACAACCACTCACAAATTACCAATTGCCCATCTAACGAACTGTGTTCTTATTTTCACGAGTGTGGTGCTTTTATTGACTGTGAATTATAGGAGCAACCAAAATTCAGTTTGTCTCCGTTATCACGATGTGATTGGGAATTATAATTTTGTCTCAAATTCACCTCCGCCATTCTACACTTGGCCGTACTGACTGGACTTTCGACCCGAATGTTCATCGCCTTCGTCCTCCTCGTAACTCCTAAATAGATCCTCCTCGCCACTCCTAAGTAGATCCTCACTGTCTTCGCTTGCCTAGGGATTCATATAGTCGGCGGTGGATGATGTCTGTTTGGGTCCCTGCTTCACCCCTGTCCGACGCACAACGTAGCGATCGTTGCGCAGAGTCTTGATAACATCATACGATCCAAGGAACCTGTGTGTGAGCTTTAGGCCAGGTCCTTACTGTGCTTTGTGAATAGCAACGACATCGCCTTCTCGATATCGGAACGCCATCTTCCTGTTTTTATTAAAGTTCTGTTTGTTTTCGGACTGAATGCGTTAGTTATTCTCCTTTGCCTGTTTGCGGAGTTCTGCTCGTTGTTCGTCGAATAAGGCAATCAATTCTTCCTCCAGAAGTTCCTTAATCGTCCGGATCGCCCTTCAAACGAGCGTGGACTTCGACCATTAATAAGAATGATGACATCCCCATGATCCTATGCGGGGTGTCGTTGTAGCATCTTCGTCCAGGTACCGATACCACTCACTTGGTTTAGGATATGATAGTTCTGTCAGCAGTGGTATTCGGGTGTGGTTTACCCTTTCAACTTAACTATTGACCCTTGGTATCCCAGTGGTTGTCAGAATGTGCTCAATGCCCCTTGGTGGCAATAGCTTTCGAGCTCCTTTGAAGTAAACGCGGTACCCCTGTCGGAAATGACTACCCTAGTAAATGGCGGATGGCGTTTGCAGATGCCCTCGATCTTGTGCCATACAGCCGAATGTACTTAGAAAAGGTGTCCACATTGGTCAGGATGTGCGCGTAAGACTTCTTGAGTTATACTTATGCCGCCGAAATGTCTTCTTTTACTCATCATAACATTACTGAATTTATCACGCAATTCTTCAGAAGTGTTGGTATATGTTAACTCAAGCAAAACACAATATTTTATCGCACACCGTCGTGTAGTGCAGATATCGTTAAATTTTAAATGTGAAATTTGACACTTGTAGTTTATTGCGCGGATAGTTTATTATTTGGTTTCTCATCAAAATATATAATAAAAAATAATAATAAGGAAACACACAATTGTCGGTGTAGGCGAACACGTACCATTGGCGCCGTCGCGTGATATGCAGCTGAAAGAAGGAAGAAGGCCACAAAATTTAGCGACGATTTTACACTGTATTTTATTGCGTAGTTCCCGCGGGGATGTTCGTGCTATCGTCGCCACATTTGGTGTGTATACAGCAGGTGCTTCCGTCTTCCAGGTGCATATCTCACAGGTGTTACCATCACTTTGTGCGAAGCTTTGATGAATTTAAGGAACGTTCCTCCGAGCTCAATCCGAGTAACAAAGTTTTCAGTTAACGTTATACGTTTATTTTTTATACTGTGATAAAGGAAATGTTAGTGTTCAAATTTTGTTTCTCTTTTTATCGTGTCGCATTAATTTTGAACGTCGCA
Organism: Microdon myrmicae; assembly: GCA_963931805.1. NCBI lineage: Eukaryota > Metazoa > Arthropoda > Insecta > Diptera > Syrphidae > Microdon > Microdon myrmicae. The sequence goes on from OZ007502.1 coordinate 115,842,728, forward strand.
TTTTTTTTTAATTGACAGCATCTTTTTGGTCTGAACCATTTATGCTGAAATTTAGAGTTAGACAGGGTTAATTAAATTTTTCATCTGCCAATTAGACCTCGATGACGAAAAACCAAGTAGAAACGTTAGGGCTTTCTACTAAAGATTTACATTGTGTTTCCAAAGTGTAAATTGTAGTAGCTGAAGTTTTATAAATCTAACTATATAAATGCCACCACGGCGCAAGGCTAATAACCTTGCCCGTAAAAACAAATTATTATGGAAAATTTAACAAGCCTCGAAACTTGCTAAATAACAAAGACCGAATCCCGGTTGTAGTGCCGATAATGATGATGATGATGATATAATTGCCACAGAGAACAGAGACCAAAAGAGGCGATGGAGACGCCTGAGCAGAGAAGTGCCTAAGGTCCTGGGTTACAACTTGGGAGTGTTTTGTTGTTGATACAGATCTTTGAGTCAGCAACTATAGCGTTTTGCAATGTGAGTATTATTTTGAGAATTATTGACGATAAAATATGTAAATAAACTCTGTTTTATAATAATTAAATTCAATTTATTACTTTCAATTGTAGTTTGGCTTCTTTACCTTACTCGTGTATATTTTCCCTTTCTTCTCCTCTCCTGTTATTTTATATTTTGATTAATTTTCTTGTTATTAACTTTGTTTTTTAATTTCTGATTAACTTTTACGTCATTTTGGTAATCGTTCCGCCTCAGGCGCGAACAAAGCAGTTTTCTTGCGTTCCTTTGCAATGAAAATCTTGTGAATGAATTTTATCGAAGAAAATATCGCCGCTACATTACGCTCGTGACGAAATTCGTTTTCTCGAAAAGCATACCATGTAATAAGCATAAGACGCCGCAGGTATCGTGGGTTTAAGCTCAGGGATGTCTATCCTTGCGAGAGATGAGCTTGGCTACTCTGAATGGGGCTCTCGCAACCACGAAGGGCCCTCAAACCAGAGGCTGCTTTCTACAAACTCCGACGGAAGTTGCCCACGAGAAATGAGATCTGCAGGATTATCCTGCGATGGAATGTGATTCCAATAGCACTCGGATACCGTCGATTGTATCTCTGATACACGATTTGCGACGAATGTTTTTAACTTGTATGCCGGGGTGTTTATCCAGTGTAATGCAATGGTGGAATCAGACCAAAGTAACACTTTGTTAACCTTTGTTGAAACGCCAGCTCTTACGACGTTGTATAGACGTGCTAGCAATACCACGGAGCAGAGTTCTAGCCTTGGCTCTGTTAATGACTTTAGAGGGGCCACTCGAGATTTGGACGTAATTAACCGTGTGCACCTGGCCTTGCGGATCTATGGAACGCAAATATAAGCAAGCCCCGTAGGCCTTTTCACTAGCATCACAAAACCCATGCAACTGCACATCGATTGCATTTGGAATAGCCACTCCACGAGAAAATTTGAGAACTTCAATTAAGCGCAATTGATCTTGATAGGCAGACCATGAGGAGTGTATTTCCATTGGAATCGATTCGTCCCACGTAACTCCAGCTTTCCATAGTAACAGAATAAGGATCTTAGCGTATACCACTATGGGGCCAAGAAGACCCAAAGTATACTCCTTTTGGTCGCGCTATTCTGTTTAACTATGTCGACTACATAAAAGAAATAGTCATTTCGAGAATTCCAACGGATGCCCAAAGTTTTAATCTCCGAGTCAGGATCTAACGACATGTGTGAGCTATCAGGGTGCTCTTGGTCCTTGATGAGTAATGCTGGATGATTTTAAGCCCATTTTCTTAAGCAGAACCCTCCTCTCTTGAGCAGAGCGAGGAGTTCATCACGTATCACAATGGCCTCGGCAACTGTTGGAGCTACGTAGAAGTCCTTGCGCAATATTTGAGCGGCATTAGGAAACTTATCCATTTCGTCATCCGCCAATCGAAAAAGAGTTTTTATTGACAAGTACGATGCGCACGCCGTCCCATAGGTTGCTGTATTGAGCTCATAAGCCTGAATGGTTTCATGAGGGCTTCGCCTATATAGAATTTTCTGGTATTATGAATCAGAACTGTGTACACGAACTTGTCGGTACATCTTTTCAATGTCACTAGTGAGGACGTAGATGTGGAACCGAAATCGTAGAATGATTTCATACAAGTCATCTTGCAACTTGGGACCAACCATTAAGGTATCATTTAATGATATTCCTGTCGTTGTTTTTGCGGACCCATCAAAAACCACACGAATCTTCGTTGTTAGGCTGCTCTCCTTCACCACCGACTGATGAGGCAGGAAAAAACCCTTGGCGTCTTGATTTGCTGCCAGCGACATGTGTCCTAAGGACAAGTACTCTTCTAGAAACGTCGCGTATTCACGTTGCACCTCCGGCTTAGATCGGAATTTACGTTCTAAACCATAGTGGCGTCTTAATGCTGTCTTGTAGTAATCGCCCAATTCGACCTTTTTATGGTTGAATGGCAATTTTACTTCATATCGGCCAACAGGTTTTCTGATGGTGTGGAGCGTAGTGCTCTTCACATTCTGTTTCTTCAGGCGACTGAGGTTTTCAAATAGATAGTTCCTCGGTTTCCCAGAAACGTGTCAAGTTAACATCGGGAGGAGTGGACTGTATGGACAGGTGGCACGACGCACTTATTGTTTGAAAACTTGGATCTAGTTCGCCTGTTACAATCCATCCTAATTGCGTTTTTTGCAAAAGAAGGTTGGGTTGCCCTTGCAGCGATATTTGACCAATACAGAGCAATTTGAAAAATAGTTTAACTCCAATTAAGGCGTCGATTTCCGAGGATTTGAAGTATCCAGGATCAGCTAATGCTATGTTTTTTGGTAATTCGAGATTAATTGTGTCAATAGTAACAGAAGGCATTGGCTGGCCAATCTTTGGCACTATTAGAAATTCAACTGCCTTCTCAAATTTGGTGTGGCGAGACCGCAGGGTAGCCTGAGCTGAATGGCTGACCGTTGTTGAGGTCTTATCAAGCCCTGCCACACAAATGTTGGCAGGCTTTTGAGCGAGATTTAAATATCAGCGGTTTCCTGAGTCATAAAATGTACTTGTGAACCTGCATCTAAAAATACGCGGCACAGCTTGCTCCTGCCTTTAGTGTTGACAATATCAACTAGTGCCGTAGTTAACATTCCTCGGGACGTGGTTTGAGCTTGCAAGCTCGTAATGCTAGTCGCTACGTGCGACGTCACCGAGTTCAAAGGATTTACCCTTTCGAAATGAAGTAGGGTATGATGACGTTTTTTGCATTTTTTGCATTGTTGTGCTTTGCAACTCGAAACTTGATGTCCTGTTTTTAGGCATTGTATGCACCAGCAGCCAGCTTTACTTGTTTCGAATCGAGCTTGCGAAGACAAGGACGCAAATTTATCACAGGAATACACCTGGTGCTTAGTGTCTTCGCAAAAAACACAAGCTTGCGTGGACGCCATAAATGTCTGTTGGGTCCGATGTTCGCGACGTGTAACGGACACTGAGCGTGGCTTGGCAATTTGTTGTGATCGGGTACTCTCCACTTGAGCACGCCCTTTTAGGAAATCGATGAACATTTTTATGGTGGGTTGCGTTATGCTGCAACTACAGTCCTCCCACCGCTCACGAGATGAGGAATTAAGTTTTTCCCGCAGTATTACATTTAAAATGGAATCCCAGGACTCGATGGGTTCCTTTAGAGCTTGAAGCGCTCGCATATGCTTTTGTAACGCGTCTATGAACGCTCGAAAAGAGATCTCTTTTGATATGGACGGCAAATCGACAATATGACAATCACGGATGACCTTGCGATTGTCATATCTCTCTTTCAAGAGATCCCAAGCGACTTGGTAATTTGCTTCCGAGGATTCGATGGAAGCAATAACCTCTGCCGCGGCACCTTTCAAGCAGCCTTTCAAATAAAATAATTTTTTGATCGGTGCAATCTTCAAATCTTGATGGACCAAGGCATTGAATAAATCATGAAATCTTAGCCAGTATTCAGTCGAACCATCGAAAGACGGCAACGAAATGGTGGGCAACTGGGCCGACTGAACGTTGTCTAAGATGTTTTGCGACAATTGGGAGAGTACTTGGTTGCTTAAGTTCTCAACATTTTGTGAGGTGTTAATTTCGGGTTGGGACACCTCGTGAAGCGACGAAGACATCTTTGAAGGGCTAAACGGGAGACTATGTTCGGCCTCGACAGCCTTACCTTCGACGTCACCAACATCTTTCGGCTCAATTATCTTTGATGCTACCGGAGCAACAGTTTTGGCATGCTCGCTTAAAAGTCTAGCGGCGGTGCCACAAGCCTGAAAATATTGGTCGTCAAAGGCAGTTCGATGCTCATTAAGCTCATCAGTTGGCTCGAGTAACTCCTCGAGAGCTTCCTGAAAGAGCAGAACATTTTCCCGAACCTTTTCAATCTCAGACGACCTCCTTTCTAGAATGAAAAAATCATCAGTCAAGGGATCAAATTTGCTTAAAAAGTTGACATGCTTCGTCAACGCGCGTTTGGCGACAGCTCTTTTATTGGTCAGGGATCTGATTTGATCTTCGGCCATTTTGAAAGTATCGACAATATTAAACGAAAAAAATATTAAACGAATTTTCAACCTATGTTATCGAATAGAAGGATATTGAAGGGGCAGAAGGAATTGAAGAGGTGGGAATGATGAGGGAATGTGATATTGAAAATGATGCTGAAAGAGGAAGGGTAATCACTTATGCTTCTTATCCACTAGAACACGACTCACCTGCAGTTATCGGGTTCTTCGCTGGCTGCTACTGTCCTTAACCACTCTCTCCGGTTGGAGCTGGTTATCACCACTAACCTTCTAGTGGGTGCCTCTGGATGAGCGTCACTCCCTTTCTCTAGTTGAGTTCTATTGTTTTCTTATATTTTTCTTCTATTTTATATATCGCAATCCGTTTAAGTTTAGTTTAGTTCGAAATAGACCACTGTCGAATAACAATTTATATTTATTTCATAAATTATCGTCCAAAGGATGATTGTAAATTAAACGATTGGATGATCGAAGGCAGCGAAAACGACGGCAATGGCGACGACGAGAACGATGGTGACGATAACGACACTTGCAGCGACTACGAGAGCGATGGTGACGATTAGGTTAATATTCTAAACGCGTCACTTCAATCGATAGTTTTTCTAATGAATTTTCTATCATTTGACACTTGATAGGGAATTGGAATTCGCTAAATTCAATTACCTTAGAAATAAGTATGCTTTTCGAGAAAACGAATTTCGTCACGAGCGTAATGTAGCGGCGATATTTTCTTCGATAAAATTCATTCACAAGATTTTCATTGCAAAGGAAGAAGAACACTGATTTAATTGAGCAACCGTGCTCCACTCAAAGTTTTTGGTCGTTTTCGAACTACGACCAGACAATCAAAGTTTAAGGACCGATTCTCGAGCACGATTTTAAATTGAAATCGATCCGGCTCGAAGGACCATGTTTACGTACGGTGCTTTTACCGTACACGAGCGACGACGAATAATTGCAAATACACGAAAAAACGAGATTATAAATTTCCAACAAATCGACTTTATTTTCAATTGATATATTGACGACGAAAAATCTCTAACAAACGAAAAACTCGAATTTGCATATTTTTTATAATGACAAACGACAACAAAACACAATGACAACAAAAAAACTAATGACAAACGAATAACAAAAAAGGCAAGTGCTGCCAAACATGCAAATTAATTGTAAATTATAACAATGAATAAAACTAACAATATGAATAAATATAACTATACTAATTAATAACATAATAACAATAAAAACAAATATGATGACTTGAACTGCTTAGTTCGAGAAAACTGCTTTGTTCGCGCCTGACGCGACAAATTGCTTGGCGGTTCGACGAAGATATCTGAATTATAATGTCTGCCTTTTAAATGTCAATAAAGATGTTCCTCTCTAAAATGTAAATTGTGAATTTTACTTCCGATAATTGACTTAATTTTTGAAGTCTGATTTTATTTTATTCTTCTTCTGAAAAATAATTTTTGAATCTTCTTGTGAATTGCCCTTTTCGATTCGTACTTTTAAAATGATGTTCGATTTATCGACCACCTTCACCGAGTTCCTAATTATAATTTGTTTATAAATGTTTTGCCTATTTGATTTGTTTGTTTTTTCTTAATGTATTTGTTTTTTTGTTTTTCTTTTTCTTGTCACAGTCAGCATTTTGACTTACTTAAATACTAAGTGTGATTTCCGCCGGCTGTAACAGCAGTGAGGAACGTGATTCGAACCTACGCTAGAAAAGGTTAGAACCAAAGCTCCGATGCATCAGACTACAGCTGTATGTACACGATGATGTCTAAATTGGCTATACAAGTATTGATTACTACCATAGAGATATTTTTTTCGATTCTCTTTTGGTGCTTCGTTCTTTACTACACTTGTGTTTGCATAATTTGTCAGAATTGCCACGAGCCACTCCAACAAGCTCGATAGGATAAATGACACAAATGAACATGCATGCATTCGCAGAGCACACATTCATGACCATTCAGTCGTAGAAAGCTCCGCGAATGCATGCATCTTCATTACTGTGATTTATCCCATCGAGCTTGTTGGAGGGGCTCGTCAAGTAACTTTGTTGCTTTATGGTATGGCTTCATTTAAGCCATGAATTGTTGTTGTTGAATGTAGTGTACTGCATTTTTTTCCGACGTCGCTTGCGCCAGCTTGTTCCGGAGCCTGTAACAAAAGAAAGAAACCCGCGGACATCCAAAGGTACCAGAAAGGAAAAAGGAAAAAATACGTTTGTTGGAAATTGTTTTTCCAAACAAAATAAATATAACTAGAATATGGAACGTACTCACGGTTTGTCGGCTGTTTGGTTGTCCTTTCTATGCCGTCCGGCGTTGTATACCTCTGCATGCCAAAAGGTTTTGGTGACGATATAGTGTCTTTGTTACTTAAACGCATATTTGGTGGTATTTGGTGGTATTGTATTTCTTTCAGTCCTGGAAGATGAATCGCTTTCTGGCTCGGTAATCAATTTTACCCCCACGCTTCGTGCGCTTGGCGTTTCCCACATAAGTTGAACTGCCCCACTAGGATCAGGAACATATACGTGTGTTGATGTCTATTCATTTTATCTTTTTTCAGTGTCTACTGGTGGACTTTTCTAATCCAATAAGAAATAGTACGAACGCTTTTATAATATTTTCTATTTCTATTTCCACTTTTAATTTCCTTTTTTGAGAATAACGTTTTAAGGAGTATATTTTGCCGTAAATATGATGAAATTGCCGGGCAATGGAGGAAACTCCATAATTACGTATTGGAAGAGCTATACCAAAAACACACAATAGTTAGAGTAATCAGTTAGCGAAGATTAACATGTAGCGCGAATGGGCAACGCTAGGACCGTACGTAGAATTCTTGACGGTAGACCAATGGGATGAGACCGGTAGGACCGCCGCGACGGAGATGGGAGGACAATGTTAGGTTTGACATTGAGGAGATCGGATCGCCTGGTCAAGCGTGGAAGAAGAGTGCACAGGACAGAGAGCGACAGTGCATCTGAGTCGGTGAGGTCATAAACTTACGGGTTCCTATAGGCCAGTAAATAGTACTCTTAATTTCTTTTAATTTTTACAATAGTTTACAGTTTTATTTCCACTCTTAATTTGCTTTGACTTTTACAATAGAGCCCATTTTTATTTCCACTGTTAATTTCTTTTAATTTTATATTCATCATCATCGGCACTACAGCCGGGATCCGGTCTTGGCCTTATTTAGCAAGTCTCTCCACCGGTGTCCGGTCCTTATCCGAGACTTGTTAAATTGTCCATAATAATTTGTTTTTCCGGTCAAGGTTATTAGCCTTGCGCCAATTGTTACATTAGTGTACATTTTTATTTCCACTCTTCATTTCTTTTAACTATTACAATAGTTTCTATTTTTATTTAACACATTTAAATTTCTTTTTATCCGAAGTGGGTGATATGATGAACACCATGCATCTTCTTACGTACGATTAATGTTCAAATTTCCAAAAAGGCTCTGATCACTTATCAAAACAAAACGAGTCCTCCAGTCACGAATTAAAATACACAAGAGCGAGAGTCGTTCATTCACGCCCTTTTATATGGGGTCACAAACTTACTCCCACCTTTCCGTTTATCGATTGATTGAATTTGGCTTCGGCTCTCGCTGGCCTGAACCGCCTTCAAAGAATTTTGAGGTATATAAATATATAAAGGAGAGGTAACGGCAAATTTGCTGGGAAGGGTCATTATATTAATATGTGTGTGTATACCAAATCGTGGCACTCGTTTAGAGAGTTTTGTAATTCCGTTGGTTTAAGATTTACGACATGTTGCGAGATAGAGGATGAACGGGTTGGAAAATATTTGTATGTACATTTTCCATTGAAATCGTGATTATTCAAAACGTAATAGTCTGTATATCTTATGTACAGCAGCAAGTTTGGACTTGAAACGGCTTTTAAGATGGGATTGTATTTCGATAGGAAAATGAAAATGTGATATATTTCAGCGTGGGGAGTGTCGTTTTGTGTACGGTATGTGGGTAATTATTGAATTAAGGACGCTAATTTGCGTAATTATAAAGGTCAGGCGCGGGGGGGTGGTCAAGAATTCTTGACGGTACACCAATGGGAAAGAGACCGGTAGGACCGCCGCGACGGAGATGGGAGGACAATGTTAGGTTTGACCTTGAGGACATCGCATCGCCTGGTCAAGCGTGGAAGAAGAGTGCAAATTATTTAATTATTTACTGGAAATTATTTATTATTAATTATGTAACACCTTCTTTCTACGCCCTAACACGATTGCTATCGATGTCTACGGCGCGATGTGTCTTGGTATTTATTTGATATTTCTCACCATCGCGGCGGCTGTTACCACCGGTTGTGGGACCATGCCATTCGTAAGCCCAAGCAATGGATAAATATGCTTCGAGCACCCCTTACCACTGGTAGGGCGAAGTGCTCTGGGGTACCTGTAAATGTAGAAAAAATGATCGAATTGAAAAACGGACCAACTTTCCTCTAAAAAAAAAAACAGATTTTCTATTTAACCTAACATACATTTATTTAACATGGAAAGACCTAACGTCCCTTGAGCTCTGGATCAGAAGGCAACGGTTCACACATTTTCTTTTTACATATACTACTTTTACAGATGGCCATGATGTAATGTGACATTGACTAAACAGGAGCTGCCGTGCATGGTTTGGTTGCGTCGCATCTTCCCAGGGGTCGAGCAATTAGTACTAGTGTAATTAGCGCTTTCATGGGAAATCGACGCAATGTTGCTCCGATACCATTTTCTTTTTTATTATTGTCCAGCGTCTGGTGGTAATTGCTGGTTTTCTTTTTTTCGACGCAGCGTCTTCCCAGAAGCCAGGTAATTATTTGTAGATCGACACGTGTTCCTACGAATCCCACGATGTTGTTTTAGATGTGGCATTTTCGGCATTTTATGATCTCTCGACCCAGCGTCTCTCTTGGACATGGAGTGACGCGTCACTAACAGTTGTGGTAGTAAAATTTTTGTTGGAATTACACCCTTTCACAAGAAGATTGAACTGTGGCTTCATATTCATCCTAGTCCTAGTCAAATCCGGTTGCTTTTATTGGAGCATGTCTTTTCATTCCAGCAAAACAAACGTAATTTCGTTTGTTGTGATTGCATTAAGTGTCCACGTATACCCATGCGAGCTTCTGTTTATATTGTCTCACTTAAGTGCTAGGTAGGGTCGTAAAGCCCAGCCGCGCGGTGAAATACCACCCCATTAAGTTATAGGCTTTGTAGAATGTTTGCGAGAAATCCTTGAGGATTTTTCTGAGCTTGGCTGATGGACCCGGTCAAAAAAAAAAAGATTTCAGGGCACTGACTCAGCGCTATAGGTTCGCCTACCCTGTAAGAAGTAATAAATAAAAAAAAAAAAAAAAAAAAAAAAACTATATGTAGTGTTTGAGGACGATTTCATGACAAACGGTGCTGAAAATGAAATGTCGTCTACTGTTCCTAGAATTCCAGTCCTATAACCACTGTTTAGAAAACCATATGAGATGCTCACGTTCAAATTTTTATTGTCTAGTTCTTTGTTGTTGTGGGGGTTTTCTGGTGAACATATCAGGAACATGTTTTCTTTCGTCAATGCCCAGCAGGAAAACAGTTCAAAACCATTATGTGCACACCTTCCTTACTATCATAACCTATCATTCCTTATTTCCTAACCGATTTACCTTTGCTCTCCTATCCTCACATTATGGCCGTTCTGTTTCTTTTGAAATCATAACGGGTATTATAATCCCTCTTGGCTCTGCACCTTATAAAAATTAATACAACAAAGTTCTCAACATCGTTTTCGACCTAAGTAAGTTTTGTATATATGTCCTATGATATTTTGAATAAATACATTTTCTGTCTCTAAAGGCTTATTAGATAATAATACATGGCTTTAAAATTGTAGTCACGTCTACCCTACGTACTCAGCTCCTTCAACTCTTTGAAAAAACAACTAGAAGAGAACATAAAAGCCACTTAGTCTTTAAGGTAAATTAATTGCCTTACTCCACCTATCTCCTACTTTAACTAAACACGAATCCACACCTGTTTGACCAAGAGCCCAGTGTTCCATTATGTCCTAAAATACACTCAAGGCCCCTCAACAACTTAAGACTTCAGTTGTATTTGCACATTAGGAGAAATGTGTTTACAATTCGCTTTGGTTTTCCTAAAGGCGAACGCACACTGGGCAATGAAAGTCCGAGCTCGCTTGTTGTTCTCGTTAAAAATTGAATCTTTAAGCACCGAGTCAAGAATACACCAGAGTGACTTGAGAGCACATTCTTATTCTTCACCTAATCTATGAAGAATGATTAGTCTAGCTCGGGACCACACGTGCTTAAATACGATGCTCAAAGTTCATAGAGAGTAAAAAATAAGAAAACAGAAAAAACCCCTGTCACGCAGTAAATAACTTATTTTCCCACCCTAAAGGATCTCGCACCAACGAGTGTTCCCATGGCCCAACACATCACTCATCTAGCATTACACTGGTCAAATTGCTTTACGTCTGTTTACAATGTCCGATGTAAATATTGACAAGAACCCCCACCAGGCAAACATCATGTGCAAAGCTCTGAACACATGCAACTCTATTGACCCAAAAATTTCTCCGTGGGGTTCGAGCTAGTGTTTCATTGGCAAATTGGTGTCCTGTCCAGTTGGCCCCCCACTCAACTGCTTGGTTGGAGAATGAGAACACGGCGACTCAGCGTTTTCATCAAACATAGAGACCGTTGAGATCATGGAGCACGGCATTTCTGTTTAGGTTCTTTCCTTTTATATTTGTCGTCCATTTAGTTAGTCCTTTGTATTTGGTTTCTCATTTGTCCTTTCTTTTACTCATGGCCATCAGATCCTTGCTGATGTGGATGAAAGTGCTTTTGGATGAATGGGATTTGCCTCCGATACACTGGCACGGCACGCTGTTAGCATCGCAACACAATCTACAATATCGTATTGGCGACTAACGAACGACATGTTCCTTTTTACATTAAAGTTTCCATACTGTGTGTGGGTATATGTGAACATGAGTGTGGGGGTTTTATGTACCTCCGTTGATCTATTGAATGTTTATTGTCGCATTAAATATTTTGTTATCCAGGGAATGTCAGTTATTCTTGTCCAAGTACGTTTTGGGAGTTCATAATTTTCGTCTAGTAGCTGGCTGCTGATTCATAGCGGGGGAAGAGGACTGTACCGTCGTTGAATAGGCGTACCATGGCACCAATTGCTGTATCAGCGTTATTAATTAGGTTTTATTGTTATTAATTCTGTTTGTCGCCTAAGGGATTGTAATTCGCTTTGATTACCGCCTCCGGTAGTGTATGATTTTTGGTTATGGTTGTTGCAGATGTTAGTGATTACTGTTGTCATACTAGCAGCAAATGTTTTGTCTTTACGTAGCCGAAGTGAGCAATCTCAGGGTGAGGGTGGATGACAATAGATTTATTCACTGGAACTAAAAGAATTCTGGTTAGTGTCTCATAGATTCTTTTTTTTTTTTTTTTTTGCTTTGGGGTGTTTATCCATTGAGAATTTTTCGCTGTATGTCTCGGCGGTGTTTTATTGAATTTTAGAGGTTTCCCATAAAAACCTTAATTGGCTTTTTTATTGAATTTAATAATACGCTTTTTATTAAGATTGTGAAAATAAATAATTTATTATAATTTATGAGGGAGTGAAACAAATACTGTGTGTGTGTGTGTGTGTGTGTGTGTGTGTGTGTGTGTGTGTGTGTGTGTGTGTGTGTGTGGGTGGGTGAACCCAGGCAGCACGTACAGAATAACCCATGGCTTTCTAACTGAGATGGTGCTTTCCAATGACCTGTAAATCCCTTTTTATAGTGTAGTGCAGTTATTAAAAATTTCAAATCTAAACCAGCGCTAGCTGGCCAAAGAATGCCTGAAAAATTGAATAAAAAGGATCATCCCTCTAAAACCTACTGCTACTCCACATTTAGCCTTCTACTCTTCCTTAGCCCTGGCGGGTGGACTTGTAAGCTGAAAATGTGAAAAATCCAATCTGCCGGTAGAGGAAAGTGTTCTGGAAGATGGGAATGAATTATAATATCTCGCACCTGAACATGATACCTTGTTATATATGGCGGTGGGGTCCACACACAGCCTCTCTTTGTGTAATAATAAGAGCACACTTAGTACGCTTGATAAAAGGAAATGCTTTATTGTTCTTTATTATAATATAAAGTTTCACTAATTGAGACAGCAATTGCCCGATCGTGTACACACTTTGTTTACTATACATACAGACTATACAAAACATCCGTTTTTGTTCACGGTTTTAGTAGTCTATTTCTAACGAGGGTGAATCAAATATAAATGGTAACTTTACCTTTTTTGTTGAGCAACAACTTGCGAGCTCGATAATCTTGCGCGAGGCTGTTGTTTGGTTTATGAAGAGTAGGCGAATCGACTTGGCTACCGATGGCGCTCGTCTTTGTTGTTAGTACAGCCATGCGCAAGCAAGAGGTGCATACGTCTGTTGCGCAACGGATTATTATAAAATTTTTAACAAATGAAGGCGTTTAACCCTCGGACATTTTTTCTCAATTGAAGGCACAGTTTGGTCAGAATCCTGTGTATACGTGGGCAGAGAATTTAAAATTGGGCGAGAACGTATCGAAAACGAAAGTCATAATCGACGTCCAAGGACATGTCGTACGGCTGACAACATCCGAGAGCCTATTGAAAGTGATGTCCGCTTAACTGTTGGAGAAATCTCATCGGCAGTCGACAAAAGCCGCAAATCGAAACAAAAAGCGAGGTATGTCCATTCGAGATGTCATCCTTCATCGTGATAATTCCAGGCCTCACACCGCGTCTTTGACAAGGGATACATTGGAAGAAAAGGACCGGGAAACGCCCGAACACCCTCCTTATAGCCAAAACGTGTCCTCCTGTGAGTATTTTTTGTTCGCACCCTTCAAGGAACCTGGAGGAAAAAAAATCAAAAGTAACGAACAAGAGAAGGAGCGCAACTCGCCCTTAATCTTTCTACGAACAAGGGATATTAAATCTCCCTATTGGTGGCAAAAGTGTGTAGATCATGCAGGAGACTATATAGAAAAATGTTAATAGTATAGTTAGTGTGTAACCTTATTCAATAAATGTGTAACAAGCAATTATCGTTTATATTTTGTTAATTGACGCCTTTATCTTGATCCACGACCAATGACTTAATCTTAAATTTAGTGTTATAAATTAAAACAAACGTCTGGTCCAATTGGAGGTAAAAGCGTGACTCTAATTTTTATTTAATTAATAACCGTCATGTTCGACTTTAAACATTTGTTGTGAACCAGGGTTGGATTAAGACTCCTCTTCTCCTTAGATCGTGCAGATCGAAGAATACAATACCAATTTTATTTACCCAGATTATGTTTTGCAGTACATAGATTGTTTACCAAAGACAAATAGGACCAATGCTTACACCGTGATCCCCAATTGACCGCCGGTACTTGTTTATTGCTTAGTTTGAATGTGCGTAACACGTTCCTTAGCAGCTTGTATTTAGATCGCCTATCCTAACTCCCTTTCTTATGGCGCGACTACTTCAGGTGACACTTTAACTACTGCCAATCTATTCGCTTCGTTTTTCAATAAATCCTTCACAGACATCTCCTTCGAACCCAATCCGTCTAACTTCAAAGACTTGCCCGAATTCTCCCTCGGCCCCCCCAGCCCCTCAACTTATTCGACGTCACGTAGTTGAGGAGAAATTGAACTTACTCAAAGACGAGTGCAGCCCCGTGCCTGATGGACTCCCGGCTGTATTTTTAAAGAAATGTTCCACTTCTCTTTTCCTCCCGATATCAATGATATTCAATCGATGCCTTTTACAAGGGGTATTCCCCAGTATTTGGAAATCCTCCTATGTCACCCCCATACATAAAAAGGGACCTAAAAACGATATAAGCAACTACCGTCCCACCGCCAAACGGTCTCATATCTCCAAACTGTTCGAAGGAATTCTTTATAACGCGTTCTCTTTCCGTTGTAAATCCACCATCTCATCCAACCAGCATGGTTTCCTTTCGGGCAGGTCGTCCACAACGAATCTGATCGAGTTCTCATACCATACTCTCCGTGCCTTAGAGAATAGCAACGAAGTCGATGTAATCACCACCGATTTCAGCAAGGCCTTTGACAAAATCTCCCATAATCTCATCCTTTTTAAGCTGTCCTCCCTAGGGTTCGAACCCCTATTGTTCAAGTGGTTATCTTCGTATCTGAAAGATTGATCCTACCGTGTCAAATTCAGATCCTCGCTGTCCAATCCTTTTCTTCCCACGTCAGGGGCAAGGCAACCATCTAGGCCCCCTCCTATTTATCCTTACCATCAATGATGTTGACTCCATTATTAAATACTCATTCATCTCCCTCTATGTGGACGACGCCAAACTCCACAAAAGGATCATCTCTCCTCTCTTCTCCAAGCCGACCTCGACAGCTTCTCAACTTGGTGCCGTAATAACTGCCTTGAACTTAACGTTGTCAAATGTCACTCCATCACCTTCTCCCGCAGACGCACCCCCAGCCCCCCCCCCCCCCCCCCGCTCCTACTTCCTGCTAAACCAGAAGATATCATCTGTACCATCGATACGCGACCTTGGGATCTTATTTGACAGGGAGCTTAGCTTCATCCCGCATATTGATGATATTATTCTTAAGGCCAACTCTGTCCTTGGGTTTGTGAAACGCTGCTCTAAAGAATTCTCTAATCCTTACGTTTCCCGTTCTCCCTACATGGCCTTCGTCCGCCCCCTTCTTGAATACGCCAGTCAGGTCTGGTCTCCTCACTGCTCGTACCATATCCGCAGAATCGAGAGCGTGCAACGTCGTTTTCTGCATTTTGTCCTCCGTGGACTGAACTGGGAGACTCCTCGGATTCTTCCCCCATACACAAGCCGGCTCCATCTGATCAACCCCAACACACTTGAGGATCGCAGAACTCATGCCGATATCCTTTTCGTCCACCGTCTTCTTCCAAGCACAATCAACTTCCCAAGTTTGCTCTCCATCATTCCACTTCACACTAACCCCCGTAAACTGCGAAACCCTCATCTCTTCTATCAGCCCACCCATCACACTTCTTACGGCTCTAATGAACCCATTTCGCGAATGCTGCGGCAGGCAAACTCCTACCCTACCTCCTTCGATTTCAACTTTACCTCTACTGCTCTCAAACTTCATCTCCTCTCTTCCTCCCCCCTGGCCACGCCCACTCCCCGTCTACACTCTTACATCCTGTACTAAGCGAGGTGAATGAATGAGTGATAATTGATGGATAAACCCAGTAACCAACTCGCCAAACATACCCTCCCCGGCCTCTTTTTTTTCTTTTTAAGCATAGTTTATATATATAAAAATAGTTTTAAGATAGTTGTTAAGTTTTATCGCTTGTACTAAGCTGAATATATGAGGGTACTGCCCTCACTAAACTAAAAACTAAACTAGACTTCTTTTCATTGTGTTTAAAGGTTTTATAGCGTTTGAGATGATAGTGAAAAGCGTGTGATTCGAACTGACGCTATGACAGTTAGAATCACAAAAAATTGAGCCAATGCTTAACACACCAGGCTACTGGCTGTGTACGAATTCGATTTCTAAACTCAAATACACTCAACTGATGTGGATTTGTTGTGTTATCGCTATGGTATACGGCTCTGATGCATTTTCTATTCGATTTTCCGTTCGGTGTTCTTCACTATTTGCTTGTGTATTGTGTAGGTATCTGTTAGAAACGCCACAGTTTCTCCCAAGAATTCATATGGTGTTTTCCTGCAAATAGGCACACCGTTGTTTCGACGCAGCAATTTTCGGGTACCTACCTTGTGGTCTGATGTAACGTCATTTTGTAAATTAGGTGATTCACTGTTGACAGCAACATGTTTCTGGGAATCGGATCGCAGATGTTTGGTGTAGCATCTTCCTAGAAATAGACGGTATATATAGAGACGGCTCCCAGGAAATGGAATGATGCGTCGCTAACTCCGCTCTTAACGACTGCTTCTTCTGACACTCTGTTTTCGACTCATGTTCCTCGATTCTTTATTCACTAGTGGATTTTCTTCTTCGTACCACCAACCGCTCCACTTATTCACCTCATTCGGCTTTCAACTTGGCCTCGCCTTTGGAATAAATAGTGTTTGGCTCAACGGTGCTTTGCTATTGGTATTTCGTTTCTTGGTCGCATGGACTAACTCCCTCCATTTTTCTCTCATTTACATACTGCATTCCACCAAGCTAATTGTCGTGGACGTCATGCGCTGTACAATTTTTGGTCAACCTCATTTTTTCGCGAATAGGTTTTACAAACTAGCCATTGCCCCAACATTAGTTGGCCACAAGCATTTTTTGCATACGCGATTTTGATTGCAAATATTTGGAAAAAATCGCCGACTAAAAACTATTTAGACTTTTGACACTAGACCGTTTTAATTTTTTTAACCTTCGAACTTCTCTCGTAGTTTCTATCGTAAGAAAATCCTAGAACTCAGTGAGTAATTTGTCTCTGTGGGAGGGGCTAGATATCATGTACCACCCACGCAAACCTACTAAGAGGATGGTTAACGAAATAACAAAAACGTCTATTGGTTTCGCTATCAGTACGGCGTCAAGTAGCTACGCAGCTGACCATATTCAGATCAATGAGCAGTTCTACACTTATCGACAGGGCGTTCATCGGGGGCGGACACGTCGGAAGACGCTCCACATATTGCATGAGATTTTGTTCGCTTCACTAGCAAAACGTCAACGACGATTCCGGAGAGGTTCTCGTAAATTGGCGTGACCCTGACACGTTCCAGCCAATATCACCGACCAGTCGCAGGCATTGTTCTAGGGTCTGAACATATAAAAAGTCGAACAGAAAAATGCATACACCCAGAAAGTGACACGAACTGTTTTTTTTCAGCCTGATTTTGCTGGAGATCGACCACCTTAGTTTCTTCTATAGGAAGATTTTGCACGGATTAAATAAAAGCAACCTCTCGATTGCCCCAAGCCATTGTTTCTGATTCATTTCCTTTATTCATTTTACTTCTCTCAGTAAAGGTGAACCTATACCACCAAGTCAGCGCCCAGAGGTTCATTACCCAAGTTAACTTTCGTTAATTTACCCCGTTGTCAAATTTCAGAGTTGCCCTTTGAACGACAGTGCCACGTCAATGTTTTCTTAACAGAAGACATCATTCGTGAGAAAACTGTGACAGCGAGAGAAAAAAGAAAAAGCAGAACTAAGAAATTCGATAGCGTAGGTTTTTCTTTTATTTATTATGATGTTGGTCACTTAACTTTAGCCACTGACATGGTGATATTGTTGTTCGTGTAGTAGTGTATGCCTTTTAGATGAACAAACGTTCCGTTATTTTGTATTAAAAGACGTACTGTACTCAGTGTTTGCGCACAGAATTATACAAAAAATTGAAATTCGTTTGTTACGATGCGATTCACGAAGTCGGCTTTTCGGGAAACCATCACTTTAAAGACCTATTTTCGTTGGTCTTTTTTTTCAAAAAACATTGAGCTTTTTCCGAATCAGTCTAGCAGCGAAGGCTCTCAACTCCAAAATATCCAAAATAAGATATTATGAGCAGTTATTTTGTTTGTTAATTATTAATTTTAGTTTCTTCATTTAATATTAATGGTATTGTTTCTGAATCGGTTATTATATTTTGCATACGGGCTTGTGGTTTTGTGTTTTGATATACACCATGGTAATACTCTGTAGCAATTTTTAGAACTTCGGGTCTTCGTCTTTCCGTTTTTGTTATTCATATTTAATATCCAAGATTTCTTTGTGTTTCTCTCTTTCAAAGCTTTCTTTAGTCCACCAGTTTTTTTCTACAAACCGTTTTAATTGTTTTTGTCTATATAATTTTCTGTTTTTTTCTAATGTTTTCGTTGATTTTTTTCTTATTTCCGAAATCCTTACGCAACCGTTTTTTTTTTAATTTCTTTGCAGGAGTTCTCTCCTCCCTTACAGAAGTTCCCTCGTTTTAGAAGAAATACATTTTTTCTGTTCTTATTTATTATATAACTTAAAATAAATAATGGACATAAAAACATTCGAAAATTTTACAGTACAAGAAATATATAATACATGATCAGGGTGAATGGCGGCAAAATGCAACGTTGCAGTTCCCATCGTCGTTGCCATGGCCTTCGATTGGGCTGGCATCAGGTGCCTGTCTCTAGGTGAGGAATGAATCGTGGGAAGGAATGTGAAATTCTGATTTGATTTTGGGTATAAATAGGAAGTTCCGTTGTAAGCAAAAATGAATTAGAAGCAGACAGCCTAAGCGTGTGCAGTTAAGAGTATTAAATAAACAGAAAACAAATAAAAAGCCTCTCTTTCAAAAATAAACTCCAGCGAAGAACCAAAGGTGGTTGGGAAAACAAAGTAAGTAATACATATAAATAAATAATAATAAATGTTGTATAGAAATATACAACACGTTGGCGCCCGAGCAGGGACCAAGGAAGCCTGAGTTGAAAAGCCCATAAGCGCTTGAAAACCCTTGACCCTCAAAATAACCTACCTCGAACGTACCGGACAAGACACCCTTACCCCTCGTACGGAGCTGAGTCTGGGTTCGGAGGCACGTTTCGTAACTCCACGAAGGAAATAAAAAACCCAACACACATCAATTCGCAGCGGACAGTCGCGAAACTGGTGACGGAGGACCTGCTTTGGAAACGCCAATCTCAGAAGGGAAGGGCGAATGGACCCTGGAGATTCCCGCTCAGATGACCAGGGGCCTCTACTCCAGTGACGCGGGTGGTAGTAGCCCCATTTGGTCGAACAAATCACCCCCCCCCCCCTTCCCCCCGCCATTCATCGGATTGCGCGGCGATAGGAGGTACCTCGACATATTGTTGGCAGCACATGCCGAGAACGTCAACAACATGAGGCAGCTGTGGGGATACAGCCCAAACCCCACAATAGAATCAAACAAAATTATTAAAAAAAACCCAGGCAATAAATAAAGAAGGGTACCTGGGGCTACAACACCAGCGTAAAACAAAAACAAAAACAAAAATATATATATATAAAAAGCCACAAGACCGTAAAACGTGGCGAATCACGCAAAAGAACGCCGGAGGCAAACTTTGAACAGTGACAAAGACCAGGTCAAAACTTTCAACTGTAGGGGGCGAAGCCTACCTAGCAAAATAAAGTATCGTAACAGCAGAAGCAACAGAAAACAGCAGCAAACTATCAGCACGACACGAAGAAGACTAGGCGGAGCAACAACAAAAGGATCAACAACAGCAGATTTTTTTTTAAAGACAAGTAACTATTTTTCTCTTTTCTTTAATTAATATGTTACTCTTATTTCAGCATAATTCACATTATCCTTAAGTTACCTATTCTAATCATAACGCACTTTGTCATTAAAACATAATTTACGCCCTATAAACCAAAACCAAACACAAACTTTTGAACTCTGTCTCCATATTGCGGCCACTGATCTTTGGGAAGCATTTGCACTATTAGATAACTAGCAAACTGATAAAATTAACGCAACAGCCGCCTTCGGGATATTGAACGTATTGAACGTCTTTTCTACTATCAGCACTCCTTACTAGTATGTAATCATCTAACCGTCCCACTGTCTGCTTATCGAACAAGGGTCATTCAAAAACCAAAATCATGTCCGTTGACTTCGGTAATGTCGCCAAGCTCACCTCCCAGCGTGTGCCGACATTTTCAGGCGGGCAGGACACCCTGCTAGGCAGGATGCAAGCGTTTTTGGGATGCTGCAAGAGAGTAATCGAACACCTGCCTGCAGAGGCGCATTCCACGTTTTTGAAACTATTCTTCACGCGATTGCGAGGTTAGGTATATTTTCTAGTTGCCTCAAACCCACCAAACATCTTCAAGGAAGCCGAAAGACTCCTCAATCAAACTTATCTGCCCAGGGGACCTACCAAGAGTTGGTAAGCAAATTAATAACTATCAGGCAACACCCCTTGAAGGCTCTCATCGCTTTTACCGCGATGATAAAGCAGGTGGTGATGATATGCAAGAAGGCCGCTGATCACAGGTATGGCACAAAGGCAGCCTCAGTTGCGAAAGCACAACAGGAGGACTTTGCCAAAACCTCACTAAAGGGTGGTGTCAGCAATCCCCACCTTTGCCAATACCTGCTAACTCTATGGGATGGCACGTTAGCTGATCTCATACAGAAAACATTGGATATGGAAAAGCTGCAACAGCCATCTTTCTACATGCAACCATACAGCCATATGCCAATGTATACATGTGGGGGTACGAAGTAGGTGCGCCAGCACGGGCACTGGTTCACTTCTATCCCCAACGCATCTCCGATTGTTCCGCCGAACACTGTCCACCAAATAAGAAAAGCTCCGCCACTAACCGTTCACCAGAAAAAAAAAAACGGAGAATGAAGCACACAGGTGGCATGTTGTCTGTGATTTGTTGTTTTATTGATTACTGTACTCTAGGTTTATTGTAATTTGTGTTTATATTTATCTTTAAAACTCAGTACAAACATTCACTGAATACATAATTGGGCACGATACTGTTTCTTGATTTATTAATAACTTTTATTTAATGTATTCTATTTGTTAGCACTGGGTTGTACGTTTGATGGCATTTCTAAACTTAATTATTATGGCAAATTCACAGAACACACGAATAGTATCGGAAATGTCTCGAATTTACCTTTACCTGCCGTTTGCAAAACAATTTAGTTTATAAAAAGAACCCGACTCTAACTCGACACAACGCTCGGTTACAATACACTCGGGGGTGGGCGCACCCGTGTGCGAACGCTGGTATATCACATACCTGACCCACGATCCCTTGTCCAACCGACAAGCCATCGCCGGCATCCCACGCGTAGCCGCCAAAAATCGAATTCTTTAGCACATACAACATGCAAACAAAGGAATTCGATTCTTCCCGGCGGCAATAGATACTATACACATATTCTATTGTGTAAATATTAAAATCCCTTTTAGCACCTAGTGCTTGTCTAATGAGATGCAGTGTATTTGCCCAGCTGCACTCTCATTCCCCCATGACGCCCATGGTCCATTTTCCCTTTTTTTCCGTTGTTCAATTTCGTTTATCCTTGGCCGCAGTACCAGGGTAAACAATGCGATCTACACAATCAACTCACACGCACCTCTAGGATCTACACGGAGAGAGCCGGTTCCCTATTCCACAAAGAGATACTTCACTTTTCTCTTGTGATAGGTAAAACTCACCCATACCTGGGAGAGTATTCACCACCGAGCCGAATTTCAAACACCAGCGAATGCACATCGCGGAGTCGTATTCCAACCATCGAGCAGTGCGCATCGTCTTTTAACCACCGCCGCGTGTACCCGGGGGTGTCCACACCTCCGAGACTTAGTAACGAACCATTTTGTCGAGTTAGGGTTGAGTTTTTCCGAGCAAATCCATTCTTGCAAATGGCAGACAAAGAAAGAGCCGAGACATTTTCCGATACAATTCGCGCGTTGTTCTACAGTGCAGCCAACTTTGCAAATATAAAAACATTATGTTAAAATAAATCTTACAGCTTTTTTAAGTTTAGAATGTCGTCAAATATAAACAAAAATCCTCTGTGATTCTCCGTGGTTGATAAATAGTGTACAATTCCTCTTAAACAGGATTACAAAAAAAAAAAACAAGTTAGCGTCGAAACAATATTGTGAACATTATCTAAGTTTTAAGTAGTCAATAATAAATATTAATAAACCAATAAACAGTGTGTTTTATTTTCTGTGCTGTGTCCGCTCGGTTGCAAAGGTCAACCATCGTTTTCTTTTTCCTTGCATTGGTGAACAGTGTCCCGATGAACAAACCGATGGGCGATAGAAGTGAACGAGGGCCCGTGCGGGCACCATACTTCTTCCCCACATACTTACGTCCCTAACAATTTGTCACACCCATAGTTTCCTCACTCCTGGGTCAATATCCGACAATAAAAATCTTACGTTGTTTAGTCGAAATACTTCACAAATTCCTGATATTCAGAACGAAAATTTCGCGCCGCCGCAAAAGGAGTCTTTTAAAAGCGCCAAAGATCTTGACTCAATTACTACTAGGATAATTTGTAATTTTTGCCGTAAAAAGGGACATGCCTACAGCGATTGTCTCATAAGAAAAAATGCCCCATTCTGCACATCTTGCAAAATTTATAATCATGACATTAGGGACTGCCGGAGTTGGAAAACCACACCAATGTCAATAACTTAAACCATTTCAGGGAACGAAATCGCACGAGGGCTGTCTCAATAAATTCCCCTAGCAGCACCCACACTGATAATACGCCTAGGGTTTATAGTATAAGAAAAAACTGCGATTTTTGTGGTCGACAAGGCCATGACGTGCTGGGATGCCACCAAAAGCCAAAATGGGAATCCCGGAACCGGAGAAACGTACCCGGTTCGAAAAACAATTGCAATTTAGGGTACCCTGAGCCAACACAAACTAGTGTGCTCACAGTTGACCTCTCCCTAGAAATATGTCTAAACGACAATGTTCAACTAGTGGTAGACACCGGCGCTGAGGTAAGCATTATCACTGACCAAGCACTCAAAGATATTAATATCAACAAAAATGATACATGCACCATGAAAACCCCATATGGAACAGGAAGGACCTTAGGTAGTTGCTAGGGAAACTTCAGTTTAAAAACTAAAATCCTCTCCAAATTCCAAGTCGTTGCGCGATATGCCCGGCTTGACCGAGGACGGACTGTTAGGGAGCGACTTCCTGTCCAAAATTTGTACTATAGAGGGTTCCAACAAACAGCTAGCCCTTCCACGCACGGAAAAAAACTCAGAAGAATTAAGCATTCCCCTGGAATTTAAAATCGAAAGCCCAAATCGCACACGGGCAGTCGAAGTCAGACAAGTCACAAACAAAGCGGGACCCGAAGAGATCAGAAATTCTGCCTGTGAGCTCTCCAAGGGTTCTCTTCCTCGAGAAGCTGGCTGCAAAACCTCATCGATGGGGGTACACCACCGACCAGTGGAGGTAGTTTTAGTGGAAACTGTTATCATGGTATTATATCTTTCTTCTACTGTAATATTTACGAATGTTTTTATGTCCATTATTGATTTTAAGTTATTTACGAGTTACAAGCTCCTCTCCTGTACACGTGTTACGCGTCTCGCCGTACTACCTCAATATCGAGGGAAAAGCGAGTAGACGAAGTATTAGATATGTACAAAAGACGTTTTTCGTTAATACTGATATCTTTTTCAATCAATCTCGGTAGACTCCGGTCGGCGGGGCACCTAGCTCGAATGAGCGAAGAGGCCCCTGCCCGGAAAGTCCTTTGTGGCAGGATGTATGGAAGGAGACAGCGCGATAGACCTTGTCTGCGATGGACGGATGACGTAGACCAGGACGCCCAGAGCCTGGGAGTGCCAAACTGGATGACATCGGCTCGAAATCGGGACCGGTGGAGAGATTTGTTAAAAAAGGCCAAGACCGGAGCCCGGTTGTAGTGCCGATGATGATGATGATATCTTTTTATTTATTTAACTTATTTTTTTACAAATAATTATCTCTTATTTATTCTTAACCATAAGGCCCGCTGTTCCAATGCAAGGCGTTATTTTTGCTTTGATTACTTGATTACTTACGTTAGGTTAAGCCTAGTTAAGGTAGTTCTTAATCTCTCTAGTTTGTAACTTGTATATACTTTAGATGAAGACAATTATATTGCTTGAATTAAGCCAATAAATGGGGTGGTTGCCACACTAAACTAAACTAATTCTTACTCCATTCTCTTTTCAACCACTCCTTTTATACCCAAATTATTGGCGCAGAATCGCAAGGAATGCAACTAATTCTTCTGACTCCAAGCACAAGTCATTTACCTTGCCGCAGTTCCGCTTAGTGGGCTTTGGCCCATATTGCGTCCAATTGCCCTGCTCGAGTCATTTGCTTTGTTTAATTGACCCACTTAAAGTGCTGTGGCCTTGGTTCAAATATTCGTTCTGCTTAATTGATGTTGCCACTTAATTGATATTGCCGGTGGCGTTTCGTTATTATCCATGTGCATGTCTTTTGTAGGCGTAAGCATTTTGATGGGAATTCCGTTAGACAGTATCATGATACCTGGCGTACGGCATCGTCATTACGTGGCATTTTTGCAGGAGCCATCATTTACTAAAATCTCAGGCCAGGTGTGGCGGTTGCTTTGGACATGAATGACGATACATGATACGATGCAACAAATGTTCTCGTAATTAGACAGGGTGTAGCTTGGAGAATGACTGTGCGTCACAGATGGGCAATTAACGATGAATCGCATCGTGTGCGAAATGAATATTATGAGTATTATGTTAATTGCATTAATGCGAATATTACGTGAAATGGAGTTGTGGGGGTAAATGTATGGATGCCGACGTACGGCACGGGCTCACTATCACCCACCGACGGAAATCCCAGGAACGACAAACAGTTGCGGGTAATAGCACTGATAATGGTGAGCTCGTTTGTACTTTGTGTTTTTTTTATTTTCGTTTTCTTATTCAGAACTCACAGCCAAGGAACAGTCACCGGTGAGTCAGTTCAGATCGTTTGCAACTATTTTAAAAGTTTGATTAATTGGATCATACGTTGAAGTTATCCACTGGTAGCCATCCACTAGAGGATCGCACTCCGGGTACATTACGAGCACTTGAAAATCTGATGCGAAACCGTCGACCTCAAGGAGGAAATACCACAAATGAAACACTCGGGCTTCGTTGAACTTAGTTTTTTTTATTTTTGTCGAAATAGTTTTCGGTTGAAATAGTTTTTTTCTTTATATTTCCGATGTCCTGTTTTACTTGGTTTACGAGATGGTATTACACTAATCATTAACATTAACGTAATTAACCGTAGTTCTGCGATTACAATTTGTTCTTTGCGATTTAGTTATGATTTAAAAACGACTATACTAAACGCGACCCGAAGAGATTAATGTTTTTTTTATACTCTGTATCCTGTTTTGGAATCAATCCCGACGCTTTACTCTGGACGCTTCGCACTCCGCAATGAATGATATTCGGCTATATTGACCAGCTCCGGTGGCGGTTAAATCTCGACTCGTGTGCCTCGTTGGAGGAATGTAATCCGACTTATGTGCGCCATTCGGCGGATGAATCTCGACTGACTAAATGAAGGCAAGAATCTATTCAGGGTTTCGTGGCAGCGGAGTCATCGCTAGGTAAACTCACTGCCACTTACTAGGAACATGGAGAAGGGTTGCTATGCCTACATAGAGAAATTTGGTTCAGGGAATTTCTGCCGTACAGGCTGAATTAGATTCTTCTGTTGCTGTGTATACGGAGAAATCGGTTTCGGAGCCATAACCAAGTATGGGCATGGGTTGTTGGTTAGACAAAGGAACATTGGTCTTGATCGTTGCAACGGTTGTTTCGTGGAAATGCAACGCATCGTGCTGGTGACTTACCAGTAAGGAGAATTGGTATTATTTCAAATGGTTTAGGTAAGATGGGAGCCGAAATGGTTTTCGGGGAAACTAAATGCTGCTTGGTTACAAGCGAGGAAAACGGTTTAAGTAGGAAGTGAGCTGGAATGGTTTTCGGGGGAAAACTAAATGCGGTTTGGTGTAGATGTGGGAGATGGTTTAAAATGTATTCTGTTGCAGGATTTGGGGTGTATTCTGTTGTAGGTTTTAAAAATGCATTCTATTGCAGATTGGGAAATGAATTCTTTGCAAGTTTGGGAATGTATGCTATTGAAGATTTGGGAATAGATGCTGTTTCAGATTGGTAAATGTATTCTTTGCAAGTTTTGAATGGCGGAGTTGGGTTAAGGTGACGCGCTGTTAGCGGTCAAAATTAGGTTGGAGTTGTGGGTTGTTTCTCCATCTAATATAGAGAACCCCCGCAGAGTGTATGCAGTGGGAAACCACACATGTTAGGGCACTGTTTTGATACTCTTTTTCTTTACATTTTGTCCGGTTATTGTCGCTCGAACCATTCTGTGATCAGAGCTAAAATTTAGGTTATTTATTACAGATACATTCTTAAATATTTTTGGGTTGTTCATAATGATATATTCTATTTCATTTTCGTTTATTTTGTTCGGGAAAATCTATGTGCATTTCTTCGTTTCCTTCTTCTTGAAAAAAAAAAACTGTTCATTATGCTTAACTTATTCTGTAAAGCTAACTAACTGTCGTTAGTCTTACACCATTCTTACTTCTTTTTTCGTTGCCATATTTTCTTATTGTATATTCTTCTCTTGGTGTACAAACTCCGATTTGCCCGTTAAAGTCACCCATCGCAATCGTGTTTTTATGTGAACCTTGTATGCACTCTTGTAATTCCTCATAAAACATTTCGATTCTCCTTATATCACCTTTTACGTCAGATTCGGTTGGCGAGTAGGCTTGATTTTTAGACTACAATTCCTCTTTACTTTGTGTATGGGGCGTTAAATATTCAGAACAGCTATTCCCTCTTAAATACCTTTGACTTCCTTTGTCATTTCTACCCATTTCGTTTTGATTAATGATCTTACGCCATAAGGTCCTACAGACTCTTTTGTACTGTAAGTTGAAATTAGCAGAAAACATAAGACTATTCCTTAATCTATAATTAGCCATTTTATGGGTTCCGTGGCTTCCTCCAGTTCAATAATTTTCTATGATGTTCTTAATGTTCTTGTACTAAATGTGGCTATATGAATGTCTGTCGTTTCTTTATTAGATTTTATTTGCTTGCCATTAATTGTAATTTGCAGACAATTGTGTGCTCGGTGTTTTGGTAATTTTGTTTCATGTGACAATATTTTTTTGTGTATCGTAGTTTTTGTTTTCATTGTTTTCTATAGCAATCTTTAGAGACTACGAGTTTTCTCCCACGATGACCAGTCGGCTTGGGAGAGGATGCGTTCTTCCTGTTATATGCCCGTAATTCGTATCTATTATTTGATCTGTGGTAGAGATAAGGAGTTCGACTACGCTCTCATCAATTCGAATGCATTTGCTCCGTTGTTTTTAGATGTTGATTTCGATGAAAACTGTTTCCTAAGATTTTCTTGTGGTGATGTAGACGGTCCTCTCCTCCTTTTATCCCTGTTTATGTTGATCCCTTTCACTACCAATCTGTCGTATTTCAAATATGCGATGTTCCCTTTGTTACGTTTTTCTATTACTATGTTATAGCGCCTTTCTCTATTCTAAAACTTCTTCAGAGTAGTTTCCTGCGCTAGAAATATCTTTGAGATTCTTTTTATTTTTCATCATCCGACTTTTTTCCACCCAGACACGAATGAGAGTAGCATTGGTTTGCCGTCATTGCTCATATTCCCAACCATTTACCATACTATTTATTGGCCTATAGGAGCCCGGAAGTTCATGACCTCACCGACTCGACCCCGCCATCGTCCCCTGTTCTGTGCACTCTCCTTCCACGATTGACCACCCGATCCGATCTCCTCAAGGTCTAACCTCATATTGCCCGTCCATCTCCGTCGCGGCTGTCCCGGTGGTCTCTTTCCCGTTGCTCTACCGTCACGAATTCTACGTACGGTCCTATCGTTGCCCATTCGCGCAACATGTCCGGCCCATCTTAATCTTCGCAACTTGATTACTCTCACTATTGTAGGTATGCGGTATAGCTCTTCCAATTCGTGGTTGTAGAGTTTCCTCCACTGTCCTGACTCCTCATCATATTTACCGCCAACAATACCCCTTAAAACTTTATTCTCTAATATGCGGAATTTGTTTTCTTTCTGTTTTGTGAGAGCCCATGTTGCGCATCCGTATAAAGCAATTGGTATGATTATGGTTCTATACACACGGAGCTTTTTACTACCCGATGGCAGTTTGGATTTCAGCAGTTTACTGACTGTGTGCCAACTAGCGTTGTGGGAGTGTAGTCTTTTGTTAATTTCCTTCGTCATTTCGTTACTGGCCGTCAGTATCGTTCCCAGATATTTAAATTCTTTAACTTTTTCAAATATCTTGTCTCTGACGTTTATATGTGTTGCCTGGGGTCCACTTGCTCTCGCCGTAATCATGTATTTTGTTGTGTCTTCATTTATTTCTAGGCCCACCTCTTCTGCCGCTTGCATGATGAGATCACTGTTTTTACTTACATTTTTAATTATCACCCAAAACGGTGATATCATCCGCATATGCGAGCACTTGTGTGACGCCGTTCAGCGATGATCCGGCCATATTGTCGTCTTGTACCTTTCTGATGACATACTCGAGCACAAGGTTAAAAAGACACGGTGAGAGGCCATCTCCCTGTGTTAGTCCGTCCCGGATTTCAATTGGTTCTGAGGGGTGGTTTTCTATTCTAACTTGCCCTTTATTTTTGTTCATGTAGATTTGAATGAGGGCGGCATATTTTTTCGGAATTTCCCAGCTCAACTACAATATGGTAGAGTCTTTGACTAGCGACTGAGTCGTAGGCCTTTTTGAAGTCAACGAACAGTTGGTGAACCGTCTGTCGGTATTCCCACTTCTTTTCCAGCAGTTGCCTTATTGTGAACATTTGGTCTCATGTTGACCGGTTCCTACGAAATCGGCATTGGTAGTCTCCCAGTATTTCTTCTACGTACGGTGTGATTCTCGCCAGTATGACATTTGTTAATATTTTGTGTGTGGTTGAGAGCAATGATATTCCTCTGTAGTTTTCGCTGTCAGATCTGTCGCCTTTTTCGAAAATGGGGACGACTATTGAGGTTTTCCATTCTTCCGGAGTGACTTCCTTATCCCATATTTTTTTGATGAGTTGGTGGATATGTGGGGATTTAGGAGTATTGGGCCAAACACGGACACACGGTTCACTTCTATCCCCACCCGACGGTCACTAATTGTTCCAACACGTATCAAAGGAAACACCAACACAGGACAAGTGAAAATAGAAAACACACCATTTCTTTGTTTAGTTTCATTTTTTTATTTCAAAGAAAAAAACACTATTATTGGAATAACTTGTTTGAATCCATGGACTATTGTTCCGTTTCATTTTCTTATTGGATATTAACATTCTACGGTAGCACTGCGAGAAAGTTTCAATGTGAAGTCAATAAAAACACAATCTTCGAAGACTGCGGCAAATATAATATTCGACCTGACGGTTGCAAACATTGCACTGTAGACCGACATTTTACTTTTTTTCAGCGCGCTTACTCGACTCGCGGTGTATTCGTGCCTCCGTGTGCACCGCCGGAGAGCGGGAGCGACAACGACCATGGCGGCCGACGGATGGAAATGGACTTGTGGGGGGTTTCTCTATTCTACATGAGAAACAACCCACAATTCCAACCAACATTTCCACCTAATTTCGACCGCTTTCAGCGCGTCATACTTACCAATTTCCTTTATATGTATTCCCCTGTAAAACATTTCAAACGGACGTATAGCTAAACTCATCATCCTTTGCAGATAATGCATAATTGAGTTTAGCTACATAAATGTAATACGGCAACTCCATTCTTGTTAACCATGAGTTTCCCATCGGAAATATCATAATGTCGGTTAGCAACAACAAGTCTAAAAGAACGACGCTGTTCACTATTGAATCATTGCCACGGTTAGTCACGCCGCCGCTCGCGCTAGAGTCATTATCCAACCATCAAAGTGTTCGCGCACGCCGCTATATAGCGCAACCTTTTCAAGTAGGACAAGTTCGAAATAACGTATTGACTGGTGAATATCGTTCTCACGTGGATATTTGGAGAGTTTACTAAATAATTGTTTTGCTTCTTGATTCATATTTAATATCGAAAGTACTTGCGTAAAGTTGGTGAAAGAATTGATAAAAATCCGTGATTTTATGTGTTGGTCGAATTTGATGTGCATTCAAAACTAACGTTTCCTATTAAATTGTGTATTATCATTAAAGTAGACCACAATTAAAACATAATAAAGAACATTATCTATAAAGGAACCTCCAGTGAGTTTCATTTCTTTCTGCGGATCATCGTTGGGGGATTACAGTGAATCCTGTGCCATACGTTGGCAACCTACTTTTACTCCCACAGACTCACCGGGGATAGAACTCTGACATGAGTTCCATCCTAGGTTAGGGTTAAGAACAAAAGAAGAGAGAGAAAAACGTTTCTCTTAAGGGTGCCGCCGCCAAGGAAATGCTCTCTTTCAGTGCAATGGTATGCGTGTGTGACCATACGGATCGATGTTATTTACACGTGCTCGAAAGCAGTGGAACTACGAAACACGCAAGTGGCAAAGACAAAGGAGATTTATGATCCGTGTCTATGCTGTGCATTGCAACTATCATGGGCGCAGTTCATCTGAGAAATGTGGTAAAAGCAAATAAGGGCATCATACAGACATGAATGAGTGGTGCGGATGCGTAAGTAAATGTATCGCCATTAAGAAGTAGTGTTAATGGTTTTTCTATTTACACAATGGGAAATGTGTATCGCTGGTGATGCTAAAGGAATCGAATTGTATACATGATTACATGCGAAGGAATTCGTTTTATGAATCTAGTGTAAGATGAGAGTATTTGCTTTTGTCCGATGGTCAAAGAGCTGCCGCGGCCGTGGAAATGCCAGGGACATGTGGTATGCACATGTACGGCGGAATTGCATTGGTGGAACAGGGGTGCCTAATGGTGGGGAATCGATGGTGCATATGCACGTTAAAGAATTGTTTTTAGGAATTTCAGATAATGCGTTGTATGCATCAAATGTCCTTGGAGAAGGAAAGATTTCCAGGTGCCAATGCAAATGCAATGGCGGGAAACAATGAGAGTTGTGGAATTCCTAAAAAGGTAATGAAGAATTCTTACACAGAATTGTATGCGTAGAGATGCATGATGGTAAGTTTTCTTTTACAGAAGCTTTGAAATAAATAAATTCGGTAAGGTTGATGCGTGCCTCTGGCGCAAGACTAATGACCCTGCCCGGAAA
The DNA here is from genome assembly GCA_963931805.1 of Microdon myrmicae. NCBI lineage: Eukaryota > Metazoa > Arthropoda > Insecta > Diptera > Syrphidae > Microdon > Microdon myrmicae. Next base: position 115,874,217 of record OZ007502.1, read on the forward strand.
AAAAAAATCATTATGCAAAATTTAACAAGCCCCAGGACTTGCTAAATAAGCCCAAGACCGGCTCCCGGTTGTAGTGCCGATGATGATGATGATGATGATGCGTGCAGCATTTACAGGTGCTAATACAATTGCGAAGTTAAGAGATTGAATGGGAGTTATGGGGGGTTTTTAGGTAAGTGTACCGTGGGATTTGGCGGAACCACAGATCTTTCGAGCGGTTGCCTCTCCCCCACGCTTCACAAGCTCTGCCGATATGCAGCCTCCGGGAGCTTTGTTGTTTTTCAATCGATTTATTGCGTCTACAACTTCGTTGAAAGATGGTTCTGGGATCTGAGGCTCGGCTGTATGTGCGTCTGGTGCATTTATTTGTGGTTGATGGGTGCGTACATTGAGCAGGTTTTCAAAGTACTGCTTCCACCTTGTTACGATATTGTTTGTTTGGATGTTTGTTTGTTGGATCCAACAATATGTTGGATATCCAACAATATGCGTCCTTTCATTTACACCACACGCTTAACACACATTTGTAAATAAAACACTTTTTGTAAGTAAGCTAATTTTTATTGCTAAGCAACAAGAACAGATGAACATGAACTATGAACTAAAGTTTCAGTTACATATATTCCTCGGTCTAGATTGTTAATTGACAAAATACCGTGACAATTGGAGTATTCTTTTAAGTTTAACACTTGACCTTGTTTTGGTAAAAACTCTTCAGAGTAGTATATTTAACTATCTGCTCACGACACACCGCGAACCAATCGGTGACCGTCTTGACTAAATGTCACGAACCAACCACGTCCGCTCTCTTTAGAACCTAGAACCCAACTCTTCTTCTTTTCTGATCGTGTTGCCTTTTACCAAGTTAACCAAAGGCAACGTGTTATTTTCCTTTTTTTGCTGATCTCACATAAAATCCTTTGTATTAGAATCCCTTTTGTGAGCCAGCGCATCCTTTGTTTGATCCATAGGTAATTTACCTTGGTAATTGTTTAGAAACCCTTAAACATTACCTGGGATTTCCAGTAATGTTTAGACTTGGTAATTATATTTTAATCTTCGTATTCGAGAATAAAGTTTTAAGGGGTTTTGTTGGCGGTAAATATGACGAGGAGGCAGGACAATGGAGGAAACTCTACAACCACGAATTGGAAGAGCTATACCGCATACCTACAATAGTGAGAGTAATCAAGTTGCGAAGATTAAGATGGGCCGGATATGTTGTGCGAATGGGCAGCGATAAGACCGTACGTAGAATTCTTGACGGTAGACCAACGGGAAAGAGACCGGCGGGACAGCTGCGACGGAGCTGGAAGAGCAATATTACGTTTGACCTTGAGGAGATCAGATCGGGTGGTCAAGCGTGGAAGAAGAGTGCAGAGGACAGGGAACGATGGCGGAGTCGAGTCGGTGAGGTCATGAACTTCCGGGTTCCTACAGGCCAATAAATAGTATGGTAAATGGTTGGGAATATGAGAAAACTCCACAATGGGAAGAGCTATATCGCAAACCTACAATAGTGGGAATAATCTAGTTGGGAAGCTTAAGATGGGCCGGACATGTGGCGCAAAATGGGCAACGATAGGACCGTACGTAGAATTCTTGGCGGTAGATCAATGGGAAAGAAATCGGTAGGATGGCCGCGACGTAGATGGAAGGACAATGTTAGGTTAGCCCTTGAGGAGATCGGAGCCACTGGTCAAGCGCGGAAGGAGAGAGCACAGGACAAGGGACGATGGCGGAGTCCAGTCGGTGAGGTCATGAACTTCCGGGTTCCTACAGGCCAATAAATAATAATGAATTTATATATATATAAAAAATAATAAAAAAAGAATAATAAATATAATCAAGTATATGGGCTAATCAAGTGCCCTGAGATGCTATTTTGTTTTCTCGACCGGGTCCATCAGCCAAGCTTCGAAACATGCTTAGGGATTTCTCCCAACCATTTCACGGAGCCGGTAGCTTATATGGGGTGTTATTTCCTTGACTGGCTGTGCTTTGGAAGCCTACCTACAGTAATGGTGCCGAATTGCGCAATTGCAAGAGTTGCCAGTTGAACCTAGGTTTGTACAATCAAACGCAAGACACAACATCCTTACCAACTCGACCATTGAGGGGGTAATATAGTTGTAATAGTCCAAGAATATTTAGATAGCCGAGTTGGACGTTCGTCCAACGGCCAACGTCCCAACTAATTTAAAATCTCTACTTCTTTTCTTTTGTGTTGTGACAAATTGCTTAGAAAACGAATGTTTGTATAGGTATACTAATGCAACCAGTCAAACAAAAATTTTTGAAGTCTGTCCCCACATGCCAACATTTGATAAGGCTTTCTAAATTTGCCCTAATCTGGTACTCTGACGGTGTTAAATACAATCAAGTATATGGGCTTCCATTGTGAGCCTGTTCAGTACATTACCGGTTCTATGAGAACTTCCTATTACATTCGTTAGTCAGTCGTGGTTTATTTTGAAGTTACACATCCGTCACACGTGGGTCTCATATTGCAAACTTAATTTTATGGGATTGCGAATGTAGTACACTCATCTCTCCCTCCCGTTTTTTTTTCTTTTTCGTCCTGATACCCCCAATGTATCACAGTATCTGAGGATTCTTCCTTGACGAAGCTACTGCGATACACGTCAAACAAAAGTGAAACTAACTTAAAAAGTAATTTACCTCAATCTGCATTCATCTCGGTGTGTTCCTCCTCATTCTTATGAGTTTACTGAAATGCGTACGGTGTGCGGCAGGATTAAGTTAAGCTGCCACTGAAACCAAGACGTTCAACACTTCAAAAGTAATTTGTTTGCCGTTGAAACCATGAAAAGAGCATTTGAAATAAAATTCAAATGAATCGCGTTTTGTATTCGTAAAGAGAGAGCGTGTAAAGTAGAAGCTGTTTGAACCACACAAAAAGGACAATAAGATGAAATGCTGATCATCTAACAGGCTTTAACAGGCACACCAGGTCTTTTGTCTTTACGCACAACACCAATGTGTGTTGTCGCCACTATCGGCAGTATGAAAAAGAACATACGAGTAACGCACAACAATGAAGGATGCTCCAACAAAGAAATATCCACGAAACCATTTATACTCACAAGCAAAAATGTTATCCTGGGGATTACTCGCTCATTCGCAATCTCACTAACTTTCTTATATCAATTCAAAGGCGATTTGCATATTTTCTCATGTGTGCGTGGATACGTTTGCATAATACAAGGCTAAGTAGATCCTCTATGCATGAACAGTAACTCAAATCAGGATGTATTCCCAAGAAAAATATCAGAAAAATAGAATGATCATAAAAAGAAGTAATCAGGACATGCTTCATATACAAATGAAGGAGATGAGAAAGCTTCCGGGTGCACAATTGAATCAATTTAGCGACGTTTTATGAATCAAATAAATCAACTAGATTTTTCTCTCGTTTACCCTCGGATTTATGGTATGTGTCTGCTGCATTACAAGGATACGCGCAGAATAATTGGCGAAACTGGAGAGGCGACTTGTCGCTAACATTTCTTTTATCATTTACCCCTTAAGCAAATTTACACTATACAAAAAGATAAGCAACGATTGTTTTAGTCAGTGGAGCAGGAAACAAAGGACTTCCGCAGGAGAAAAATGAAATCTCCTTGGAAATGAAATGATTTTATGCTTTTTAGTTAAGGCCAGCTCCCTTCGTGCGACACTTGTTTATCGGCCGAGTAAATGAGAAATTTTAACAAAATTGATGAAAGGACACATTCCTTAACCGGTCGCTGCTGAAAGGGTTGATAAAATGAAGGACGACAGTCTGCTACCAGGCAATTTAATATCCCACTACTCTTCACAAATCAAACGAGTGACAAAAAATATAAATGACAGGATGGACCTCTTAACGATAGCAACGGAATAATAAAAATATAAAAAGGATTCGAAAATAAATGGCAATAAAATATTTCCAGGAAGATATTGATGCAAATAAAAAACACTTACAAGACAAGTAAACTTATGAAGAATTTTTGAACCGAACTATATTTGATCCTCCTTGTGCAATCCGAGAAAGTTGAAAGGGCTTGACAATTGATATGAATTAGAGCACTAAAACTATTACGACGGAGATGATATTGGTTATGACTGTGAGTTTGTTTCTGACAGGATGTCTGTAAATGAAGGGATATTCCATCGTTTCGTTTATCCTTTCAACGAGTTTCAGTTTCCGAAATTTTCAAAATATGCTGCTGCTTGATCCGGACTTCCTTTCGAGTATAATGCTCAATAGAGTCTTCAAATTCTCGAGCCGTAGCATGCATCCTGTTTTATTGTCGCCTTCTGTGACCCGTTTTTGATCCTTGGGAAACTGTTATAACATGGTTTATTTTATTACGGCAACTGTTTTGGGTAGTAAAAAAGGGACACTTCGGAATTTCTAAGAAGTGAATAAAGAAGAAAAAGTGGTTAGGAGAGGAGAAATGTATTTTGAATTGGGTAGCAATGGCAGGACACTATGAAAAAGGAGTGCCTTATGTCGTAAAAAATATTTAAAAGACAAACTGGATGTGGTGGTAATTTTTTTTTTTTTTTGCACAATTTTCTGTCACTTTGGCGAGAAATTTTCTCGGATTGGTTTTAATGTATTTATATTGATGTGAGCTAAATTTTAAATTGCCTTTGGAACGCATTCTTAGGACTGTTATTTTATTTTCTTCAATATACAGTCTGCTCACTATTATATTGCCTTAAACAGCTTCCTATTGATCCCATGTAGTTCGATTAGCGATACGTTCCGTTCTCCTTGTTTATATTTCTCACATTGTCACACAATGTGTTATATTCATTTCCGAAGACTCTTCAAGACTAAATATGGTTTGGGGAAAACTTTGTAAAAGGCTTCTATTGCTGTAGGTAAATCTGTGACATTTTGCGGACATAATTCGAATAGTTATCATTTAAGAGTCAACACATCCGACTAGAGGCGAGTAGCGAGAATGTCTCAACTCGCTGATGATTTTTTCGATTCTCTTTTGGTGCTGCGTTCTTCAGATATATTTCGCTCTGTTGCGTAGTCTCAAATGTCCCGCACCGTGTTGCAGTTGTAGTACAAACAGTATGGATGATTGGCATTCTTGCATTTCATTTCATTTTTAAAACATTTTTTTTTATTTTATTTTTATCTTCTTAGTTTCTAAATTACATGCTAGACAAGAAATGCTTAAATTCTAGCTTAATTATCTTATATTATAACTTACTGGTCCTACGCAGACGCTCTAAGCTAAACATTACATAACTATTGTATAATTTGCATTTCGTCGACAGAATTTTGTTTGTGGGAGTACTTATAATTATTTAAATGACAAAGAAAAATTTTGAAAACTTTGTGTCGACTTTTTTTTGTTTTTTCTTAAAATTTAAACTAAATTTTTTATTTATTTTTTGATATAATTTTATTTAAAAAAACTTAACTTAAATCTTATACTACCCTAATTCTAGAAAAGCTAAGTCTATGTAAGCTGGCTGATAATACTCTTATTCTTTACCGACTTTGGTATCCAGGTCTTTATATGCCATTCAACCACCAGAACTGTTGACGCTGTCCAATACTATCGTCCCGGTGTCTGTGGGAGATAGCCCTACTGAAGCGCAAGAGCTCTTCTTCGGTGCGCGTTACTTTCCGCTCGTAGCACAATCGCCCGTCTACGGATGATCTACTTACATGATAGATCAGCGGATTTCAGGATCTCTTCTGTATAACCCCTTTCATGTCCAAATCAAGGAACGCCTCTGGTGAACAAAACCGTTGCGACGCACGTTCTCATAGTACAGGGTATTTGGATAATAAGCCCCGAAAATTAGGTCATTGGACGAACTTATTTCTCTCGCAATATGTCCTCTGATTAATTTAATCATAAATTTATACACCCTATTTGTGCAGGCTTCATTATATAAAGTCTCATTTGAGTAGTACTTTTTGTATTCCGATTCCGGTGTTCGATATAATCTGAGACAACTTCTGAGACACTTCCTTTCGAACACCCGAATCTTTTCCATCAAATTTGGACCTATGTTAAACCATACTGGACAACCATATATGAGCATTGGCCTGATTAGCGTCATGTAGCATATGACTTTTACCCTGCTGTCAAGTTGGCTACTGTGAAATAGCCTCCTTGTCATAGCAAAAGTTTTCCTCGCTTTGAGCAAAGCAGCCTCTACATGTCTGTTGAAATACAGATATTGGTCTAGCTGTTGTGGTCCTTCTCTCAGGGAGCGTGTCTCGTCCTGAAAAGGACGAGGGATCTCTTTAAGATAGCTCCTGAGGGGACCCGTTGCGGTGCCGCCGGGCTTCCTCAAACCTCGAGGGAAGAGCAGCTACCGATCGTTTAATATGGGCCTGGGAATCGGCCAAGCGCAATAAAAAATCAATCACCTGTATTTCCAATATTTAAACTCTATTTATTTATTTAATTACATTTATTTAGTTTATTGGCGTCCTACCACTTTGGACGCCAATCGAGACTGATTCTCGAATACATTTTTTTTTTTTTTTAATATACTGCATTTATTTGACCAAAAATGAATAGTTACAATAAGTAATACAGCTAACTTATAATAGATTGGTCACATATTAAGTGTTTACGTGCTATTTGTTAACATTTTTCAAACAATTCTTTTTAGGTGTGCTTAAGATTTAATGTGATTTATACATATTGATAATTTTGTTTTTCCTGGAAAAGGTCAGAAAAAACCAGGAACTCTGTTTATTTCAACTTAGCCTACTTAAAATTACTTAACATAACTTAATCTAACTTAATCTAATCTTATATACAATTTACAATATTTGATATTGCAATGATAGTGACAATCCGAATTTGGCTTAAAAATAATATTTACAATTTTTAGTTATGGATGTGGGATTTCTCGTTGGGATTGAGGATAGTAAGGGATAGGATCAGGTAAGTTCTTGAAGGAGGGGAGAGCCATTCGGTTCTGTGTTAAAGGTAAGGATCTTGGAGAATGGTTGGATGTTGCTATATTTGAAATGATTGGGTGCCAGTTCGGTGTTGTGGTACACGATCTCGTTTAGATCGTTAACCAGTCTGCCTGCGGCGAAGAGGGTCCTGATTTGGAGACAATTACGGCAGTGAGCTCCCGTATTGGAGAAGTGTGATGGTAGGTCCGTTATTATCGGGTTGGGATTGTTAGGAAGGTTTTCTATGAAATGTATCGACAGTTCTAGGATCCGTCTATCCAGTCGTTCGATGCCTGCGGTGTTGTAAAGGTCGTTATTACAATGGTATCTATATGAGTTGGTTTTGCGGTTTAAGTCAGTGATAAACCGGAAACATTTTCGTTCAGACACTCGTAATTTCTCCATTTGGGAGGGTGAGATATGGTACCACAATGGGCAGGCGTATGTAAGAGTAGGTCTGATTATCTGTTTGTAGATGAGCTGTTTCACCTTAAGAGAGACCCCTTTAGGCTTCCATAACACTCGTCTGCACAGGTTAAGCTGTATTAAGGCTTTTTGAAAAGAATTTTTGATGTGGGTTGAGAATGACCAGTTGTTGGAAAGGGTTACTCCCAAATATTTTAGGGTTTTGGAAGGTTTTATGAGGGTGTTATTAAGATTTAGTTTAATTTTGTTGTGGCAACGTTTAGTGTTGTTTGTGCAGTGAGCGTTTTTGCCCTTAAACACTGTTAGCTGGGTTTTGGTTGGGTTGAGGCGAATTTTCCATTTGTTAAAGTATGCTGAGATGAGCGGGAGGAAGTTGTTAACGCGGTTTCTTGCCGCTTTGACAAATCTACTGCTAGAGTAGATTAAAGTATCGTCAGCATAATTTAGCATTACAACACTAGGTGAAGGTTGGGGGATATCGGATGTGTATAGAAGATATAAAAGTGGTCCAAGAATGGATCCTTGGGGATTTTTTTTTTTTTTTTTTTTTTTTACAACATTTTTTATTTTTCTTTTTATATTCTTAATTTCTAAATTAAAGGCTAGACAAAAAATGCTTAAATTCTAGCTTAATTATCTTATATAATAACTTACTGGTCCTTCGCAGACGCTCTAAGCTAAACATTACTTAACATTTGTATAATTTGCCTTTCGGCGACAGAACTTTGTGGCAGTACTGATAATTAGTTGAAATACAAAGAAAAATTTGAAAAACTTTGTCAATTTTTTTGTTTTTTTTTCTTAAAATTTAACTTACTTAACTTACCTAATATATATATATATTTTTTTTTTTTTTTTATTTTTTATTTTTTTTTTTTTTAATTTTTTATTTTTTTTTTATTTTTATGTAAAAGCACTTAACCTAACTTAACTTAAATCTTATACTACCCTAATTCTAGAAAAGCTAAGTCTATGTAAGCTAGCTGATGATAGTATGATTCTTTACCGACTTTGGTACCCAGGTCTTTATATGCCATTCAACCACCAGAACTGTTGACGCGGTCTAATACTATCGTCCCGGTCTCTGTGGGAGATAGCCCTACTGAAGCGCAGGAGCTCTTCTTCGGTGCGCGCTACTTCCCGGTCGTAGTACAATCGCCCGTCTACAGATGATCTACTTACATGATAGATCAGCGGAATTCCGGATCTATCCTGTATAAGCCCTTTCATATCCAAGTCAAGGAACGCCTCTGGTGGAACAAAGCCGTTGCGACGCACGCTCTCATAGTACAGAGTGTTTGGATAATAGGCCCCGAAAATTAGGTCATTGGACGAGCTTATTGCTCTCGCAATATGTCCTCTGATTAATTTAATCATAAAATTATCCACCCTATTTATGTACGCTTCATTATATAAAGTCTCATTTGAGTAATACTTTTTATAGTCCGATTCCGGTGTCCGATATAATCTGAGACAGCTTCTGAGACACTTCCTTTCGAACACCCGAATCTTTTCCATCAAATTTGGACCTATGTTAAACCATACTGGGCAACCATATACGAGCATTGGCCTGATTAGTGTCATGTAGCATATGACTTTTACCTTGCTGTCAAGTTGGCTACTGTGAAATAGCCTCCTTGTCATAGCGAAAGTTTTCCTCGCTTTGAGCAAAGCAGCCTCTACATGTCTGTTGAAATACAGATATTGGTCTAGCCAGATGCCCAGGTATTTAACTAAACTCTTGGTTTCCAATTTATCTCCATGCGGTCCCACGATAACTAACTTTCGCCAGTTTTTCCTTGTGTCGTACGTGGTTTTATATAATGGAGTTCTAAATAGGATGGCTTCACATTTCTGGAAGTTGATCTTAAGCTTCCAGTCATCGCAATAGCGCTGCACTTTGTTGAAGTCTCGCTGTATTAAACTATTTATGATCTCAACTTTCGGAGCTGTTCTGTAAATTATGAGATCGTCTGCGTACGCAATAGCCTGCGGAAGTACTTCTAATAAGTCGCTAATGTAAATGTTAAAAAGAATCGGAGAGAGTACCGCACCCTGTTGCAAGCCATTCTTGATATTATACGTTTTATTAGAGGTCACATTACCACTTTTGACCACGAACCTCCTGTCCTTTGACATATCGTAAAGTACATATAGTAAAGGCTTATGTATGCCATGTCTGACCAGTTTGTAATACAACCCTTCGATCCAGACGGTATCAAAGGCTTTTTCCAAGTCGATCAGACAGGCACCTGTGCATTGGTTCCTACATTTATTCCATTGTATGTCGGAGACCAGTTTAGCTGCGGCATGTGTGGTTTCATGACCCGCCCTAAGCCAAACTGGTTATTTGGAATAATGCTATTGTCGTCTACCCATTTTAGCAGAGCTTTGTTAATGATTTTTTCAAATACTTTACTGATGCTTGGGAGTAAACTTATCGAACGCATGTTCATTGGGTTTGCACAGTCTTTGCCCTTTTTTGGGATGGGCTGAATGATAGCCGTTTTCCAACGCGCGGGATAATATGCATTATTCAACGCGTTGTTAAACAGGACCGTGTATATATCTATTGCCTTTGGGGGCAGGTTCTTGAGTACGATGTTAGGTACTCCATCTATTCCCACTGACTTTTTGCTTCTTAATGAGTCGAAGATACTCTGGATTCCTTCCCTTGTGATTAAAAGGCTATTAGCCTCACCATTGGCATTAATGTCAATTGACAGATTATCGTCACTGAATTCCGTGAAACCAGGATTCTCCGATTGCCAAAGTGAGATTTCATTCCGGAGGCGCAGGTGATTCAGTCGAATTCTGTCCTCCAGGTCATGGTTTCGGTGAATGCTTTCATTCACCTTGTACATTTCCTGAAAGACAGCTCCCACAGCGTTCGCCCTCTCCAAAGGATCTTCGATCACGAAGAGCTCACTATTGGGGATAGCGTTCTCTGTATCTATGCCAATGTTGGTTAGCAGCTGCTTGTTTACCTCGGTACGTGGAATTTGGAGACACTGAATCTCGTTTTGATTATTTCTCCTGAATATTTTATTTATTTGTGGGAACATATTCGGGTTATTAGTTTTTATAGCTCGAATTCTGTTGTTCCAATACAAATTTGTTGCTAATCTATAATTAGCTTTAAGTAATTGTTGGAGGTTTTTTAATTGAGATTTCAGTGATATTATCTCCTGGTCTTGTCTGTCTGTAAACTGTCTGTGTAATTGTTTTAATTTCGATAGCAGTCTGCTCTTTTTCTTGTGGAGTGCGTTTATTGTTGCGTTTCTGTACATGTTAATGTGATCTGTAACTGTTGTTTTGGGAATTGTTTTGTCCATTGTTCGTTTTACGGTTTCGTCCATTTGTTGAATGTATTTGTCGATTTCGTCATTTGTCAGGTTTCTGTTTACTGGCAGATTCAAGTCATTCGAACAAAGTTCTCTTGTTAATGATCTGGTGAACCGCGGCCATCGCATTGCCCTGTAGTTATAGGGTTGCGGGATCACGAATTCCTCCAGATCTGCGAGCTCGTTCGGAAGCTCTATTACTGCCGTGAATGCACAGTGGTCGCTGTCGTATTCAATTGTGCGTAAACAGTTTGTGTTTCGTCTGTTGGTGTTAAGTAATCTCAGTCGTGAGTCGATTAGCAAGACATCTAAGAACGATCTACCTCTGGGGAACGATGGATATTTCGTAGCTAGCAGGTCAGTTCTATATTCAATATGATACTGATCTAACCAACGAGCCAACTGATTTCCTCTGGCATTATATATATAATTTCCCCAATTTCTATGCTTGGCGTTCATATCTCCCCATAGGATAAAGTAATTTTTGTCCAGGTGCAATTGTAAGCATCGAAAGAGTGTCTCGAGCTCAGCTATACATAGGTTTTGTTGGTGCTCCTCAGGTGCGTAGACCGCAATCGCATACAAACCCCTTCCTTGCTGAAGGGGTATGCGGACGATATAGGCTTCCAGCACCCGGAACCTGCGCACTTCTCCACTATATATTACTTTATGATTGATCCCTTTTCTAATAAAGATTGCGACACCCCCCCCCCCTTGAGAGGAGTTAGGTCGATCTCTTCGTATAATATCGTAGTTTTTATGTCCTATCTTATGTCTCTGGTTTAACTTTGTTTCCCCCGCCAGAAGTACATCAGGTTGTTCCTCTTGCAACAGGTTAAAAAGATTGGCTCTTCTCTCAGTTCTTATTAGTGAATTTACATTCACGACAAGAGCTTTTATTGATGTTGTGGTTAGAGGGTTTATATCGACTTGTTATTTAGACTGGGCAAATGCGAGTAGATCTCGTTTATTTGGCTTTGTAGCTGTGTCATCTGTCTCTGCAGATTGAGCAGGATTGCGAACACGTCCGCTTGCGGTGTTGTTTCAGTCCGTGTGGGAGTATTTGTGGCTACCTGTGATGTAGCCTGATTTGGTGTTCTCCCACCCGAAGCAACTTGTGCGTACGACCGCTGCGATGTTACGGGCATTGTTGTAGTACGAGCTGGCTCTGTGTTTTTTTGCCGGGTCACACTTCTTGCCATTATTTCTCGGAATTTAGGACATCCTCGATAGTTAGCGGGGTGTCCCTCATTCCGACACACTGCGCACTTTAGAAGGGCTTTGTCTTCTACCCTTTCTTTTCCCAGAGGGCATTCTTCTGCCTTATGGTCCTTTCCGCATTTTACGCAACGGCGCTGCATTTCACAGTTAGCCGCCGAGTGACCAAACCTTTGGCAACGTACACATTGCAGGATGTCTCTGCCTTTTTTTAATTTGTCCCATGTGACCATTTGATGATCCAAGACTGTAATTTTTCTTAGACCACCAATCCTACTGCTGGGTGTTAATTGCACCAAAAAGAAGGGTAGCTTGCGGTTTTCCCTTCTTGCCTTGGGTGTGGTGAATGGTTTTACCGCGGTAAACTCGAGATCTTCGTGCTTCAGGTTTTGAAGCATTTCGAGCAGAGCCTCCGGTTCCATTTCAGGGTCGACACCCTTTAATAGAACCGTTACGCTCTTCGTTTGTTTCGGCGTGAACGAGTAAAATTCCGCGGTGGCTCTTTTTAAGACCTCTTTAATTTTGTCGTGGTCTGCCACCGTATATGTTTGAATGGCGTGCCTGTTACCCGTCAGTCTTTTAACTGCAAAATTATTACCTATGGCTAGCTTACAAAGACTTACCAATTCCTTACAGTCAACATCTATGGTGTTGATTGGTGGCATCTTTATTTTTCCGCTGTTATTGTTGCTTTGCTGCTGCTGTGTTGCTTGCTGGTTCGTTGATCGCTTTTGTGTTGATTGTTGCTGTTGCTGTTGCTGTTGATGGTGCTGATGTTGAAGTTGGTGTTGCTGTTGATGGTGAAATTGTTGCTGTTGGCCGACTTTTGGCTTTAGCTTTTGTAGTTGTTGCTGGTTTTGTTCTTGTTCGAGCGCCGCTATTTTTTTCTTTCGGCGTCTCTCTTGTAATCGGGCTCTTGCCATCGCCAGTTTCGCCTCCAATTCACTTATCTCTTCCTCTTCATCCTCAGACTCTGAGGATGCAAGAGAAGCGAATGAATTATTTGCCCCATATATGTTAAAATTGGAGGGGAAGGGAAGCTCACTGTCGTCCGCCAATTGTTGATCTCCTTTATCCATCGTCAATTTCGCGGTTTTGCTTCGCGTCACAATGGAGTTTTTCGGGGCGCCTTTTCGTTTGTGCGTTGTCGTGTTCTTATCGTCCTCCGTGTTCATTCTGGTTCTTTCCAGTTTGTTTTCATTAAAAAAAAAACAAAGGCGACCTTTTGAACCACGGCGACTTGATTTCTCCTGCAAGCTGAGTTGAACTCGCCTACCGCCTGCTAAGAGTCAGTAAGCTTGCACTCGCGCCAAACGATGATTTAAAGATTGCTTTCTTAACAAGCAATATATTGTTTGTTTTAATTTTCGCGTTTGCGACCGAAGTGTTATCTTTTTATTGTTTTTGTTTTTATTGTCTCGAGCACTTTTTGCACCTCACTCAACTGTTTTTATATGCACTTATTTTGATTTTATTTCATGCATTTATACCGGTACACCTGGTAAATACAGATTGCTTAACGAGCAATCTATTTTAATTTTTATTTTTTGCGCTTGCGACCGAGGTGATATATTATGTTTCTTATAGTTGATTATTATTTTATTTTTCGCACTTCACTGCAATATGCACATTTGCTTTTAGGTTTTATTTTAATTTATGTGTTTTTAATTCACTTAGTATTTACAATTAAGTTTTTACGTTTATTATTTGTTTTGTTTGGTTTCTGAATTTCATTGTTTTGACTATCTTCACTGTTTTAATTTTGGTCACCACATGTCTATTGAATTTAAACTTTTGGCGTGAACTCGAGTATATTTATTGTTTGTCGCGCTTGTTACATTAATATTTAGTTTACTGGTGTGTCCTTGTTGTCTTTTGTTTGTGAATTCTTAGGGATTGTATTTGTTGTCAAAACTTGCTTTTGACATACTTTTACTTTTTAAATATGTAGTCACTTCACTTTTTAACTGGCGCACTGTTAAACTGGTGTTCTCTGTAAGAGAGTTCGCGGGTGACTGGGATCCTTGGGGAACTGCTGATGTTATGTTGTGAGTTTGTGAGAGGGAAGAATTTATTGTGACCATAAATTTCCTCCCAGAAAGATAAGATGCTAGGAGCTTTGTGATACTGGAATTCAGACCAAATAAGCAGTGCAGCTTATAAAGAAGTCCTGAGATCCAGACACAATCAAATGCTTTGGAGATATCGAGAGATATGCATACGGTAGGGCATTGGTTTTCTAGACCAGTTGTGACATCGTGTGTAAGTTTTAGTAGCGCATGGCAAGTAGAGTGTCGCTCACGAAAACCAAACTGAGAATTAGGGATGAGAGCGTTATAACTGGCAAAGGAGAGAAGGTTTTGGTAGATCTTACATTCCAATATTTTGCTTAGGGTGTTCAATTAAGATATCGGACGATAGTTGGAGGTGTTATTGGAACTGCCGGACTTTTTAACGGGAATTACTACCGCAATTTTCCAGTTCTCTGGGAAATGTGAAGCATTTATGATATGGTTAAGAAGGACTAGAATGGGAAGTAGATTTGGCGGATGAAGTCTTTTAAATAGAAGGTGTGGTATTCCATCTATACCGGTAGATTTTTTGTTGGGTCGTGATTTTATGAACTTGATGAGTTCATCTGTGGTTAGAAATGTGCTGGTGTCGGAAGGATGTGACGCCTTGTTTGTGTCGTTAAATTCTCCGATGAAAGGATTATAAGATGCGGTTAACCTGTGTGAAATATATTCGTTGACAGTATTTCGAAAATTAGGGACGGATAGGGAATCATTTTGTTGATGGATTTTTGAGAAGTGATAAGCCAGGCAATTGGCTATGTCCGTGTCGGATTGGATAAGATTATTCTTGAATGGATTGATGAGGTGATCGATTCGCGGTTTAAACTTCCGACCAGTTAGTCGGTTGATGTTTTTGAAGAGATCACGATTGGGTTTAATATTGTTAAGTGTTGAGGTATAAGTCTGATCCGCGAACTTTTTTAAATGTTCATTTATTAAGGTGGTCAGGAGTTGGATCTGACTTTTAATAAAGGGGCAGAATCTTATATGAAGTTTTCGGCGGAGTTGTTTTTTGAGACGCAGCAATTTAGTTAAGATGCTGGGTAATGGTTTTCCTAAATGATTATGGGAGATGGTGGTGGGTGTATTGCTGGTGAGGGCATCCTTGAGGGTCTGCTCAATTGTTAGGGCTGCTCGATCGACATCAGCAGGGATATAGGTTAGAAGATTCGGGGATTTGCAAGTTAGAAAAACTTTCGGCGACGTCTCTATTGACCTTTTTCCAGTTAGTCTTGAAGAAGTTCGGGACAGGACTGTGTGAGTAGAGCAGTTCGAAGGAGGGAACTTTGATCGAGGTGTGAACGGAACCATGGCCAGAGGGAAAGAGAATGGATACAGTGGGGGGGATTCTCGAATACAAAATCCATCGCCCTTATAAAGAGAAACAAATCGAAATTTGTATCTCGAAAGTACACAATTTCCTACAAAAATCCCGATTTTGGAATCCTGAGTGAGATGCTCAGTGTTTATTTAAGATAAGAATTCAATTTCTTGAATTCTTACGAAACTATTTCGCAGATGTCGATATGTATCTGGTTTTGGTTTTCTATTTGCTTAACTCAATGGAATTTTTCAGACAGAGATAACGATCTCTGGATTTTGAGTTTTGATGATGCCGTGGGGCGAATGTAGAACAATAAACGAATATTAGATTCGTTTATTGGGAATTTGATTTTAATTTAAGATTTTGGATTTAATTATGCCGTGGAAGCAGCTAATAAGCGATAAACGAATGTTTGATTCGTTTATTGCGAATTTTGGTTTATGTTTGGGTTTTTTCGGGTTTTGATCGGATTTTGAGTTTTGGAGTAAAATAGCTGGGATTGGGATGTGGAAATGGGGGGAAAAAGGTAGTAGGGCTTTTCAGAGCACTACATAGCCAGATATTTATCTAAACTCTTGGTTTCCAGTTTATCTCCATGCGGTCGCACGATAACTAGCTTTCGATAGTTTTTCCTTGCGTCGTTCGTGGCGTTATGTAATGGAGTTCTAAATAGGATGGCTTCACATTTCTGGAAGTTGATCTTAAGTTTGCAGTCATCGCAATAGCGCAGCACTTGGTTGAAGTCTCGCTGTAGTAAGCTATTTATGATCCCAACTCTCGGAGCTGTTCTGTAAATTATGAGATCGTCTGCGTACGCAATAGCCTGCGGAAGTGCATCTAATAAGTCGCTAATGTAAATGTTAAAAAGAATCGGAGAGAGTATCGCACCCTGTTGCAAGCCATTCTTGATATTATACGTTTTATTAGAGGTCATATTACCACTTTTGACCACGAACCTCCTGTCCTTTAACATATCGTAAAGTACATATGGTAAAGGCTTATGTATGCCATGTCTGACCAGTTTGTAATATAACCCTTCGATCCAGACGGTATCAAAGGCTTTTTCGAAGTCGATCAGACAGGCCCCTGTGCATTGGTTCCTACATTTATTCCATTGTATATCGAAGACCAGTTTAGCTGCGGCATGTGTGGTTTCATGACCCGCCTTAAAGCCTAACTGGTTATTTGGAATAATGTTGTTGTCGTCTACCCATTTTACCAGAGCTTTGTTAATGGTTTTTTCAAATACTTTACTGATGCTTGGGAGTAAACTTTTCGAACGCATGTTCATTGGGTTTGTGCAGTCTTTGCCCTTTTTTGCGATGGGCTGAATGATAGCCGTTTTCCAACGCGCGGGATAATATGCATTATTCAACGCGTTGTTAAACAGGACCGTGTATATATCTATTGCCATTGGGGGCAGGTTCTTGAGTACGATGTTAGGTACTCCATCTATTCCCACTGACTTTTTGCTTCTTAATGAGTCGAAGATACTCTGGATTCCTTCCCTTGTTATTAGAAGGCTATTAGCCACTACACCATTGGCATTAATGTCAATTGACAGATTATCGTCACTGAATTCGGTAAACCCGGATTCTCCGATTGCCAATGTAAAATTTCATTGATTCAGTAGAACTCTGTCCTCCAGGTCGTGATTTCGGTAAATGCTTTCATTCACCTTGTACATTTCCTGAAAGACAGCTCCCACAGCGTCCACCCTTTCCAAAGGATCTTCGATCACGAAAAGCTCACTATTGAGGATAGCGTTCTCTGTATCTATGCCAATGTTGGTTAGCAGCTGCTTGTTTACCTCAGTACGTGGAATTTGGAGACACTGAATCTCGTTTTGATTATTTCTCCTGAATCTTTTATTTATTTGTGGCAACATATTCGGGTTATTAGTTTTTATAGCTCGAATTCTGTTGTTCCAATACAAATTTGTTGCTAATCTATAGATAATTAGCTTTAGGTAATTGTTGGAGGTTTTTTAATCGGGATTTCAGTGATATTATCTCCTGGTCTTGTCTGTCAGTAGTTGCTTTAGTTTCGATAGCAGTCTGCTCTTTTTCTTGTGGAGTGCGTTTATTGTTGTGTTTCTGTACATGTTAGTGTGATCTGTAACTGTTGTTTTGGGAATTGTTTTGTCCATTGTTCGATTTACGGTTTCGTCCATTTGTTGGATGTATTTGTTGATTTCGTCATTTGTCAGGTTTCTGTTTACTGGCAGATTAAAGTCATTCGAACGAAGTTCTCTTGTTAATGATCTGGTGAACCGCGGCCATTGCATTGCCCCGTAGTTGTAGGGTTGCAGGATCTCGAATTCCTCTAGATCTGTGAGATCGCTCGGAAGCTCCATTACTGCCGTGAATGCACAGTGGTCACTGTCATATTCAATTGTCCGTAAACAGTTTCTGTTTCGTCTGTTGGTGTTAAGTAGTCTCAGTCGTGAGTCAATTAGCATGATATCTACGTACGATATACCTCTACGGAACGATTGATATTCCGTAGCTAGCAGATCAGTTTTATATTCAATATGATACTGATCTAACCAACCAGCCAACTGATTTCCTCTGGCATTAGATATATAATTCCCCCAATTTCTATGCTTGGCGTTCATATCTCCCCCTAGGATAAAGTGGTTTTTGGCCAGGTGCAATTGTAAGCATCGAAAGAGTGTCTCGAGCTCTGCTATAAATAGGTTATGTTGGTGCTCCTCAGGTGCATAGACCGCAATCGCATACAAACCCCTTCCTTGCTGACGGGGTATGCGTACGATACAGGCTTCCAGCATCCGGAACCTGCGCACTTCTCCACTATATATTACTTTATGATCGATTCCTTTTCTAATAAAGATTGCGACACCCCCTCCTTGAGTGGAGTTAGGTCGGTCTCTTCGTACAATATCGTAGTTTTTATGTTCGATCTTGTGTCTCTGGTTTAACTTTGTACATCAGGTTGTTCCTCTTGCAACATGTTGAAAAGATTGGCTCTTCTCTCAGTTCTTATTAGTGAATTTACATTCACGACAAGAGCTTTGACTGATGTTTTGGTTAGAGGGTTTATATTGACTTTTTATTTAGACTGGGCAAGTGCGAGTAGATCTCGTTTATTTGACTTTGCAGCTGTGTCATCTGTCTCTGCAGATTGAGCAGAACTGCGAGCACGTCTGCCTGCGGTGTTGTTTTAGTCTGTGTGGGTGTATTTGTGGCTAACAGTGTTGTAGCCTGATTTGGTGTTCTCCCACCCGATGCAACTTGTGCGTACGACCGCTGCGATGTTTTGGCCATTGTTGTTGTACGAGCTGGCTCTGTGGTTTTTTGCCGACTCACACTTCTTGCCATTGTTTCTCGGAGTTTAGGACATCCTCGATAGTTAGCGAAATGTCCCTCATTCCGACACACTGCCCACTTTAGAAGGGCTTTGTCTTCTACACTTTCTTTTCCCAGAGGGCATTCTTCTGCTTTATGGTCTTTTCCGCATTTTACGCAACGGTGCTGGATTTCACAGTTCACCGCTGCGTGACCAAACCTTTGGCAGCGGACACATTGCAGGATGTCTCTGCCTTTTTTTAATTTGTCCCATGTGACAATTTGATGATCCAAGACTGTAATTGTTCTTAGACCACCAATTCTACTGCAGGGTGTTAGTTGAACTAAAAAGAAAAGTAGCTTGCGGTTTTCCCTTCTTGCCTTGGTTGTGGTGAACGGTTTTACCGCTGTAAACTCGAGATCTTCGTGCTTCAGGTTTTGAAGCATTTCGAGCAGAGCCTCCGGTTCCATTTCAGAGTCGACACCCTTTAATAGAACCGTTACGCTCTTCGTTTGTTTCGGCGTGAACGAGTAGAATTCCGCGGTGGCTCTTTAATACCTCTTATTTTGTCGTGGTCGGCCACCGCATAGGTTTGAATGTCATGCCTGTTACCTGCCAGTCTTTTAACTACAAAATTGTTTCCTATGGGTAGCTTACATTGACTTACCAATTCCTTACACTCAATATCTATAGTGTTGATTGGTGGTATCTTTATTTTTTCGTTGTTGTTGTTGCTTTGCTGCTGCTGTGTTGCTTGCTGTTTCGGTGCTCGATTTTGTGTTGGTAGTTGCTGTTGGGGTTGCCGTTGACGCTGCTGATGTTGAAGTTGATGTTGATGTTGAGGTTGATGTTGTTGCTGTTGACCGACTTTTGGCTTCGGCATTTGTTGTTGTTGGATGTTTTTTTCCTGTTCGAGATCTGCTATTTTTTTCTTTCGGCGTCTCTTTCGCAATCGGGCTCTTGCCATCGCAAGTTTCGCCTCCAATTCACTTATCTCCTCCTCTTCATCCTCAGACTCTGAGGATGCAAGAGAAGCGAATGAATTGTTTGCCCCATACATCTTTAAGAGGGGGGGGGGGGGGGGGGTGAGCTCACTGTCCTCCTCCATTTGCTGATCTCCTTTCTCCATTGTTAATTTCGCGGTTTTACTTCGCGTCACAATGGAGTTTTTCGGAGCACTTTTTCGTTTGTGTGTTGTCGTGTTTTTATCTTCCTCCGTGTTGATGCTGGTTTATTTCCAATTTGTTTTCATTAAAAAAAACAAAGGCGACCTGCAATATGAACCATGACGAAACTCGATTTCTCCCGTAACCCGACTCGAACTTGGCTATCGTTGGGTAAGAGTCAGTAACCTTGCACTCGCACCAAATGATGATTTGAAAACTATTTGCTTAACCAGCAATATATTGTTTGTAGTAATTTTCACTTTTACGAGCGGGGTGATATATTTTAATTGTTTTACTTTGTTTTTTGCACCTCACTGAACTGATTTATGAGCACGTTTTTTGTCACTTTTAACATTCGTTTTGTTTGTTTCTTGTTGTTGTACTTTGTTTCAATTGTCACAACACGTCACGTCACTGTTTTTCCTTTTCGTGTCTTATTTGTCTTTCATGAATTAGATGAGATAATTAGATCAATAGGTTGTCCGTTTTTTAAACACACGTTTTGTAACTGAGTATTCACAGAGTGAAAGCCGATGACTTCGTGATATTAAAAAACATTGGTTATGCGATAAACAGCACTTTAGTTAGTAACGTAATTGTATGTTTGTCAATGAAAAAATTATCCACATTTTTTTTTTTTTTTTTTTTAAAGGACTTCTCTCGAGAGAGGCGAACCTATAGCGTCGAGTGGGCGCCCCGAGATGCCACCAACTAACTGTTGCAGTTCTTTTTGAAGAGTTGCAGGTTGTAACGTTCCGGGAACTGTAACGGAACGAGTTCTGATACAGGGATGTTCGCGTCGTTTGGAGATGAACCACAAACGGGTGCGATCCGCCGGATTGTCTTGTGGAGCGCATATAAACCGAATTGCGTGGAACAATATCAAGAATCTCCGAAAAACTGCATCCGAAAAACTGCACCCGTGCTAACAGACAGAGGTCGGCTACGCGCCTTCGATGTGATAGCGACGTATGAGCGAAAACGGTGGTCTTTTAACACGACCGATGCGGGGTATTGTATTGCGACTGGACGTTTGAGGTCTCTTTTCTGGTGGATGCAGGCATACACGAATTGTTTCATCGCTCACCCCAAACCGTTGAGCAAGTTCCTGACCTGTTCAGTTGCTGCTTTAATTGGTCTTAATTAAGAGATTTCGATCTGCTCGATCGAGGTTTATTTTCAAGAGTCTCATTGTTGCAAGTCTCTAAAATCATTATTGAGCTGTACGTTTACTAACAGTTGCACATATTTTACTTACTGCTTCTACACCGTTTGCACCCAATTTGAACTGGTACACTAAACAAGCTCTAATAATGGCGTTGGACACAGCCATACGTAACTACGAATTTCTAAAGTGTCACTGTCAACCTGTCCGACGCAACGTGCTGATGCATAATCTTTCACAAAAGCTTTAATACATGTACCACAAGCGTGGGATAGTATTACTAAAGGATGAAAAGTAACGCCTGTTTTAAAAACCACAAAACTTCCTTTGTTACCTGATATTTTGTTCTTTGATTATAATTTTATTATTCATGCACACACATTTTCTTTATGCGAACATTGGCACGTTGGGTATGGGTATTTAATTCAAAGGGGCGACACTTCCCTTTCAAAAATTCAACACCAACTGAGATTTTGTTTCGCCTTCCCACGCCCAAAAAATATTCTCGTTTTTTTCGTTGCATCCTACACTTGTTAGTTGACAGACTGGGAATGTTTGGCGGATTTCAATTTAGCTGTGGTGTTCCGCCGAACACTGTCTACACGAATGAAAGACTTTTGTTTCGATAAATATAACTTTATTAATTTTCGTTTATTATCACGTGCAACTCTGGTCGCGCCGTTTGATACAAAATTTGTGTTGATTTATACGAACACTGATTATCGCTGTGTTTGTATCCGCACACATGTTAATCTTATTTTACAACAATCACTGGTTTCGCTGTTAATAAAAGTCAATCTTAGTTTACAACACACACTGGTTTTCGCTGCGGGGTAAAATTTAATCTTAGTTTACAACACACACTGGTTTTCGCTGTTAGTAAAAGCTAATCTTGTTTTGAAACGACACTGTTGCCCGCTGAAACTCTTTTTGTCCGATCTTCTTCGCTCCTGATATTTTTCTTTTGGATCTTACCACTCGATTGGTTAAACGAATTTTTCTCCAGGGATGAGAAACTCAGCCGGTTGTTGTTCCTTTCTCTTCCGTTCTGTTATCCCTTGGTGGTCTCTTTTTACCAAGGGATTCCTCCTTTTCAGGAGATCGCACCCTCACTTGTCCTACGATTTCGTATTGTTCGTAGGAATATTGTATGAGTGCACTCACACACACACACAGAGACACGAACGTTGCTGTCCGTGTAGCCGAAGGTATGCCGAGGATCGTCAGAATATTCACACATCTGAGGTATACCTTTGTGTACATTACCCGCGTGTGGTTTGTGGCCCTGGTGATTTCCTCGGCCGAAGTCATTATCTTCGGCTGCGATATTTCCTTGTAGGAACAGTGTCGGTTGTTTGGTTTAGTGTTTACCCTCTGGTTTGCTGCTTTTTCTGGTTGTCGGCATCTGGCGCTGCTGCGGCGGACACTTGTGATGGGTCGTCAAACAATTTCTTTCCCGGGTAGTGTCTTTTGATAACCGCGCAGGCATAAGGAATCGGTCGAGAAATTGGGACCACGTGTCTGTGGATACGTGCGGTTGAGGACGCCAGTATCCATGTCCCCCTTAGCTAGGCGGAAAGGTATATTTTGGGCCCACGTGTCTGTGAGCACGTGGGGTTGAGGACACGGTAGGTATGTCCCCTTTGGCTAGGCGAAAGGTATTTAACCCCACAGTGGTTTGTGCGGTTTGCGGGACCGCCACAGATGCACCCTTCGCCCACAGAGACAATTGTCGCTTTCTCTATGGTCGAAGGTGCGATACGGATAATGTTGGATTTTCACACTTTGGCGGTCTTACTTTTTAGCGAAAAGTTTTCATTGCTTGACTCTTTGCTAGCAGTGATCGGTCATTTTCAATCCAGCTAATTTAGAACAAAATGCTACGAGTGCAGGGCGATAAGTCTTTAGAAATATATAGAAAAACAATTTTTTTCGGATAATTTTTTATTTTTATTTATCAACATAATCTCCCGCTAGTTCAGTACGCTTTGACAGACGTCCCCCCAACTTTTTTAAGCCTTCAGAAAAGTATGATTGTGGTAGTTCCTCAAAATAAGCATTTGTGTGTGCAATGACCTCCTCATTTGATGTAAACCATTGTCCGCAGAGCCATTTTTTTAAACTTGAAAATAAAAAGAAGTCACTCGGAGCCAGATCTGGTGAATACAGTGGATCAATTCCAACTTCAATTCCTCAATGTTATCCATTGAAACTGCGCACGTACGCACTCGTGCATTATCCTGGAGAAAAAGGACTTTCTTTTTGTCTTCAAATGAGGACGATTTTCTTTTATTTTCTCTTTTAGCTGACCTTATAATGACGCATAATACTGTCCAGTTATCGCCTGCCCCGTTTCTAAATAGTCAATGAAGATACTGCCACGTGCATCCCAAAACACAGTAGCCATAACCTTTCCAGCTGATTTCACCGTCTTTGCCATCTTTGAAGCCTTTAACATTCTGCTGTTTTGACTGTTATTTCGTCTCGGGGGTGTAGTGGTGTATCCATGTCTCATCTGCAGTTACTAATCTGCGCAGAAACTCATCTGGGTTGCGACGCATGCGCTCCAAAAGGGCCTTAGAAGGGGCCACCCGTTTGCGTTTGTTTTCTGCTGAGAGCGAGTGCAGCACCCATCTCGCAGATATTTTTTTCATATAGCTATATATTGTATTTCACAGATTCCTAGTGAGGAATGATTGTACTAAAAACAGACCATTAGGGATGTTACGAGCGCCATCTCTTAAATTGTCTAAGGACTTATTGACCTGCCCTCGTCGCATCAAGTCACTCTCTCATCGAAGGGGCGTAGCAGACATTTGTCTCTCTCACACATATTACAACTTGTACTGTTCCTTGGAGATCCAAAATACCATTCCAAGGAATTCGATTTATTTACGTCCCACAAGGCAATTCGACGGATTCCATCAATTCACTTTTATTCACTTTGTTACAAAACTGAATTAAGAAATTCCCATCCAGCGCAAGTATTTCCGGAGTTTGTAATTATTCGCAAATAACTTCAACAGCTATCTAATAACATCGCAGGCTTCCAACTCTGCGGCACGGATTCACATTTTGCGAAAGAAGTACGACTAAATAAAAACAATCGGATGCTCCCAAACCTAGTTCATTTCATCATGGTTATACGACTTCACGTATCGGGTTTTTTAAAAAGGACATGACAGGATTTTCTTCTAACTTTTTTAGAACCCAATCGTAGAAATTCCGATGCTTCATATGATGAGAGACTTCAGTTTATGAGTTAATTTAATATTAGAAGGGTCCAGACCAAGATCTTTACGCAGAATTCGGCACAATCTGGTTCGCGAGAATCCCAATATCGTTAACGATACGGACTCGACTGATTTAGCACATTTTGAACCGAAGGCCTTACAGCTATGAAGCCCTTACGGCAACAATATTTTCGGCATGCGGCTCACTGCGTTGTTACACTGGCACAGGAACATCTAGTTGTGGATATTTGTAGTCAAATTTATCCAGTATGTACTATACACACAGTCTGACTGGTGGGGGGATTATTATGACCTTGTGAGTAGGTCATTAAAATATACTCCCGGCTAACGGCCGAGTGGTATGGGGGGTCCCAACACCCTGTCACCCGATGAAATACCACCCCATCAAGCTATTGGCTCCGTGAAATGATCGGGGGAAATCCCTGACCATATTTCGGAGCTTGGCTAATAGACTGATTCGAAAAAAGGTTGGTCTAGGTGGTAAGTTGGCCCCAAGATGAGATACCAACCCGTCACGCTGTACATTCGGCAATATCGTCAGGAGAAAATTTAGAATATGTTTCGGATGTATGGCTGATGGCCCGAACTGACGTGGAAATAAGTCATGATGGTACCTTCTGAGATAAAGGATTCCGGAGGTACGCTAATTTCCCATTCGTTCTCCGAGGGCGGTTATCTCAGAGAGAACATCATGCAAATATTCTTATAAATAACCGAACTTTAAGAAATACGTCATTGCGTAATCGGGTTCGTTCTCGAAACACTGTCGAAGTTCGACTGATAACTGCCATTTGTAACATCAGGAGCATCGGTTTCACCAATACGATTGTAAACACCCTCCACCATTATTTGCAAACAGCGAAACCTGATATCCTTGCCCCAACTGAGACACAGGTCGATTCGTTCACTGATTCGACATATCTTCGTTGCTCAGGATACGACTTGCATTCGAGATTCTGTTTTAAAGATGTAGTTTGCGTCTTCACGCGTTCCGATCTGGCTTGGCAAAGGATGGTGGCGTTGGAGCCCTTGGACATCATATGGTTGAAAGTCGTGCTGAGAAATTCTGTTAAATTTCTGTGCTGTCTGTACCGCTCCCTAAATGACGATCGACCGGCGACACTTTTCCAACATCTTCACGTATTATTGGCTGGATACAGATTAACCACCCGGCTTCTCAAATGGTCGTCCTTGGCGATTTCAATGTACACCACACCGACCGGTTGGTACATTCTAACAGAACCAACGAAGCTAGCAGGCTGGCGAAGATGTTCGCTGTTAGCTGCAATTCTCAATGACTCAACTCATGGAGGAACTTACGCGAGTGCTGGATGCCCGAGGTGATTCTGCGAATAGCCTGTATCTGTTTTTTACATCCGAGCCCACCATTTATACCATGGAGATTGTTGCGCCACAGGGAAACCCAGATCACTGCTTGGTATCGGTCGCCCAACCACTCGCATTTCAAACGAATAACCGACCTAAGCAGTTTCGCCATGTATGGAGGTATGGGGCTGCTAACTGGGACGATTTGCGAGATTTCTTCGCATGCTTGCCTTGGTCGGCGGTGTGCTGTGGAGACTCCGATGTCGATGCATGCGCGGAGTTGGTCACAGATATTATTCTTGTCGGGATGGAGTTCTTCATTCCGCATTCCAGAGCAGATGACAAAGGGAAAAATGAGAGCTTTTAAAGAATAATGCTCCAATCTCAGCGAGATTAACAAAACGAATTTGGTTAGAATCAGAAACGCGTGCAACCAGGCGATTGATACCGCGAAGAAGGCTTACAACGACAGAGTGACCAATAAACTCCCTGTTTGCCCAACTGGTTCGCGGCCCTTCTGGTCGGTCAATGCCAAGGGTCGCAGCAGTAACTTCGCTTCCTCCTCTTTTCCTCCGTTGGTGACTAGCCGCTGGACACTAGTCACAAATTCAAAAGATAAATCGAATGTGCTCGCCAATTTATTTTCCGCGAATTCCTGCCTCAATGCCGGTCTTTTGGAGCCATCTGTGATCGCGCCGCTACGATCTTGCATGCTGGATGTGAGGTTGCACACATGTACTATTCAACGCATTCTACGTGGAATGGACTTTAAGAAGGCAACCGGCTCAGGAATATCCTTAAGAACTGTGCACCAGAACTGGCAGGCTCTTCCGCTTATCTTATGGACGGAGGATATTTCCTACCTGCTGGAAGGTGGCTCGAGTTCAGCCAATCCCTAAGAAGGGGAAAAAATGTCACCCACAAAATTACCGGCCGATGACATTACTGGCTGTTGTCTAAGGTGATGGAAAAGGTCATCAGCGCCGACCTTAATGGGTATTTGTAGTGCAACGGACTTCGGAATGATGGTCAATACGGATTCCGTGGCAGGCGGTTCATGGGAGACCTCTTGACCGTTATGACTGATATATGGATTGTGGGGCGTTGTGATTCAACTCCAATTCAACGAAGACATAATACACAATATTCACAAAGAAAAGTGTATCATCGGTTCCACAGCTGATGATGAATGTCCAGACCCTCGAATCTGGGGGAGGGTTGAAATTGCTCAGCGTCACATTCTGTGCGAATGTATCGTGGCTAAACACCTGTCGAACATAGCCACGTTCGCCTCTGGAAAACTGAGTTATCTTTTAGAACCATGAAATATTTTACCCCGGCCTAAATTCTTCTCCTATATAAATCCCAAATTAGACCCGCGCTCGAATGTGGCTCTCGTGTTTGGAGCCATACTCCTAAATATACACTCGACCTACTTGAGACTACACAAAGACGAGCGATCCGCCTGATCGGGGACACGGCACTGATGTCGGGACTACAGACGCTATCACATCGAAGGGGCGTAGCTGACTTCTGTCTGTTTTACAGATATTATCACGGGTACTGTTTTTCGGAGATTCGTGGTATTGTTCCGCGCAATTCGGTTTATATGGGCTCCACAAGAGAATCCAGAGCGGGGAAGCTATTGAATTCCCTCCCCGCGCGAGTGTTTCCGGGGCGTTACAACCTTCAGCCGTTCAAGAGCATGCAACGGTTATTTACTGGCATCTCAGCGTGCCGTGTCGGCGATAGGGGCTCGCACCTCCCGAGAGAAGTATTGGTCGTACAAATAAATCTCCGCCGTTTGGCGAAAGATGGCCCACCAGAAAAATATGTAGAAAATGTCAGATGTCAAACAAATATTGTGTGTTTGAACACGTGATAGCAACATAACTTCAAAATATTAGAGACTTTGTATCACCGTTACATAATTTGTTTCGTGCAAAAATGTCTAGTTTTGTGCCAAATAAGCGTCATTTGAGGGAGGTTTTGATAACTTTTTTAATTTAAAGAAATCTACCGCCGAGGCGCATCGATTACTTGTAGAAGAATATGGTGAGGATGCTTTGAGTAAGATAAGTTGTCGTGAGTGGTTTCAAAAGTTTAAAAACGGTGAGGTTGACGTGGAAGACAAAGAACGAGGTGGAAGGCCGAAAGTGTACGAAGACAAGGAATTGGAAGCAATATTGGAGGAAGATCTATCCCAAAACGCAAAAAGAACTGGCACCTACATAGGATATAACTTTTGCCAGGCAAATAAAAAAAAAAGAGTTTTCTGCATCGTATAGTCACTGGGGATGAAAAATGGATCCACAACGATAACCCTAAGAAGAGAAAATCATGGGGACCACCTGGCCATGATTCAACATCGACAGCGAAATCGAATATTCATAGGCAAAAACTCATGCTGTGTATTTGGTGGGATCAGATTGGTGTCGTGTGTTATGAATTGCTGAAACCAAGTGAAACCATCACTGGAGTTCTCTACCGAACACAATGCATGAGATTGCGCCGAGCACTCAAAGAAAAGCGCGCCCATTACTACTCCAGACATGATAAAATTATTATTCTCCATGATAATGGTCGACACGTTGCGGTGCCGGTGAAAAACTATTTGGGAACACTTCATTGGAAAGTCCTACCCCACCCACCGTATTCACTAGACCTTGCCCCTTCTGATTATCACTTATTTCAAACATATAAATATTTTACAACATATGAAGATACCTAAAAATGGGTCAATTCGTGGATATCCTCAAAACATGAAGAGTTCTTCCGACGTGGTATCCGGATGCTGTCAGATGGGAAAAAGCAATGTCTAGTAATGGACAGTACTTTGAATAAAATGTAATGTACCGTTCTTTCACAATACTATATTCCTAATTTTTTATAGAAAGCGGCGGACACTTGCTTGTACACCTAATGTAATAAAAAAAAACCCGAAATAAGGAGTAAGCAGCCTTAAAGTTGTGGCCACTGACTCAGAACTTCGGCAGTAATTTTTAATAATACTTAATAAATTTTAAAATTTAGCACGCCTCTCCAATGGTCCCGATTTCTAGCCGATGACAATCAGTTTGGCACTCCCAGGCTCTGGGTGTCCTGGTCTACGCCATCCCTCCATCACAGACAAGGTTTGCCGCGCTGTCTCCTTCCATACATTCTACCACAAAGGCGCTTCGTTAATTCGAGCTCGGTGTCCACCGAGCTTGATTTTTCTTACGATGTTAACTTCAAGATAGATTGCGTACAACTCATGGTTGCAGCGTCTCCGGAATCGTCCTCCCTCACACACGGGGCCAACAATTCTCGTTAAGACGTTTTATATCGAACGCTGCTAAGATTTCAGAGTGGCTTTTATTGAGCACCCAGGTAAGACTATGGCCTTGTAGAGTAGTAGCTTGGATGTTCTGGATAAATTTCGGAATCTAAAGAGCCTTGATAGACCATAGTAGGCTTTACTGCATTTGATCAGCCGTTCGCGTATTTCTTCTTCCATATTGTTATCGGCCGATATTATTGACCCAAGGTAGCTAAAGTATTGCACTACTTACAATTCGTGCTCCACTACCCCGATAGTTTGACCAACGTTAGGTCTTCTCTTCGTCAGAAGTTGCCACCATGTACCTTGTTTTCCCCTCATTAATGTGCGGTCCCAGTTTTTGTGCCGCCTGCTTGATCTGGGTGAAGGTGTCCTGTACCGCTGATTCGGTTCTACCGATGATGTCGATGTCATCTGCGTAGGCTAGTAAGCGGCTGGACTTGGTGACAATAGTCCCTCTAACGTCGTTTTTTAATATAATGTAAAAAAATTAAATTACATTAAAAACAAAAATAAATACAAAAATTAGTCTTTATTGACGACTCTAACGTCCTCCGTTTTAAATAGTCCCTCTAGTTATAATTCCAGAATCACAGATTGCTTTCTCCAACGCCAGGTTGAAGAGGAGGTAGGCCAGACCGTCCCCGTGTCGGAGTCCATTAAAGATGTTTATTGGCTTCGACAGCAACCCCGCTATTTTTACTCGACTATTGACCTTGCTTATGGTCAACCTACAAAGTCGTATCAATTTGTTTGGAATGTCGAACTCTCTCATGGCATTATATAGTTCTACCCGGACTATGGTGTCGTAGGCGGCCTTAAAGTCTATAAATGGATGATATAATGGAATCTTAAATTCCTGATATTTTCCCATCGCCTGCCTAAGGGTGAATATCTGATCAATTGCTGATTTGCCTGGGATAAACCCACACTGATATCCACCAATGATGGCTATAGCGTATGGGGCTATCCGATCTTGTAGGATAGAGTAGAGTATCTTATAGGCGCTACTCAGCAATATTATACCCCTATAGTGGCTGCACACTGTGATATCTCCCTTCTTATGTATGGGGCAAATTATTCCACGACGCCAATCTTCCGGGATCTCCTCTTGCTCCCATACGTGCACCACGATCTCATGAATTGCGTGATGTAATGCTGTCCCTCCTTGTTTGATCAGCCCAGCTGGTATGCCATCAGCTCCGGGAGCTTTATTTGATTTGAGCTGTCTTATGGCTTTTAATGTTTGCGTGTCGGCGGCAGCATTTGATCTTGATCTTTCATTGGTGGAGTCTCCAATTCTTCTGTCAGCTGACGATTTAGTAATTCATTGAAGTGCACTTCCTATCGCTCCAGAATGCTTTTGGGATCGGTGGTCAGATTAACCTCTTTATCCTTGTTTATAAGTGCAGCGTGGTGTGTACCGCGTCATACTGCGGGTTATATGTTAGAACTTCCACCCCTGGTGCGGACCTCGCTCTCTGCTTTTCTCTATTTAACAGATTCGGTTTTTTTCCCAGACACTTTTCTTTTGTCTGTGGTCTTTTTTCAGATCTTCTAAGCTCTTTGTATTTCTCCTCGCGTACCCGCGTCCTACGAGACAGCCGCATTGCTCGGTGTGCAGCATTCTTACCTTCAGTCGCTAGTTTGCACTCATCATCAAATCAGTCGCTCCGACCTCTACGACTAGTACTTAAGATGGAGTTAACAGTACTAATGACAGTATTCTTAAGGCGTGTCCATTTTTCTACTACGCCCGGCATTCTGGCCCCAGGAGTTACTCTCCCTCCGTCGAGCTCTTCGAGGGCGAGTCTTAACGCATGACCAAAGGTGTTGCTGGTATTCTCATTGCGTAAGGCAGCCGTGTTGATTCGAACCTGATGCCTGAAAGCAATACGTCTCAGTAACGCAATCCGCGCTCGGAAAACTGTACCAACAAGATAGTGATCCGAGTCGACGTTGGCACCTCGGTACATTCGTACCGCCATGAGGCTCGAGGAATGGCGGCGATCTATCAACACGTGGTCAATTTGGTTGTGAGTGGCTCCAACAGGTGATACCCAGGTGGCTTTGTGGATGTTTTTGCGCGGAAACCTGGTACTCGCCACGACCAAGTTCTTTGGTGCTGCCAGGTCGATGACTCGTAGTCCATTGTCATTCGTGTTCTCATGCAAACTAAGGGAATCTTCGTAGTGCCCGAAAACTGGCTCCCGATCTATTTTGGCATTCAAACCACCAAGCTGGATTTTCACATTGTATTTTGGGCAGGCATTGAGGGCTCATTCGACGTTCTCGTAAAATTCTTCCTTTTCGTCGTCATGCGATTCCTCGGTAGGTCAGTGCACATTTAAGAGGCTTATGTTCTTATACCTGCCTCGCACACGAAGAATGAATAGCCTTTCGTCTATTGGATTAAAACTGATAATGGCAGGCTTCAGTTTTTGGCTGACTAGAAAGCACATGGTGTTTTTCATGACAGCTGTAATTTTTTTTTTTTTTTTTTTTTTTATTTTATTTATTAGACTTCTCCCGGTAGAGGCGAACCTATAGCGCCGAGTGGGCGCGCCGAGATGCCACCAAATAATAAATTGCTGTTCTTTTTGAACAGTTGCAGGTTGTAACGCTCCGGAACACTCGTGTGGGAAGGCAGTTCCACAGCTTCCCCGCTCTGTAACGGAACGAGTTTTGATGCAGGGATGTTCGCGCCGTCGGGAGATGAACCGCAATCGGGTGCGATCCGTCGAATTGTCTTTGTAATAAATGTCGTACTCGTTTCTTTGAGTAACACCACTCCCCGTTCATCTTATTTCTTGTAATGGTGTTATGTAAGTATACTCGGTCAGGGAATCGGCTAGCTGGGGTGCAGCTCGAGCTCTGTATAGCGAGCAGAGGTTGTATGAGGAAATTCTCAAATCGTTCAGCCATTTTCGTTTCCGCGGTCGTAGTCGTGTATCCGGTCCAGATCCGAGGCTTGTTAAATAGTCCATAATGATTTGTTTTTCCGGGCAAGGTTACTAGCCTTGCGCCAACCTTTCTCAGGATGTCGCTGCATGCATTGGTTCACTACTTGGCTGTTGCCAAAGTAGCTATCCAGGGGTGTCACGTGAGTACTGCATGTCAACTTGGATTGAACAGGGACAAGGATCGTCCTGGCCTTCGCCGGGTTGAAAGCAATCAGTGACTTTGCCCTGTATGTTCGTGAAATGCACCATGTTAAGAATATAAAACATGACTAATGTTTTGACACTTACAAATCCTGAAAGAAGTTTAAGGATGCGTTCATTATAAAATACGAAATAGTTATGACCCATTTGTAATACCCTTTACTTAGACTAAAAACCTCAATATATTTTTATCAACCCAATAAATAAAAAGTAGTTACCTTCCAATGTGCCTCAGAGAAGTTATCTTTTTTGTCTCGTGAAAATAAGGCTTTTTTATTTCTGTGGCGTTATATAATATGATACTCAAGTATTTTAATAATTCCTTCAGAAAGAAAAAGATACCCAAGCCTAAGAGATTTTTTTGTGAAAGTGGTGTACTATAATTGATTTAATAATTTGCGATATAATGTATGATTTGTGATATTTTTGATTTAATAATCTGTGATATAATGTTTTTTGAACTTGTGTGATATTAATCTTTGTGAAGCTGGTAACGTAAGGTAAGTAATGTTTGTGCCGTAGAATATATTGGAAGGTAAGGTAGATGGTAAGATAAAGTTGTTGCTCTTGTTTTTGTCGTAGAATATATTGCAATGTAAGGTAGATGGTAAGATAAAAGTTGTTGCTATTGTTTGTGCCGTAAGGAATTTTCGTTGGCCGCTACTCAGAAAATCCTTGTTTGCTTCTTTTCCTTCCCTAATTAATTTGCTTAAATTCGGGGAGTACTCTCATATCAGTTGAGGTTGTTGTCCGAAACCGTTTTAGCATCAGGTCGACGTTCACACTCAACGGTCACTCGATATCCTGTTCGCCTGTAAAGGGAAAGTTAGATTGTTACCGTTTACTCCCATAGGATGCACCGCTACACCACAAGGTAAAATTGCTGTCGAGCTAAGATGAACAATGAATTCAAAACACCCTCACTTTTTACACGAAACATTCATTTTTATTTCTTAGTTTGTCTTAACTTTTTACTCCTTTTCTTTTTCTTTACTTTTCGGGCAAAACATTTCGGTACCCCTTTTCTTTCGTTTTTTAATTTATTTTCTACTCCTCTTTTTACTTAACACGCAACCGGTCGTCGACATTACCTCTTTACGCACTCCACAGGACTCCCCCTTTCTCTCCTCTACATTAATTCAATTTCGACGACGGTCGACTTCGAAACTAGCGAAGATCACCATCGCAGAAAAGAAACTGGGTTTACACCCCACTCAAACTCGATTCCAACCCAGCCGCATCAAATCAGTCTTTAATTTCATTTTAATTTTTATTTAATTACTATTTATACTGTAATTTCAATGCAGCTGAGTTGGCCGAAAAAACACGACACAAAGATCACTCACGTAACAGTGGATCCTGAATTTATTGAACTGCAAATGAATTGGGTAAGGGAAACTTTTGCATCATCATCATCATCATCATCGTCGGCATCCGGGATCCGGTCTTGGCCTTATTTAGGAAGTCTCGAAGCTTGTTAAATTTTTCATAATAATTTATTTTTACGGGCAAGGTTATTAGCCTTGCGCCAGAAACTTTTGCATAGTTGGTCATAATTGTTAATATATCTGTGTGCCTTGTTTCTTCGAATTGGAGACAAATAATTCATCCTGATTAAAGTGATTAGGGATTTAAAAGATTCCCTGAGTTATAATAGGTGTACAACTTTGCTTCTGCCGGTTTGCAATAGATGGCTGTAGCGGTAAGTGGTAGTTGAAACAAATAGATCATAGATATCATACAATAAGCTTAGGTATTTATAAACATAACGCCATCGAAATATTAGTCGATTTGTGTCTGCATCATAAAGTTATTCTCGATTAAACATGTCAGCTTACGAGCCAAATTCTCGTCATTTGCGGGAGGTTTTAATTTTCTGCTTTAATATGGAAATCTGCGGCTGAGGCTCATCGAATGCTCTCAAATACCTATGGTAAGGCCGCTATTAGTGAAAGAATGTGCCGAGAGCGGTTTCAATGCTTCAAGAACGGCGATTTTTTTACAATAAAGCCTCGAATTTCGGAAAAAAACGGCGGAAGCAAAGTTGTACACCTAATAGTTGTCCGTTTTTTTTTTCTTTATTTGTTATTATAATGGTTTCTTTTAGTTTACATTAAAATAAATTAACACTAGATTTAAATGGAAAGACTTGTATTAGTATTTACAATAAAGCCTCGAATTTCGGAAAAAAAAAGGCGGAAGCAAAGTTGTACACCTAATATGTAACAAATAACATATAACTGAGATATGACAATCAAATCCAAAAGTGCCCTGTGCGCCGTACCTGGAGTCCCTTAAAAACAAATTGAACTAAGTCTCCCTCTTGATTCAAGTCTCCGTCAGATTTAAAGTGCCAATTAAAATTCTTTGGAAACAAATCC
This sequence comes from Microdon myrmicae, assembly GCA_963931805.1. Taxonomy (NCBI): domain Eukaryota; kingdom Metazoa; phylum Arthropoda; class Insecta; order Diptera; family Syrphidae; genus Microdon; species Microdon myrmicae. The sequence goes on from OZ007502.1 coordinate 115,908,652, forward strand.
CCAGTCTGATATCATCATTGCGAAGGACATTGCAGCACATTTACGTGGTAATGCCAAACTACCACAATAAGCAAAACAATTCCAATACACCACACAAGCCCTATCATTATCCTTATCTGTGGTTGCAGTTTCCTTGAAAGCTTTCTTTTCTTGCAGTAACATCTCGAAAATCCAATCACATTCCAAGGAGCCTATCGGTTACCGAAAATCTTTGGCAATGTTCACTACCAGTGCCCAGCCAAACGAACACGTGCAGTCCGAATCAGCACTAAGCTATATGCCAAAAAGAAGCATGGACAAGAGGATTTCAAAAGTATCCTTCTCTCCAACCTTAAGACCATACGAGTAAATCTCGATAAAGTGTATGCTGTATATAAATAGAAAATCCTGTCAACGGTTGGTCCCAAGTCCAACGTAAAACGATTTTGGCGTTGATCCCGCACATCAACGACGATATTATATATCTATTGCCTGCAGTGGGTGCACTCAGTCCAAAAGGGAAGAAGAGTGAGCCAAAGAACAACAGGAAGTTGTCTGCCCACATGTGACGACTGTGACTCGTGTCAGTCAATCATTTCCTATACTGGAGATTTTCATTCCGGGTGGTCGCCATTCATACAAGCCGCTAATGAAATTTTCGGGCAGCTAGGAAACGACTACTAACATGAAGCCAGAAATCTCTGGGTAGTAAATGTGTTCAAAAGGAGTTCTCTGCTTGCGTAAATAGATTCAAAACTATTTGCGATACGGCAGAGGCATTCGCTGATGTAAACCGGTGGATGTTAGGGAACCATTCATCATCTGCTGGTCCAATTTTAATCTCGAGCCCGAGATAACAGCCACCCATGATGGGGGATACGTTTTTAGTACTACACTACAACTTGTCCGTTCTTCTTTCATCTGAAGAATTTCGCGAATGAATTTCTTGTTAATGTCATTTCATTGATGTTTTCCAATTTAGTGAGTTCTCTGAACTTGGCCTCAGTATCATTGTGGGGAATCCAGAACTAACTAAAAGAACGCAGTTGTTTTAACAAACATTTGAATAGTGGAGAACTGCAAGTTGACTGAGTGGCGTCATAAATTATCATTATAAATCATTGTACGGGAGAAAAAGAAGTACCTTGAGAAGTTAAAAATCGGCGCATCGAAACTTCGTACATAGGCAAAATGAATTAAGTGTATGAGGAACTTTGGCAGTGTCCCTCCGACAAGTACAAATTATTCCCTATATTTTCAAAGATGTACTTCAAGCATTTTCCGGTCTAATAAAGGGTGTTTCAAAATCCACACAAACACTAACTTCTATAGAAAAAACAAATTGTAAAGGCAAACCGGCTCCCTCATAGAATCCTGATAAGGCACTGGTGTGATTTTTATATGGAATGCGGGAGCTTCAGTGTGAATTATTCACCTGTCATTATATGATGGTCAGTTCTTCACCTGTTTTTCTATTTTTAACGAAGAAATTCTTACACGGGTGCATTTATATCTCTTGCAATGTATCAAAATGATACAATAACCGAAATGGCTTATGAAATACGGATCTGTGAAAAATTCAGTCAATAGAACTTACTTATTTCTCTCGTTCTACTTTTAAAATTTGGTCTTGGGCTTCAATAGCCCAGCAGTTAGTGAAACCGATGCCCCTGATTTTACAAAATGCCGTTATCATTAGAGCATGGGCAGAGCATCGAGAAACGAGCACGATTATGCGATGACGAATTTCTTATAGTTCGGTTATTTATCATAATATCTGCATGGTGTTCCCCCTGACATAGTCCTCCCCGGAGATCCTAATGGGAAACTAGTTTACCTCCGGAATTCTTTATCTCAGAAGGTACCATCATGACTTACCTCCGTGTCAGTCCGGGCCATCAGCCATATGTAGGGTTATCTTATTGAGATTGGTTTTGTTTACCCTAGTCCCGCGTGTCCTGTGGGTATTTAATGGCCGAGCTGTAATATAGCTTTCTCTGTGGAGTGGCTTCCGGGTTTTTTGGCCCGTGGTGTTGACAGCCTTGATCGTTGACGGGTGACGGTACCTGTAATAAAAGAATGGACAATGAAAAGGCAGATTTCTCCCGACGATATCGCGGAATGTACACAGTGATGGGCTAATATCTTGTGGGTTAATATTCGTCGAGGTGCCAGCGAGGGCGCGGGTTTACTAATATTCCACGGGTATTCAATTCAAAATACTTTAATGATCACCTTTACTGTCTGTTACCGTCCTTTCTCTTTTCACTACAGAATTTTCACACGCAGAGTTTGCAACGCAGTACATAGATTAACATTCAAATATAACACTCTTGTTAACTCGACATGTTCACTTTATTCGAAATGATGCGTTTATTGTGTTACATTCACATTTAAATTATATTACTTATTTAAAATCCTTTTATTGGGGAAAAAAGGAGGGATGAACACAAATCGCTATTTTATAACAAATTACATTATTGATCACACTGCTATCGCAACACGCGATTAATTCACTTGTTGCGTTCAACTGCATATTACCACCCGCACCCCACGCTTCCGTGCGCACTCTGCACTCGTTGGAAGACGACTGTGGTACTCGGTGATTAACCTCGAGAGACTCGTGGTGAGTTCTCTCTCAGCTAAGGGTGAGTTTTATTTTCTCGAGAGAAACGTGAAGTTTCTCTTTGTGGTGGTGTATTGGAGAGGATCTCTCTGGGTCGATCTTAGCTTTCATGGGAAAACGAACCTACCTGAGAAAAGGGGATGAACAAAAGGACATCTTGAAGACATGGATGCAGCTGTTTAAATAGTCTGCAAACAATTAGGAAAACTGGGTGCTAAAAGGAATTTAGGTACACAATGGTGATTGTGTGTAGGTAGTGTCTAGCTAATACGCCTTCATGGGCGTGGGTTCAGCAACACTCCCACCGAAATTCACAGCCAACGAGCACAACGAGAAGAAATAATACGCGACAATGTTGTTGGTAATCTGTCCAAAATTTATTGAGCACTCGCGGTAGGGTTTACACCATTCGGGTTTTAATTGTTCACTTATTTTCTATTGAGGTCTCAGCCTCTACATGTAGTTTACTTAGTGTTCTACTGGATATTTTTAACTTAATTTAATTTAATGAGGGATCACGCACACTTCCCGGAAATACGAACTTCATCTTAGAATGCGCGGCTAACTCCGTCTATCGGGCTACGACTCGACCAGTATGTCCACGTATAATGTTAAAATTCGGTCTCATTGAATTTTCCACAAGCGCTCCTACACCGTTCTCGATGAGAGATAACATCTGACTCCTCTGGATGTCTCTTTACAGACATCCAACAAAAACGAACCTAAAGGATTCGCCGCCAATGGTGAATGTCATAAAACAAGGAAAAAAGGAAAAAAATGAAAACTCATGTTGCAGGTCAAATCTGCTGCGACATGTACGGGCAAGATAAACTGCCGCCATCCGCAAGGGATGGATTCTTTGATTGACGTGAGTCAATAAAACCCTTGCCGAAGGCAGGAATCTATTTTGGGATAATGAATCCAGCATTGGGTATGGCCGTTGCTAGATCGTTTAAAATAAACATATTTCGGTCATGTATGATTCGATGCATGTTGTTTTAGGGATATGTTAATCCCGTTGTGGGTACTGTCAGGCGAAAGTATCCGCTTGGGTGTTTACTTTGTGTAAACTAAAACAGCTTGAATAGCCAGCGTGAGAATCGTGGCTACTCGTTGCTTATGTAAATATTGGTGGTCATGACCGATGCTGGTGATCGTTCCAAGAAACGGCAACGGATCATAAAATCGGTCATGCTGATATCCAAGCAAATATGCGCGCCTGAAACGCCAATGTTTAATTTGATCTTCTCTACTTTAGGAAAGATAGATCATAAAACATGCCATTGAAAGTCTGGCTTGCAGATGTGCAAGCAACCGAAATGGCTGCTTGGACAATGGATGGGTACAAAGATAACACACGGAACGATTAGCGTGTGTTGGTAGATATGTGCCATACATTGTTCGGTCGCGGAAGCTCGGTTGATGCTGAATTGATGTCATGGCAAGATGATAATCTTGCCATGAATTATGCTTTCAGGAATGACCGTGGAGAAGAGGCTTGGAACAGCCCCAAAAAAAGGTAAGCTGCCTAATATGTATTTATGTCGGTTATCCGTAGGGATAACCGAATTGATTCCAGCTAATTGGGTGGCGGTTAATGCCCTAGTAAGATCGTACAATCTTGCCGAAATTTCAACTTTAAGGTAAGTTGTATTGCTGGTAATGGTGGGGATCAAGCGATGCGTGGCTCTTCGGGCCCTGAAAAGCCCCACATGTGCACTGTGTCTTAGCTGGCGGAAAGGCTCGAATTCTTTGTATGCCTGTTTTTACGCTGAAGAATTCGGTTTTTGGCGGCTAGACGCTAGATGCGTAAACGCTTTTGTCGATTGGAGAAAAGGCTGCCGACACTGTAGATAAGCCAGGAAAATGTGCTGCGCACGTGTGTGGCAGGGTTGTTGTTGAACAACGCATTTATTGTACAATAATTTAACAAATGTTGACTAAGGACTAAAATGGTAAATCCTCTTTTACAATATTTTCTTATTCTTAAAATAATTTACTGGCTCTACACGAGCACTCTAAATTACACGATACAATTTTGTATAATGCCTTTCGGCGTACAATAACATTTTTATATTTTTATATTTTTATATATTTCCTATTACCCGAATATTTTAGAACAAGAAGTTCACCCTCTGTAATTTTTTTTTTTTTTTAATAATGATATAAGGTAAACAAGTTTACAAAAAAAGAATAATAACAAACATATTAACAAAACTGTTATCATAAAGAAATTTTAAAACGAAAAGGAATCTAAATGAAAAATGGAAATGGAAAGGAAGAATAAATGAATATGAAAAGGGAAATGAGGAATGGGATGGGGAGGCGTAGCCCTTTAGCTCAGTGGTGTGTGGCAAGGTACGCTGGCTGACATGGGCGCCGATAAGTTTTTCCAATCTATGATTAAGCTTGGTGTAAAGAATTCTTCCAGAGAAATTTGAATGATGCATTAAATGCATGAATGATGAGAGTTCTTTACAGGGAATTCTGGGTGATGAATTAGGTGTCCTTGGGAAGGAAATGTTTGCAGGTTTGCAAAGGGAGATGGGTTGGAATTGGGGGTGGTACTTGCGTATGTTTAAAGAACCCCCACAATCTCACCTTGTGAGCAATTTTAAGCTTTCTCCAAATTCGAGGGTCTGGCCATTCATCATCAGCTGTGGGACCGATAATGCACTTTGCTTTGTGAATGTTGTATTTCGTGTCTTCGTTGCATTGAAGTCGACGAGATTGGCCTTTTCCCACTACAGGGCCTTATCCAGATCCCGATTCAGAGAGCCAATCCTGCCACATTAGCTGCTACGATGTTGGTGCACTAATGGGCCGATCATTCGAAAAAAAGCAAACAATCGTACTACCATCGGCAAAACTGAACACTGTTATCCGTTGTCTCCAAAAAGTCAATTATATGAAGCAAGATCCTTGTTGGGGCCAAACATAGAAACCGCATGCACTTCAAATACTTAATTAACTCGGCATTGATGATCTTTTCCATCACTCTAATCAACACAGCCAGTAATGCCATCGGCCGGTAGTTTTGTGAGTGACATTTTTTCCCCTTCTTTGGGATTAGCTGAACTCGAGCCACCCTCCAGGTGGTAGGAAATATCCTCCGTGCATAAGGTAAGCGGAAGATTCTGCCAAGAACGGCGACAGTTCTACTGTACAGTTCTTAAGGACTATTATTAGTACTCCGTCCAGTCCACATCGGGCGGAATCTCACACGTTGTGGTTTTAATTCGCGGAAAATAAATTCACGAATAAATTAGCTTTATCCTTTGAATTTGTGACTAACCTCCCGCTGTCCGTCACCAACGGATGGAAAGAGGAGGAAGCGAAGTTACTGCTAACAGCTCTTATCATTGACCAGAAGGGTCGCGAATCAGTTTTGCACTCAAGGAGTTTATTGGTCACTCTGTCGTTGTAAGCCTTATTCGCGGTATCAATCTCATGGTCGCACGCGTTTCTGATTCTAACAAAACTCGTTCTGTTAATCTCCGTGTGGTTCGAGGTCCATTGGTTAAGAGCTCTATTTTTTGCCGCTGTAATCTGCTCTGTTTTTATCAAACCAAGGTTTATCACATGAATTTCGTTTGATGGAATGCGGAATGTAAATCTCCACCTCGAGAAGAATACTAGCACTATTTGTCGCAAGAAGGGTAATTATTTTGTATCCCCTGCTCGAATTTTCCCAGTTGCGAATATCTGAACTTTATAATTTCATTGTGTTATTTTATTTAGATTTTGTTTACTGGTTCACCCATTCATAATTTGGTGTGTTGAGCAACTAACAATTGACCATCATGGGAGATTCATTTTAAGTTTTCGGTTCCCTCGGTTTTCGAGGGTGGAGTTTTTAGATATAACTGGTGTACTCTTAGAGTTTTCCATTCGTTCCCACAAATCAATCAGAGCATTTGAGGTGGCTCAAGAGATTAGCAGGAATGACAATCTTAAGAAACTGCCTGTTGTTAATGAAATATCGTTTGAAATTTTCACAGGGCTGTCATGCATGCTTCAAAATACATTTTGTGGGCTTTTCGTTATAAAATATAGCAGGAAGAAGCATAAGAAGAAGAGGTGGGTCGCGGTTTCACTGTATACCTTACAGCCTGGCACAGTTGGTAAGAAAGTTACAACATTGTATGTAGGTTCAACTAACAACACTGTGCCGTTTCATCAGTTCCTGTATTTTTGCTCGCACTGTGCTCTGACATTTAAGGATATGTGGGGATACGAAGTAGGTGTGCCGGCACGGGAACTGGTTCACTCCTATCCCCTACGATCAATAGTTCCACTAAACTGAAGTTGAATAGATCCCGATGATCTTTAATAACATTTTATTGTATTACGTCCAGCTATTTTAAAATGCAGTTAAGGATTATCATAGGTAACTATCCACTGACACCGAATGCATTTTTGTTGTTGAAACTTGTTTCCAGAAAACTAATTACCAAGAGAAATAAAACACTAGCATATGTTGTTTCTAAATTTGTGTCGAGTCTCGAATTTACTGAACACTTATGACACTCAAACGTTTAAGGAGATTTATACTTGGTTTGTTATTTGTCTTTTACTTTAGCATCGTTTACTTGTTTTCGCGAATTTATTGCACAGTTATGACACTCCAACGGTTAAGGATATTTATACGTGGTTTATTGTTTGTCTTTTAATTTGATGTACCTTATTGTTAACTTTGGACCGATGTGGAAAAAGGGACTTATAACAAATAGATCCGTTGTTAAAACACGAACATAATAGGCAGAAACCGAAAACACTGCTACTGTACAGACAAACTTGGGGGTTGAAAAGCTCGACGCTGTGTGTGCGCACTCCCGTGCGCACGCAGCTTAACGACGTACATGACCGACTCTTTTGGTGGTTGGATTACGACTCAGCGATGTGCACTCGCTGGTGATTGAAAACCGACCCATGGTGAATACGCCCCCAGCTAAGGGTGAGTTTTCTTTTCGTTGAGAGAAACCTGAACTCTCTCTTTGTGGTGGTGAATTGGAGAGGATCTCTCCGGGGTGATCTTAGCAAGTGTGCTAATAGATCCATTGTTTGCTCGTGCAACGAAAGTCGTGGGAAACGAAACTGAAAAGTAGAAGGAACAAAGGGCATCATAAATGGCATGGATGCATGGTGCCGTTGCGTAAATAGTCAGCAACACAATTATGGAAATTGGTGCTAAAAGCACTTTAGGTACACAATGGTGATTGTGTGCCGTATCTTGCTGTGCGGACAGAATCGAATTTTTGTATTCATGTTTATATGCTGAAGAATTCGATTCATGGGGGCTAGACGGTAGATGCGTGCATTGCTTTTGTCGATTGGACAAAAGGCTGCCGAGGCCATGGAATTGCCAGGAAAATGTGCTTTGCACGTGTGCAGCAGAATCGCTTTGCAAACAGGGGCGCCGATGCTGTTTTCTGCTTTAATGATGTATGTGCCTGTAAAGAATTCTTTTCAGGGAATTTTGAAAATGCATTGAATGCATGAATGGTAAGAATTCTTTGCTGGTAATTTTAGGTAATGCACTAGGAATTTTAGGTCATGCACATTAAATGTCCTTGATGAAGAAAATGTTTGCAGGTTTGCAAAGGGAGTTGGGATGGAATTGTGGGTGGTTCTTCCGTAAAGTTAGATAACCCCCACAGGTACTTCAAAATCCCCTTTTGTAACCGTGTTCAGGAAAAAAAAAATATTTAAAACTTCTTATAAGATTGAGTTTTAGGAGCCTAGAACGTAAAATGTAAAATTGCTTTTGGATCCTTAGTGAAGGCCATTTGCTGCGATGTTTTTAACTGCTATATCATTAATGTGTGTTCGAATTTTATTGTTACTTATTTAATTATTTACTTTTTATATATACGTTCCTTTCAATTAAGGTAAAGTAACATTGATTTTAGTGCACCATCAATTACAACAACTGCCAATGGTGTATTTTTAAAACATTTACCTAGATTCACTTTGAATGTAAAACTTCGGGAGGGGTAAAAAATACGAATACCGAACTGCAACTAACCAATATAGAACAACTTTGATACTCATTAGCCAATGCAATCACTTTTCGAACTATATGCTGTAAGTAAAACTCACATACAAGTCCTTTCGCCAAAAATCTTACCTAATACATAGATTCGAAAATCTAATTCAGTTGTCAATCAAAGTTCAAAGCAATTATATCCAGACAATTGGATTTCGAGGAAACAGTTTCATGTCAATTAAATTGAATTGGATTAAAAATGCATAAAGCAACGCTAACGGCAGAGGATTGGGACATATTACTGGCGACTCTACTAATTGAAGTGAGATTGTTAGCTGTTTAGCATATGAAACCGCTACATTAGCTTAAGGACCTGTCAAGACACATTTGCTACATTCGCCACATAATCCACCTCCAATTAACATCCCGTAATCCAGGAGATAAATCAAATACTCTGGCAGTGGATTGGATTAATGTGATTAAGCGAAGCCGCGTTCCTCAATTAGAAGTTATCCTTCGACTAATTGCGGTATTAGGATGAGCCTCGTTCCTCGTACAGGCACTTTCGTATCTTCCAACGTAACATATAAATCTAATTCAAAACCAACAAGGACAACATATTCGCATTTACAGCGGAAAACTTCCTGTGTGTTTGTTTGGGTCTTTTTTCGTGTTATTGCTGCTTTTGATGACCACCATCATTACCTAAGGGGCGAAGGGAAAGGCGATAGAACTTCTTTTCGACCTAGAGGTGTATTTGAATTCTCTTGATAGAAAAGTTCATGAAGCATTCATTAAAGACAAGCCGTGTTCATTTCCTTTTATCGCTTCAAGGACCTTTCTTGTTGTCGATAGTACAGCCGCCTAAACAAGTCATATACATTTTGTCCAGAACTTGTAAACAGCCAACTGTAATGTCAAGTAGTTCAAGTTAAAAGGTTCATCGATGTTGTGCTCGTGTTGTGGACGTGTTGTAGTTGAGTTTGTCTCCTTTACAGTTTCAATGATAGCAGTACGGGAAACCTGAAGAAAAGTTTCTTTTCAGATTTCCTAAGCTCAAGTTTCATTTTCACTGAACCTGTCAAGGATGAGCCAAAGGATATATGATGTTGGACTAAGCACGAACAACTTCAAGGGGGTACATATTCGTGCAGTCTTTTTGCTTTGGGTGTTTGCTTTTAGTCGGCGCTTAAGCTAGAGCACTGGAACTTTATCCTCTCGAAGGTGGTCGATTCGCTCAATTCTGTTAATGTTATTTATAGACAGTCTGATGGATCTCTGAGTTTCAAGTATATTTGTGTCGTTTTTCTTCTTTGCTAGCTGCCTTCCGGTCTTGATTAACTTCTTAATTTTAATTTGGTTTAAAGTTCGTCCTTACAACGAAAATATCGTTGTATACGATTGTACTCGTGTATGTTGTCGCCTTATGATGCCATTTTTCCTATTTAAAAAGCTGAGGTGGGAAGCCTCCCAGGGTCTTGTTTGTTGTTTTCATTTTCCATTACTTAAGCTTCCTTTTTATGTCATTACTAGCCGTGCTAATCGTTGTCCTTTTATGTGAAGCTCTATTTGAATCGTGGTCCACTGTACTTCGTCCTTCGTTGTTGATTTATCAAAATGATACTTGGGCACCAATGTCTTTATTAAAGTAATTAATTTTTTTATCTTGAAAATTAAAATCAGGATAGGGAGATACAAAATACAAAAATTTTAAATGAAAAACTTTTGTATAAATGCCCTTGATTTTCCGGGAGAAGGGTGGGGGGGTGGGGGGTGGGGGGGTGGAGAGCACCTTGTAGGGACAGTTTATTTGGTTGAAGAGTGACTCAAAGCGGGTTTTTGTGGCATGTTATGGAAGGGATCTGTCCTTTTAATTGGAAAAACTTCAGCAATTAGGCAACTGGAGTTGACGTGCGAGTGATGTTTTGACTGAACATATTATTTGTTTTTAAATTAAGGGAGTTAACGAAAATTTTAAATTGGCACCGTCTGTAATAGGGAAGCCTCTATGATATTGAATGAAAAAACAAAAACAAAAAAAAAATATTAGTAGAGCTGAAAAACTTTGAAATTTAAAAACATCGATTTTCTTGTCTTAAAGTATCTAAATGGATGGACAGCACGAACATTCATGTACAGGGGAAGTTTGCTACAAAAACTGTACAAAACACATGATTCTGGAAACATTCACATCTAAACCAATTAAGAGGGTTTTAGTGCAAGGACTAACTACACTGGAATAATTGAAATCGTCGCACTTGCCGTACCATGTACCATCCACCTCGACGGGTAGGATTGTAAAGTACTTTGGTATGTGGTGGATTGTTCATTCACAAGTTCAATTGACGTGACTATGTTACCAAGGTGTGTTGAATAATAATATATTTATACTTTATTCATATTTATTAAAAAGGGTGGCAGAAGTTCAAACTAGGTCTGTTTGAGATTTGTTGGGGGTGAGAAGTCTCCCGAAAAGATAACTACATCAATTTTAAACCACGTTTGGTGATATTCGATCCAAGTTTTAGACAGAATGTATTCTCATCAACTCTGCCATTTAAAAACGTCGTGACTTCAGTTGGTGCAATGTTGATGCATTAACGGGCTGGTTTTGGAAAGTGAACAAATCAGTGTGTCAACGATAACAAAACAGAATATTCTGTTATCCTGTCAATCGATCAAATCACTAATATGAGGCAAAAACATTGTTGGTGCGAGTATGGTACCCTGTGACAAGCAAGAATTTACACAAATGAGACTTATATACACGCTGCCTACCATAGTTCCAATTAGTATATTTACGAGAAAACTCTACTAAATAGCAAGGTTGTTGGGAAAACCCTTAACAACTAATCTTATTTAGAAAACTCTGCCCACAAAAGCCAACTAAACGTTGAGTGGAAAGTAGAATCCCAATGTATTGCCGTCTGATGATAGAGATACTTGATACTATGATGATACTAATACTTGACCATTGTTAAAGAATTTATTAACAATTAATGATTATAGGGTATCCACCAAACTTACCCCTAACTGTTCTTCAGTTGATGTCCGCAGAGCTGCACACTGGATCGAGGAACAAATGCTTCGCAATTGTTTGTAGGCATTTGCATCGGTCCTCCACTGTTTCCTTGGGATCTAAACAAATCCACGAAATAAGGGATGAACACAACACGAAATACGAGATGAACAGTTCCCTTTGCAGTGCTCCAAAAAGCCCTACTACCTGTTTCCTCCATTCCTACATCCAAATCCTAGCTATCTTACGCTAAAGCCAAAAAACCCATCAAAACCCACAAAAACCCAAACATGATCCAAAATTCGCAATAAACGAATCAAACATTCGTTTATAGCCTAACTTTTACCCCCACGGCATTATTAACCCAAAATCCAAATTAAAATTAAAAGTTACAATAAACGAATCTAATATTCGTTTACGTTTCACATTTGCCCCACAGCATCACCCAAATCCAAAAATTCAGAGATCATTATCTCTATCTGAAAATTTTCCACTCAGGAAAACAAACAAAAAACCAAAGCAGATACATTCCCTCATCTGCGCAATAGTTTCGTAAGAATTCATTCTTATCTTATGTAAATAGAACATCTCGCTCGAAATATCCAAAAATCGAGATTGTTGCACGAAAATGTGTATCTTTGGCATACAATTTTCGACTTGCTTTCCTTTATAAAGGAATAGTAAAACGATCTCCTGGCCGCAGTATCTAAATCCTCATCCCACAGTGCAGTGATTTTTCTAATCTGTTGTAATACTCCAATATAAAATCCACAATAAAACTTAACCAAAAATTAAAACTAACTTTTTTTAAATGCTTTGGAAATTGTGTGTTGTCACCAACGCTGAATGATTCTTTTCTTTTGTGTACGAGGACGACTCCAAAAATTGGTACAGGAACCGGTACTGAGGTTGCAGAACATAAGGACGTTATCCCATAAATTACGTCCTACGAACAATCAGAACGTTGCTCTTCCCTCTGGGTCAGAGGAAGCACGGCAATGACCCCTTGCTGGAGGGTGTTGTGTCAGGAACTATCAACAAAGAGATCTAACGTCCTTTTCAGGACAAGAAAACGCGCTTCCTGAGGAACAACCCCCACAACAGCAGAACACCTTGGGGTCTTTCAATTGCAATCTCTTTACAGTTCACTGGGATTATTCCAATAACAAATCCACGAAATAAGGGATGAACACATTGTTTTTTTCTTGTTTGTTTTCATTATTTACGAAATACGCTATGAACACTTTTATTTGCTTTATATTACATGTTTTTTCGAGAACGACCGCACGCGTCGACAGCTTAAATGACACGACAAAATATTTAAATTCGGTAGGAGCGCACAACCACTCGCTACCACTACTCTATGAACAAGAAGACTGAATCTCGTGTCTTTCGACATATATCCTTTTTCGTTCCGCTTCCACGATTGTTATTTCTAAGAAGCGGAATTGGCTAATAGGAGGCTTGGCTATGGACGGTAGGGAGTCTATGTCTAGATAGGGAGAAAATGGCTATGTACAATAGGATTGAGGTTTTAAAATAGGGGTTTTACTTTATTTAAATGATCTATTGTATTTGGGGATATTCTATTGTAAAGGGAAATTAGTGATTTGGGGTGAAGGGAAGGATATGTATGTGAAGACACGAGATGTTAATTATTCAAAGGGGGAGTGATAATTAATTGAACTTTAATTATATAACACCATTCTTGAGCGCGGCTGACAGATCCAGTCAAAAAAAAGGTTTGAGAAAGGTAGTAGATCGGTTGCAGGGAAAGATACAGACCCGTTTTTGTGTACGTTACGGAACTTGAACTGGAAAAAGCGTTGACTCTTTGAATGTTTCGGATGTATGGCTGATGTCACGGACTGAAGTTAAGATAACGATGGCACCTTCTAACATAAAATATTCCTGATATAAACTAGTCCGCCGTTCAGAATTCCATGACGAGTTATCTCAGGGGAACAATATGCAAACAGTGATTAAAAATCAAATTTAAAACAACTCGACTCTGCGTAATCTGGCCGCTGGCGAATTTTATTTTTTTTTACACTAACGCAAAAGGGGATTTTGAAGTTCCCCGAAATGTCAGAGCACAATGCGAGCAGATGAAGAGGAAGCGGATAAGGAAAGGAGGTGTCGATGTATTTTCATTTTTTGTATCATTTTTATTTCTCGCTTTTATTATAATTTTCTTACTCGCTAGGCAAAAATGATTAAACTCTAGCTCATGGTATCTTATTTCCTAACTTACTGGTCCTTTGCGGACTCTCTAAGTTATATGCATACGCTTAAAGCGTGAAAATTAGTCTTTCGACATTATGATTGTTTCGTTTACATGCATTTTAAAGAACTTAATTAGATACAAAGAAAATGAAGAACCGAAAAAACTTTGCTGTTGCTATTGTCCTATGGCATTGTCTCTCAAAAATCCTAATCTTGTCCATTAAGCTAGGTCACACATTAAATGACACTGGACATATGTTGGAAACGGAGCAGCACACAGCGGCAGACTAGCAGCACACGACTGCCGACTGGCAGACTGAGCATCGCACATTTATACTCTGTCTCTCCTTGTTCCTGTGACAACATGCGAATGAGGGAAAGGAGACAAAAAAGCGAATATAAGCAGCGGCAGTTGTGGAGTTGAGATCAGTACAAGTCAAGCAGTCAAACGCTGCACATGGATTTACAAAGAGATTTTAACAGATTGTTTTATATTTAAATAAAAATTTCGAAATTAGTAAATCGAGTTTACAAATTGGTCCTTTGAGCCGAGGGAAAGACAGCAGCTGCCGGCTGGACAACACAACGCTGTGCAACGTGGGATCCAAGCGTTTCAACTACAACGCATTGAAGCACACCCGCTGCGACCAAGCAGACAGACGGCCGTGCAGCCTAACCAGCCAGCGGCAAACAGCAGCGCACCCAGTTGCGTAAGCTACAGCCGATCCACAAGCATCGGATTCAAGTAGCTAGTGGCAATTTCGATCCACAAGCATCGAAAGGAAGGCGGCTAACTCACAATGGCTACCAGTGATTCGCCAAGCAAGGCAATGGCGGATCAGACTGTTCCGGCAAGCAAACGAAGACGAGGAGTCCTTAAGGGATTCCTCACGCGGTTGGGGGAGTTCGCGACCAAGGCGAATGAAGTGACCAGAGAGGAAGTCGCATCCAGACTAAGCAAGCTGGAAGGCGCGTTTAAATCCTTTGAGCGCCTCCAAGAAAGAATCGAGGAGAACGACCCGGACCTGAACATCGACAGGGAGAACGAAGAGCGAGCAGAGTTCGAAGAGCGATACTTTTCGCTGCAAGGCAAGCTCAACCAGCGGTTGACCATGGCAACAGGCACAGGTTCGACCGCATTGGAGACGTCAGGAGACACCCCTGGGAACGGCATCTACTACAACGTTAACAGCGGAGCAACCAGGATTGGAGAGGCTGCTTGATACCATGAATGCCAGCCAGAGGCTCATAAACAGCTTGGTCGAACAATTGGGTACGCGGTCCACGGAACCGACAGCAACGGATTCTACGAGTGGATCGACCACCCGAGCGGTCAAATTGAGGCATATCGACGTGCCTACCTTCGATGGGGACTACCAGCAGTGTGTAACGTTCCGAGACCTGTACCAACCACACATCCACGACAACCCCCAGTTATCAGCAGTCGAGAAATTCCAATTTCTCCGGACTTCTTTAAGAGCGGACGCACTATCAGTGGTTCGCAATGTTCCGGTCACTGCGGCAAACTATCTGGAGGCCTGGGCTGCACTGGTCTCGCGCTATGACAAGAAGAAGATCATCTGTAGGGCCATTTACGAGCACTAATGACGATTCCAGCTATGCAATTACCAGGTGCTACGGAGTTCCGCAGATTTATCGACGGCCTCTTCGAGCAGGTTCGGGCTTTGCGAGCCTTGGAGCTACCAGTTGAGCACTGGAGTTGTTGGCTAGTTTTCACCACAGTCGAGAAACTTGATAGTGAGACTAGGCAGCTATGGGCTCGAGAAACCAGCAGGAACGAGATGCCGACATTCGAGGAGCTGACCGAATTCCTGGAAGCTCGACTCACCGAACTAGAGAGCATTCCGACAGCGAAGAGCAATTCAAAGGGTCACTTTCTTCGGGACAGAAGTATAGCAGCTGGTCCATCCAAGAAGACGTACTCGGCAATCACATCACCAGGGACGGCTAAGTGCCCCAGATGCGCGCAGCCGCATCCATTGTTTCGATGCAGTGCATTCAGGAATCTCTCAGCTCTACATCGAGATCAGTTTGTCCGCCGCCTCAGCCCCGACCACAGCATTGACCAATGTGAAAGAGGGAACTGCCGAGAGTGTAACGGGCGGCACAACACCCTGCTGCACCAATCGGTAGACGTTCCGACGTTATCACCAAAGGTTGGACCATCAGAGGGATCTTGCGCGACAGTACAAACCCAGGATTCACTACTACCTACAGCAATAGTAACGGTGATGGACGACAGAAACCAGTTGGTTCCATGCCGGGTGCTGCTGGACTCAGGCTCGACCACATCCTTAGTCCGAGAATCATTCATTCAGCAGTTAGGCCTGCGACGCACGCAGGCGAAGGTGAAGATAAGTGGCATAGGGGAAGCAAATCCACAACTCAGCCGAGGAAAGGTCGAGATGCTGCTGAAAAGCCGAACAGGGAAAACAAGTATTCGGATAACGGCATTGGTGATGGGACGATTGACTTCGGATCTGCTGTCAAGGTCACTGGAACATGATTGGAGAAGCTTTTCATCGCTGGCGTTGGCCGACCCGCTATTCCACAAATCAAGACCCATTGACTTGTTGCTGGGTTCGGACACTATCTTCCAGATCCTGCGCGATGGACGACTGATGGATCCCGATAGTAAAATGATGGCGCAGAAGACCATATTCGGCTGGGTAATCGCAGGGAGTGGGCCAGCTCTGCTCGATCAGGAACAACATTGCTGCACTGTCACCCAACAAGTCGACCCATTAGAGGGTACACTGCCAATAAATATGCCTACATATAACGATGTCGGCAACGGTAAAGCTGCGAATACGAATTATCAGCAAGCTCCTTATGTTCCGACATCGGTGTATCAAGGTGGAAATGAACTCGGTGTTTCTCCATCATCTTCCACACAACCACAGCAACAAAAATTCCAAAATTATAATTCACCACCTGCTTCTAATATAACTCAGCAACCCTATTCCTCTGGTGCCACAAACACAATGACGAGCACTACGTACATAACCTCTCAAGTAACAAATGAACCACAGAGTTCTTATCGGGTATCTTCACAACCTTATTCAAATTCAGGGACTCCGCCGAATGGGCAAATGCAAATTCAACAACAACCACCACCACTGCAACAGCATCAAACTTTGCAACAGCCACAATCGTTGCAACCACAAATTATTCAACAACAGTCTGTGCCACAACAGTCTGTACAACAACAGTCGGTGCCACAACAGTCTGTACCACGGCAGTCTGTGCCACAGCAGTCTGTACCACAGCAATCAATGGCACAGCAGTCTGTATCGCAGCAATCCATGCCACAACAATTTATGGCACAGCGGCATGTCTCTCATTAAACCTTGCCACAGCCTATGACTCAGCAATCGGTGCCACAACAGCATATGACACAGCAAAGTATGCAGCAGCAATCTGTTCCGCAACAGTCTTTGGCCCCACAACCTATGGGGCAGCAATCTATACCACACCAATCTAAAGGCCATCAAAATTATGTACCGAATGCGTCAAATCCAGCGGATTACTTATCAAGGGGCCTTAAAGCAAAGGAGCTCACCGGAGCAGAGCTGTGGTGGCGAGGACCCGCTTTTCTGCGAGACAAGGAGCTGAAGTTGCCCCGGACGCCCGCTCACCAATTCCGAGAGACGGACATCGGAACACCGGTAGACCCCGTGGAGCGAAAGCCATCGTGCGTCGTAATACAGCAAGAGGAGCTGTCCATTACAAGAAGAGTCTCCAGCTTCACTCGAACGGTGCGAACAGTAGCGTGGCGGAAGGCGTATCAAGACGAAGCGAACTGGTTGCGCTCGATCCATTCATCGATGACCAAGGTATCCTCAGGTTGGGCGGAAGACTAGAGGCGGCAAGGATGGAATACGAACGCCGACATCCACCTATCTTACACCGGCAGCATCACCTTGCAAAGATCATAGTGAGGGATTTGCACTTGAGACTAATGCACACTGGAAGCCGGTTACTGCTCGTCGCGGTGAACTCCCGGTACTGGATCATAGGCAGTCTTGTCCGGAGCGTCATCGCTGAATGCACGGTTTGCGTTCGTCACAAGGGACGTGTGCTATCTCAACAAATGGCCGCATTGCCAGCCAGTAGGATTAATCCCGCACGGCCATTTAGTAACACTGGCGTCGATTGTGGAGGTCCTATCACTCTTCGGACATGGAAAGGACGCGGCGCGAAGCGAGTCAAAGGCTACATCTGTCTCCTCGTGTGCTTGGCAACCAAGGCAATACATCTCGGGGCGGTTAGGGAGCTGTCCAGCAAGGCTTTCCTGGCAGCATTAAGGCGATTTCTCGCGCGTAGGGGTTTTTGTCACACTTTATGGAGTGATAATGGTACCAATTTCGTTGGGGCATGCCGAGAACTGCGAGAAGTTTATGAGCACATAAACCGGAAGGCTACCCAGGACCGGATCATGACGGAGTTGGCCATCAACGGCATCACTTGGAGATTCATTCCCCCGGACGCTCCCCACTTTGGTGGCTTGTGGGAGACAGGAATCAAGTCCGTGAAGCATCGCCTGAAGCGAGCTATTGGAAATGCGTTTCTGACGTTCGAGGAGCTCACTACCGTGTTGGCCCAGATCGAGGCTTGTCTGAATTCCCGACCGCTGGTCGTCCTGCCAACGGAGCCTGGCGACCCCGGGGTGTTGACCCCCAGTTATTTCTTAGTTGGAGGACCGGCTATGAGCGTCCCGGAAGTCGATCCGGGAGAGACAACAATCGAGCATTTTGGTACCGGTGGAAGAACGAATACCTCCACACGTTGCAGGCTCGCAACAAATGGTATCATCCGGAACCAAACCTAGGAAATTCGGTCGTGGTGCTTCTGAAGGACGAGCAACTATCTCCGACCTATTGGCCCATGGGAAGGGTTATCGAGCTTCATCCTGGCAGAGATGGCAAGGTGCGGGTGGCAACTGTAAAGATGCAGGGGGGAACCCTCAAGCGACCCGTCACGAAGTTGGTCCTACTCCCGGTTGCGGAAGATAAGACGGTTGAACCGACAGTTCAAGGTGGGCGGAATGTTGGAGACGGAGCAGCACACGACGACCGACTAGCAGCACACGACTGCCGACTGGCAGACTGAGCATCGCACATTTATACTCTGTCTCTCCTTGTTCCTGTGACAACATGCGAACGATGGAAAGGAGACAAAAAAGCGAATATAAGCAGCGGCAGTTGTAGAGTTGAGATCTGTACAAGTCAAGCAGTCAAACGCTGCACATGGATTTACAAAGAGATTTTAACAGATTGTTTTATATTTAAATAAAAATTTCGAAATTAGTAAATCGAGTTTACAACATCCATATATGATCATCGATCTGATGAGAGCCATGTAGCATACAACTTTAACTCTGCTGTCAAGTTGACAACTATGAAACATTTGTGGGGGTTCTTTAAAGCAATCCCAAAGAACCACCCATTTCCTTAAATCAACCTGCCTTTCACTCACTCCACAAGCCACCTTACTTACCTGCAATCGAGCAGCGTAGGCTACCTTTCATTCGCTTTCACCTGAAAGTAAAACCCCAGCAAGCATGCACATCATCAAATCATTTCGTTCATATTACATGAACCATACCAACCCAATCGGCTCAGCTTGTCGGCAATTATAATCGACAAACACACGCTGGCCAGCGGATCTGTTGACACAGCTGCAGCGGATTTTCCCGACCATTGATCGTCCAAGCGACACCCGATCATCGAATAGGACAGATCTGCGATCGTTGTTCAAATAATCATCCTAATAATCATGCCCTATGATACAGTTTTCCGAAAACTAACATCCATTGAATCGGACACGATCATGATTGCTATTTAAACAATCATGCCAATGATCGTGTCCCACGTACAGTTTTCTTAACCATACAATAGCCACCCTAGCCTTTGGCATAGGCGAACAAATCTGCGGTTGGCTTATCGTCACAGAGAAATCTATTGTCTGCAACGGTATGATTCTGGGCGATTATGTAAACAGCCGACGTGCCCATGCAGCATTGGTTAAACCAAACAAATGCGCATCTCAGCGTATAACCCTCCGAAATAGCGTTTCTATTTACAGAACACACTGAAACCTATTTCTTCCTTCGGCGATTTTTCGCTATCGCTTATCTCAACTATGCCTGTAGCCCCTCATACCAGTTCCTTTGTTTGTACAGTTGCAGGATCGATCGTTGCCTCACTTCCGGCGAAAGGGCATTGTAGTTGACCTGTACGGTCACCACGGGGAAATTCTTCCAAAAAAACCCCTATCGATCGTTCATTGGTCATCACCAAAGAAATGATCCGATTCGGCTCCTCCCATATCGATGGAAATTCACCACCACCGCAGCTAGGGGATGTTGAGCGCAACGTGGTTTGGTGACAATTTTTATTCGGAAATCGTTGGTGGGTGAAAAAGCTCCTATGTCGTAAGACGACAATACTATCATCATCACTCGCCACACATTCTACTTGTCATAGCATAAGCTTTCTTTGCCCTGGCCAGCGCAGCCTCCACATCTTTGTTAAAATATAGATACTGATCCAGCCAGATGCCCAAGTATTTGACTACATTTTTGATTTCCAGTATTTGCTGGTGTGGTCCCATAAAAGCTAGCTTTGGACAGTTTTTTTCTGGTGTCTCTGGTAGCTTCAGCCAGTCTTCTAACCAAACGGGCTGTTCAGAGCATTGTTAAACAAGACTGCATGTATGTCCATTGCGATTGGAGGAAGATGTTTGAGTTGATTCCAACTGATTTTTTGTTTCTGAATGATGCGAAGACGCCATGGATGTCTGCACTAGTATCAAAAAGCTTTTAGCGCTTTCGACAGTGATCTCGGCGTTTGTCGTATTTTCATTACTGAATTCGATAAAACCATGGTTTTCTGATCGCCACTGTGAAATGTCATTTCGAAGATGACGATAATTTAGTAGAACTTTATCCTCCAAGTCATGGTTGCCGCGAATTACTTTATTTGCCTTGTACAGTTCTTGCAAGACGGCCCCTACAACATTCACTTTTTCCAAGGGATCTTCAAACACAAAAACTTCGTCATTTAGGATGGCGTTGTTTGTGTCTATGTCTATATTTGTCAGCATTCGTTGGTTTTCATCAGTTCGTGGTATTTGAAGACACTGAATCTCGTTTTCATTACTCCGTCTAAATATTTTATTAATTTGCGGGAACATACTAGGGTTGTTGTTTCTTACCGCCCGAACTTTGTTGTTCCAATACAAATTTGCTGATAACCTATAGTTGGCTTTTATCAGCTGTTGGAGATTTTTTAATCTAGACTTCAGTGATATTATCTCCTAGTCGTGCCTATCAATAAATCGTCTGTACCGTAGTTTTAGTTGAGATAGAAGTCTTTTTTTTTTTTTGTGGAGAGCGTTGATTGTGGCGTTTCGGTACATGTTCATGTTTTTCGTAGGTGTGGTTTTGGTATTGTTTTGTCCATAGTTTGTTTTATGGTTTCATCTATTTTTTGTATATATTTGTCGATGTCATCGTTGGATATATTTCTGTTGATAGGTGGGTCAATATCTTTTAAGCGAATTTCTCTTGTTAAGGTCACCGGGTCTGAGAACGTTTTTTTTTCATATCTTATGCACAGAAAACCGTTCGGCCTGTTGGAAAACCACTCGATCAAATGAGCACGTTTCAAATTACCGATCTCACTATCCATGTTGGCGAAGGTGATGAAAAAAGTCACTTGCATGGTCTCATACACCTTTTCGTTTAAAACGGAAAAAGTGAGGAACTTTCTTTCGGCGTCAGTGTTTCCAGACCCCGGCTGTTTAAAAACAACTCCAACAGTTATCTAATTTGATCTCAGACCGCTGACTCAGCGCTGCAACTTCGCCTTTCTTAAGAGACGTATATATACAACAATTTCACTCAGATAAAAAAAAAAACTCCCCTGGGCGACCAAATACCTGTTGCATTCCGCTTGGACATCAGAACAAATTTTCCAGGTGGCAAAATACCTTTCTAACCTCGTCTGCAGGTCATTTGGTCGTTTGTGGGCATTTGTTAGATCTTTTATGATATCAATTTGAACCAGATAAAAAAAAAATGGGTGGCGAGAGGGCCGACTTTAGCGAGACAAGGACAGATGTGTCCTTCATCTTGTCTCTGACTTCTGGTCATCTTCCGATAACCAGAATCACCCACATCCGTGAGGATGTTGGGCTCGGTCTCGCGATATCTGAAAAGAAAAGAAAAAAGAGGGGGGTATCCAGGGATAGTGTGGACAGTGTTAGTCCAGGTGTTCTCTAACTACTTGTATAGAGGGATGGTGGGAAAGAAATCGTACAAGACCGGTGGGTCTTGGGTGCGGTAGTAAACGCAGATCACGTCTTTGGCGTCTGATAATCTGCGCTTTGGTCGGTGTGTATGTTTGTGTTTGTGCCGTCTTGTACTGTGCGTTCGTGTGTGTGGTTTGTTAATTATAGAGGGAAATGTTGTTGGGAAGGGTGCTTTCTTCAGTTTTGTACTGAAGAAGAAATTGTGGGGGTTTGATCCGAAGTGATCGAGAGAGAGAAGGGTCAAGAACGCAAGAGTCCCGTACAAGTGGGTTCTCGCTGTTCTGAATGTTTTCGAGGTACTTGTATGCTAATTGAAGCAAGTACTCGTCGATAGGGGTAATGGAGGCGCCTTCGTATAGGCGAGAGTTCGTGTAATGACGACCGTCAGGCCTTCTAGAATGATTGGTGCATCTTCTGAGGAGTTTCCTTTCGAAAACCCGAAGTATTTCCATTTGAGCCGAAGATATGCAGGACCATATGGGAAAGGCGTACGATATTCCAAATCGGATTAGCTGCTAATAGCAGAGAAGCTTAACTTTGGTGTCAACTTTGTTGCTCCCCTTCAAGATGTTGTGCAGTTGCTTAGATCGACCGAGGCCCCTTTGGAGAATGTGGGTCACATGTTTGATGAAATTCATTTTTGGGGTATAAGTGACCCCAAGATATTTCATCCTGTCCTGTGGTCTAATCGTAGTATCTCCCATTTTTATTCGAATATTCTGTGAATATCGAGGAGCAAGTTGGGAGTGTTTACTCCTCAGAAATATGGCTACTGAAAGCTGGTAGATGATACTACATAGCGTTCTACTGAGGCCAGTATTCAATAATTTAAAAGCGAGACCTTCGATCCAAGTCGTGTCAAAAGCTTTTTCAATGTCCAGGCTCACCGCAACGGTTGGTTCCTTATTAAAGAGCCGCACGCAGACGTGGTATTGAAATATGTTGAGAGCCATAGTGGTGCTGTGCGCTCTTCGAAATTCAAATTGGAAATCAGGTATTAGGTGCCTGGTACTGACAAAATTATTTAGTTTCTCGTATATGAATTTTTCATATATTTTGCTGACGCAAGTGAGAAGCAAGATAGGGCGAAAGCTTGAGGGGTGATACGTTGGTTTCCCAACTTTTGCTATCGGACAAATGATAGCGTGCCTCCAAGCTTGGGGAAAGTACCCCATGTTGTAAGCATGGTTGAACAGAATGGAGAGCTTTATAAAGAATAAGGCAGAAAGCCTTCGCAACGAGTGGTATGACATGTTGTAGATACCGGGTGACTTCTTAGGGTGTCGAGATTTAACCAGGCTCTGTAGGGTATTTGGTGTGATGAAACCGTGACCATTATCATGTGTGTCATCGAAGTATGCACTGTTAGTTGGGTTAAAGACAACAATTGTCTCGTTGAAGTCGTCCAACTTACTGTGGACCTCTGAACTAATGATTGCATTAGTATCCGGGTCGCCATCTTGGAGAGTGAGTTTGTGGTTGTTTTCGAAGGTCTCTCCGATGATATTTGCTTTGTTGGTGTCGTTATTGACAACAACACCATTGTGCATTATTGGCCCAGTGATGCGGGAAGTGCCACATATCTTTTTAACATTTTTATAAACGTTCTGGTCCATCTGAATACCCTTCAGTTTGTCTTCCAATTGTCGGGTACGATTGTTTTGGATTCTCTGTTTTATCAGTGTACCAATATTGTGAATAATGGATCGCAATAATGATTCCCTTTGCGTAAAGCGGTAACGATATCTCATTCTGCAGAGCTTTTTACGCTCCCGGATGAGACAAGAGTGATGTCGTCCTGGGGAATCTGATAAGTCTTTTCAAGTTTGTACGGACGGTGACATGGATGCAACCTAGTTTCGGTTACAAGTACCACGTCCGCCCGGTTTTCCTTTATGAAGTCAGAGACTATCATACGCTTGGAATGCGAAACAAGGGAGTTGACATTTATGAGGATAACTTAAATTTTGGAATCCATTGTGGAGGGTATGTCTTGCATATGCAGTGAAAAAGAGTACCTCCCTCTCAGCCTCGGTTGATAGTTTCTCATATCGGCGCCGAATGTCTTCAATCAGGCGGGAGAAACTAAGTAGTTTCTCGAGCATTGAAGATTGCTCCCTCGGAGGCTTTTGCGCCGCCGCTTGAATTTGAGGCGTCATGTTGGCCTTTACCGGGGGTCGCTTAGGGACTTGAGTATGTTTTTGAGGGGGAGGAGTTAGGAGAGTTTTTATATTCTTTGCCTGCTGTCCCCTAAGCATCTCGGCAAATGTAAATCCATTTTGGATGAGGCTTTGTGTGGCCTATTTTCCGAAGTCTGACTTGACTGTTTGCTTAGCTCGAGTCTCCTTGGATCTTTGTATGATTTCTTTATATTTAGGACAATTCCTGTAACTAGCCGGATGTCCTTTGTTGCCGCAGTTGCAGCAAGTTGGCAGTGTTATTTCATCCTGCACATTTGTTGCGGGATCGTATTTTGCTAGCGGTAGTTCGCACTTGCCAATATCGTGAGATTTTCCGCAACGAACGCAACGACGACTCATCTTGCAGTTTCGGGCTACGTGCCCGAAACGTTGGCAACGTCTGCATTGAGGCACTTCTCTGTTGTGAAATACATCGAAGACAACTTGCTGAATCAGGATTGGAAGCGACTTTGTCCGTATTATGGAATCTTGTTGGTTCCTGGGGCAAGGTGAAGCTGCCATATGTTCAGCTTGCTGTATTTTTGCGCTCTCTTGTTCACAAACCGTTATGGGGGGAGGGGGAGAATTTTTTGACGTCAATGATTTGACGTTTGGAAATGTTGTCTGAAGAGCAGTTACGATGTCGTCCTTTTCCCAAGAGGCAGCGACTCGTTTTAAGAGGATTGTCCTCGACTTTTCGTCGGTCGGGGTGAAGGTGTAATAATTTACCTCCTTGGCCTTGAGGTTGTCGTTAACCTTGTGGTAGGTTTCCCTATCGTAGGTTATGATTTTTTTTAGGGATGGGCTTAAGGTCTTTGCCTTGAAGTTGAAAATCCCTGGTCGGTTCATGTCGAAATTTTTTAAATTGAGGTCTCGTGCAAAGACCCCGGGTTGCTGCTTCTTCTTAGAAACAGGGGGGCGGACCCCGCCCTCTGACGGAACAGTGTTGAGAACACAAGTGGCCTTTGGTTTTGGATTAACCACCGGAGTTGGCCTCGGAGGGCAAGGCTCCTGCGGAGGCACGATTTTCGGGTAATTTTGAGTTATGGCGGGGTTCGACAACTTTTTGGGGACAGCTGATGATGATGATCCGGGGGGTGTTGGCGAGCAGCCGGTAGCGACGCGCTTATTTAAGGGACCTCCCTCACAGCTTGTTGTTGGGAGCGGCGTTTTTCGCTTTGGGGCCCTAGATGAATTTGGGGTAGGGGTACGCGAGTGACCGCCGTCCATTGAATCGTCAGAGTTGTCGGTGACAATCTCTAACTCCGGCTCGAGCTCTGATTCCGAATCAGTAGCTTCCGAACCGGCACCGAACGGGGACGCTGATAGGGCAGCCTCCAGTCGTGATAATCTATTTTTTAGGACCGCGTTCTCAGCCCTGAGAGCCTCGAGGTCCTCCTTCAGTCTCTCTATGAGAGCCATCATGCCCTGATCCGGCTGATGGCCAACACCACGAGAAGAGCAGGTGTCCATGTCTTATCAGCCGCAGACCATGTAAGCGATAAAAAAGAGACACGAAACGCGCGGAAAGCAAGGAAAAGAAAAAGCGGAGCAAACGAAAACCAGGAAGAAAAGGCGGAACCAGGAAGAAAACAAACAAACCTTATTAGGAAGGTTTTTTTTTTATAATTATTATTATTATTATTATTAATTTAAATTTATTTTAAATTTAGGATTACCTTTAATATTATTAAAAACAATATTAATAATATAATATGATATAATATTATAATACTATTAATTGAGTGCGATGTCTAATGGGTCTTGAGTATGGCTTGCCTTGTCTTCAGTATGATGTATGCTTCAAGTTCTGATGATGTCTTGTTTGTGAATCGATGGGTATGTATGAATTGGAATTTGAACCAGATAAATTATTTCCACCATTGTACAACGGACTTTATCTCCACTAACTGTGAATTATAAACGATGAACGAAAATGATGCATCTGACAGCTGCCTACGGAGCATATGCAAAAGATTTTCATCCAGTTTATAAGTGCAATAACCAATTTTTGACTTATTTAGCAAGTATTATTGAACACGAGCTCCCTTGCAGTAATCGTGGTTCCATTGTACATTGATTATAATACGAGGGTTACCTCTTATGTTTCGGGATTTGGCAACCCTAGTGTTGCAATCCGGCAATTGACAGCTCTGTTGTAAAGTTGGACATTTTTGAGGTTATTCGCACTCAGAACGTTTTGACATACGAGCGCTATTTGTGTTGTTTACAATAACTTAAAAGATTCATCTCAGCCCAAAAATGGAATTAAATCGTCAACATTTTCGTGCGATTATTTTTTACAACTTTCGGCGTGGATTAACTCAGCAACACTGCATGGATGAACTTAATTCAATTTTTGGCGATGAAGATCAAGGACCAGTGTTTATCGATGGTATGGTGAATTCAATCGTGGTCGTAGTTCACTCCAAGATGAATTTCGTGAAGGTCGTCCAAAATCAGTTGTTGTTCCGAAAACCATTGATGCTGTGCGCGAACTGATATTGGAAGATCGTCATGTGACCTATCGTGAGATTGAGACAACCTTAGGCGTTAGTGGGACCAGCATACGTTCAATATTGCATAAACATTTGACCGTCAAAAAAAGTTGTTCGCGTTGGATCCCACACAATTTGTCAATCGCCAAAAAAAGGCTCGTGTCAATTTGTCGAAAGAAATGCTCAAAAAATACGGTCGCGGTGCTTCCAAACACGTCTATGACATCGTGACAGGTGATGCATCGTGGATTTACGCGTATGAGCCCGAAAGTAAACCGCAGTCGACTGTCTGGGTGTTTCAAGATGAGCTAAATCCAACAAAATGGTCGCCTGTTTTTTCGGAAAAACTGGACATGTCGCAACCGTACCACTAGAACAACGCAGAACAGTCAATTCTGAGTGGTACAGAACCATTTGTTTGCCAGTTGTCTTCCAAGAAATCAGGAAAACCAACCGCCGAAGACGGATCACTCTTCACCACGACAATGCGAGCTCTCACACATCGGCTGCGACAACTGCATTTTTGAGCACCCAAAACGTCGATTTGATGGGTCATCCGCCGTATAGTCCTGACTTGGCACCGAATGACTTCTTTTTATCCCCGTACGTAAAAAACAGACTGAGAGGTCAACGTTTTTCGAGACCTGAAGAAGCGGTTGCTGCATTCAGAATGCATGTGTTGGAGATACCTCAATCAGAGTGGCAAAAGTGCTTCTACAATTGGTTCAAATGCATGCAAAAGTGTATAGATCTTCATGGGGAATATTTTGAAAAACAATAAAGTGATTTTCGATGATCAATATTTGTTTTTGTTCTCTAATCCCGAAATATAAAAGGCAACCCTTGTAGCTGTCCAGTATGGCTTGGGGGTGAGGAAAATGGTACCCGTATATCTACTTTACGGATTGAGTGTTTCCGGAATAATACAATTTGCAATTCTCCAAAATCAATTCCAACAATTATTTAATATCAGTAAGACACATCAATATATGTACAATAATTTATAAAATAATTGTCTACTGTGTTTTGCATTCCGTCTGGAGAGATCATCGTGACAATTGTTAGATCCTCGCATGAGATCCTACGAATATGAATCTGTATTACAACACGTTTAGATTCAACTAACTGCGAATTATAAACGAGGGACAAAATCGCGCCTCTGGCACCTGACTAGTGAGCCTATGAATTTTAATTCCATTCAGTTTATTGAGATAACTACTGAAGTTTGTCTTGGATAGTATTACTTATCGAGTACGAGAAATATCTGTAGTAATGGTCATCACTTTTCAAATTTGGCTGTGATGGGTGTTCAGAATAACTGAAGTTTAGAGAATAGATCAACTAAATATATGGAGGATGACGCGCCTGAGGCGTCTATTTAAATGTTTACGTTCCTGTACTTAGTCCGGCGGTCAGAATTTAAAAAGCATCTGTCGAATTAAACGAAGAGCCAAATTGCAAAAGTAGGAATGCATCCAAAACTGACGCACTATGTAGGAGCAAACTAGAGAAGTGAGCCTAGCTCCCTTGTTTCTCGTATGTCCAATTTGAGTTTAGAGATTCATACTTTTGTTTCAATTGATTGAGTATAGATTATTTAAAAATAAAATATAAATCAAATCAAGAGAATGTAGTGAGCTGTAGCGGCACCACAGTCACGATAGTTCTCAAACGGAGAAGCCTTTGTGGGGCTTTTCAGGGCCCGAAGAGCCATGCATCGCTCGATCCCCACTATTCCAGGCGAACGACTTACCTCTTGGTCGAACTCCAGCAAGGTTGCGTAACCTTGCTACGGCATTTACCCCCAGCCAAATCGCTGGAATTAATACGGTTACCCAATCGGATAACTGTTTCGAATATCCGTTAGGCAGCTTACCTTTCTGTGGGGGGTTTTCCTTCCAAAACCCTTTTTCTCCAACACCACCCCTGAAAGACATTAAGTCCACGGCAAAGCTTATCACCTTGCCGTGGCATCAAAAACCCACCCTCGGGCAGGCATTAATTCCTAAAAGACATTAAGTCCACGGCAAAGCTTATCACCTTGCCGTGGCATCGAAAACTCACCCTCGGGCAGGCATCAATTCCTAAAAAAGCATTAAATCCACGGCAAAGCTTATCACCTTGCCGTGGCATCGTAAATCCACCCCCGGGCATACATTATTTCCTAAAAAAAAGCATAAGTCCACGGCAAAATCATCACATTGCCGTGGCATTTGAAATCCTATCTTTAGGCATGCATTCTGCCAGGGCAGCTTGTTTCCATAGCCTTATGCTATGGAAACAACATCAACAAGGAGTTCCTTGTTGACTCGTTTTACTTGTTTGCCCATGGCACTTCTTGCGTGCGGCTATTTGGTCCCATTGGTTTGCTACCGCCGACAAGGTTTCGGCTGACGCAAACCAAACATGTCCCTGATTACCAGCAATCGCTGGCTTCCAATTATCGGTCCCCACGTTCAGGGATCGCAACCAAGCAACGAACAAGATGCAGCCAGAAAATGTTTACTTTTAACATCTGGCAATGGCTGCACCCTATGTTCGTTGCAATGTTTAATCATCGGCAACCGAAATGATGATTTATGGCCTCCCATTAGGATGACCAAATCTTCGGTTCGGGTCTTTCGCACCCCAGATGCTAGTGTTTACATTCTTGGAAAATGCACTAGCGATGTTGCCCTCCATCCACGGTCGCCGGACGATCGTATGCAAGGCATACGCACACAGGCATAAGGTATGCCTATTCCGTCCGGTCCAATCACGATTAACTCCCTCGAGTTAATCGTGTGGCCCCTCCTCCTTTTGCAGTTCTTTTGAGGTTTTCGGTTTCTTTGGTGAGCTCTAGTCACCAGTCAGATATTATACACCATAGTGGTCACACACGGGAGTGGTCGTGGAAAAGGCAGTTAGTTCGGTTGTGCCGCAGTCGGTAGTTTGAATCAAATACAATATGTTCAATTAAAAGTAATTTTTCTTGCGGCTCCAGGATAATGCCATACAAGTAGAGTACACTGTCTAACATTTTTTTTTGGTGCATCTGTTTCATCATCAGCGTAATCAGGATCTGTTTTCTGTAATAAAATTAAATGTAGTAAGACTTGTTGTGAATAAAAAGAACCTTCAATAATAAACGAAAGTTAAATGTAGTAAGACTTGTTGTGAATAAAAAGAACCCTTAATAATAAACCAAAATTAAATGTAGTAAGACTTGTCGTGAATAAAAAGAACCTTTAATAATAAACAAAGGTTAAATGTAGTAAGACTTGTTGTGAATAAAAGAACCTTTAATAATAAACAAAAGTGAGTTTAAATTAATTACTTCTTGTGGACGGTGTGTGGCGAACTTTGTTTCATCCTTCGTTGGAGAATTGTTTACTTCTTGTGGACGGTGTGTGGCGAACTTTGTTTCATTTTCCTTGTAATTGTGTGAAGGATTTATCCAGTGTGTTGGGACTTTTCTCATTTTCCCTTGCGGAACAATTTGTCGCTGCTCGATCGGTGGGCAATAAACAGTGAGCCATCCGTGGGTGTTTCTACAAACCCACGTCCGTGCAGACGTAAGGTAAAAACTACCCCACACCTTCTATTGCCGTGAGCTGTCCGTGATCACTCGTCTCCCTCCCCCCCTATCGTACCCTTGTACTACGTTCGACTATATGAAGTAAATCACCAAGTTACAAAATATGTTGTAAAATTCGTCGATATGGAATTTGCAGATCCAATGACACATTTCACCGAAAAAGCGATTCACTTCAAAATAACTCAGACGAAGGAAAGTTTATCTCACCGGATTTGACCCGCTGACCTTGAAATTCGAGTCTAATTTTCAATTCCAACAGTTAATGGTCTTATACAATTTATATTGGTATTCCTCAAAGTTTCGTACTATTGTTCATCCTAGTTCTAATTTTCATACACGAAGTCCTGCCTGTCACTCGAAATGTAGTCTGATTTTTTACTGATCATTACATGTTGAGGTCCTTTCACTTCTTTGAACATGTTTGACTAAGCAGTCCAACTTCTATACCGTGTAACTCTGTTTTAAACTGTCGAACCGCGTACAAATTATTACCTTTAAGATTTAACTTCCCCTTCTGTCATCAAGGAGGACTTTAAAATTCAAAGTCACCGTAAAATTAAAGAATACTTCCTGAACGAAGTCAAACCGCCTTCTCCACAGCTAAGAGTACTTATGAAAAAAACGGGAAACATGCAAAAAAAAAAAAAACAGCGATCTTTTAGGATTTCCTGAAAATTCGTAGGGTGTTAGTTTTAGTTGTTGTTCGGAGAAAATTAGTCAGTTGGTTGGGCCGCTAACCCGTGGCGGTTGCTCGGGTGCAGTGCTGCAAAAAGTTATGATTTCTGACCACTTAACGTGAACTTGTGGCTGTTTTTAAATACAGCAATAATCATTCTGTGACACTTTCATCTTATGTTGGCGGTGCACCAGAAATATCATTTATTGTTGGTGCCATATCATTGGTGTCTTATCGATTCACGAACCCTTGCATTGCATTATGTAAGTCACAGAGTTCCTTGAACTCAAAAAAACTCAACTTTGAACTGGAATATATAAATGCAGTTACGAACAGAGAAGGGAAATACGCAGGATTTTGTATGAGATGCTAAAATTGCTTTACCCACAATTTATCATCATCATTATCATCGGGACTACAACCGGGATCCGGTCTTGGCTTTATTTAGCTGGTTTCTCCACTGGTATCCGGTCCATATCCGACACTTGTTAAATTGTCCATAAGAATTTGTTTTTCTCAGGATGTCGCTGCATGCACTGGTTCACTACTTGGCGGGTGCCAAAGTAGCTATCCAGTGGTCTCACGTGGAGACTGCATGTCAACTCGGATTGAACAGGGACAAGGATTGCCCTGCCCCCCCCCCCCCCCCCCCAGGCCACAATCAAATTCATATAAAACTGAAATCCAATTACCATTTTTGGTCGTGAGAATAAGGAAAAAAAGTTTCGTGATAGAAAATCGAGTAATAACGTCCAAGGGAGAACTTGGAGCTAAATTTTCAGTAGTGTTATTAGATCAGAGGCGGAACATATCCTTGCTATGTCTGTTGTGTGGGAATTGTTTAAGCAAACCAGAAAGTTGCCATCTGAATCCCCAAATGCTTGTCCGCGAACACTGTCAATCAGGGCAGGTGAATGGCTTAGATCGACAGATAAACACAGTGGATCATTCGTCAACTGAAGAACTCTATCCAGTTCCTCCACGATTACTATCTAGAGGCCTTCAAAACAATGTGTACCATTGCTTCCTTTTCCAACTCTGCCTTATTATTTCACTTCCAGTGTAAATTGACAGGTGTTATGGGAATTCCAACAAATTATGCACACGGAACCGTAGTTGAAGAACATGGCACCAAAAGAGAAACGAAAAATTATCAGCTCCGTACACCGGGCCATTAACAAAGCAAACACAGCTTTTGTGGCGAGTTGAGATATTCTCGTGTAGACTTGCTCATGGTCTGATGCGTCGGCGCTTCGGTTGTAACCATTTCATGTTTGAATCATATTCTTCACCACTGCCCACCAAGCATTAAAGTCAATTTAGCCTTTTTGTTTGCTTTCTGCGGTGAAGCACGAATAACATGGAGTGACATCGTAATTTAAAGAAACTTTTCAAAGAATATTAAAGCTCCAAGGGCAACTAGCATTTCACTACTGATGTCTTGAACATTACAAATATATAGCAATATTAGGAGGTTATTTTGGATTCATTAAAACAATGAACAGTATTAGCTGGCTTAAGACCAACCACTGGTACAATGATTCCCAATTCCCTTTGAATTTAATATCAATCACATTCATTTCCCATTCCCTCGAAGCTCATTAAAGGAAGGCGTATCTCCATTACCCTGTTTACATGACCTGCTACGGTCGATCCCTTACTATTCGCCTTCATTAATTTTAAATTACGAATAGTCTTCATGGCAGAGGATTCCTTTAAGTTTTAATCCCTCTCCAAAGAGTGGTTGAATAATTGAAACTCGCTCAGCAGCAATTTACCAAGTTTACGGAAATTTGGTAGCCATCAGGATAATTCGTCTGTTTCTAGAAAAGCCTCATCGCCACCACCACCTGACAGGCAGACTGATTTTCCGCAAAGTGATTAACAAGCTACCCTCTTTCTTCCCGTACCATAATCGAATCGGAAAGTTCGCATGACGGCAAACAATTTCTAAACCCGAATTTCACATCCTTCCTACATGCCCCTCATTTACAAACAAGAAAAACGCCAACACAACGAAATTAAAACATTTTTCGATCTCATGACTAATGACTTTTCTCGCAAAATTAATGAAGGATCATAACGTTATTTATTGCCGTAATCACATCGGCTAACAGTAACTTGGTAGATAATATCAGTCTCGTCCTTGTTCGCATTCTCTTCCTCATATTCGTTCTAGTCCTCATCACTGGCACCTTCATTATCATCAGCATCATAGTCATCATCTTTGGCGGCATCAACGACAGCGACTGCCAACAATTGATGGTGTCTTATCGATTCACGAACCATTAGTCGTCTATGAAAATTTCTAATTGTAGGCCATTTGTAGACATCGGACAAACCGTGGGGGTAATCGAAAATCAACCGCGAAGGGACATCTCGCGCGAGAAATCAAGTTATATACCACACATAAATCATTTGATGAGTGTGCGTGGTTTCCGGACCGAAATATATCGAACGCCCCAGGAGAATAAAATTTGATTTAATTGCTACAAGCATTTGAGTGTCGTTGGTATCATATCTGCATAAATAACTGAGAAGGAAAGTTTTAGTGACTAATTGAAAAGAAAGTCGGCTGAAGTTCAATTTAATTCAATCTAAGAGTTCAAAGGATTTTTGTGTGTGGGCTTCATTTGGAGGCCAACCAATTTCGCTAATTAAATGTCATTACGACAAAAAGATAACTCAGCTTAATTAGAGACATGTTTTTAAGAAGTCGCAATATCTCGGGAAGCCATAAGAAGGCGGTACATTTTCTTGTGGCATTTTTTGACGCATCGGTTGCGGAATAATGAAATGCGAATTTCTGACGCGTTGACAACACAACGTAATTTTTTATGTACTATTAATGGAACGGATGCCTAAGGGAAGGAATATTGGGACGAGAGAGTATGTGCGTTGACTATGAATATCTTCAATGCGATGCTTGAAAGAAGGTGAATTCAAAAGTCTAATTCCTACTTCATTTTCACTAATATGACCAAACCTTGACACTAAAATTCTAAACTAAAGTTAAATAATTAGCAATTGCAACGGAGCTCAACACACTCCTCTATTTTGTTCCACACTCCTCTATTTTGTTCCTACGTACTGCGATAGTTTCGGTTGCTGTGGTACTTTCGCAATTTGGTCTCGTATCATTTGACAGATACTTTGTAAATTTTAATATTATATATAAATATGTATATATATATATATATATAAATATATATATTGATTGCCCTACTTCCTCACCACCAAGTAACACCGATCACCAAATTAAAACGTTAACGATGATAACTGCAAGAATTCTGGTCTCCGATTAGCAATACTGTCCCGGGTTATACCGATACACATTTTTAATAATCTTCAAAGGATTCTCCAGGAGCATCTACAGTTTTTTTCCCCGACCCCCATGCACGGTACACTCCCATGCCTCGTTATTAACTTCATTCAAAGCTGTTTTCACAGTCGCTTGAGGATAAAGGCAAAGCTGTAAAATGGGTGTGGTCTTGATCCTCGGTAACAAACAAAAATGAAGTCGACTAAAGCTATGTCGGGACTGGAGAGTAGCTGCGGTAGGGATATTATAGCGTTTGAAATAATAGTGAAGAAGATCGTGTGATTCGAACTGACGCTATGACAGCTCGAATCACGAAAAATTTTTTACCTAAGCGCTACACATCAGGCTACTGACCGTGTTTAGAATTTGATTTCCAAACTCGACTATACTCCACTGATGTGAATTATTTTTTTTGTTATCGCTTGGTATATGGTTCTGATGTATTTTTCTTATTCGATTTTTCGTTCGGTGTTCTTCACTATTTTTGCTTGTGAATTGTGTGTGTATCTGTTAGAATCGCTACAATATCACGTGCACAGACGTGTAGTTGGACGCTTTGTCATGACACAACAGCCAAGTCGCGGTGATATTTCTTCGCAAGTTTCGGTAGATGGTTTGCCGAGATTTGTGTAAAACTTAATCGTCCAATGTTGGCCCTTCGAGTCGGATATTCATCTAATTGGAACACCCGAACACACACTTAGATCAGCGTGATATTTTCAGAGCAACTTCACATATGAGCAGATCAGTTCACCGTTGGAGCTTAACATCAGCATACTGCTGGCAACTAATTCGTCCACATCACAAAGAGATTGGAGCTCAGGCGGATCTCTGGACGTGGAGTCGACAACACACCTCATCCACACATCGTATCACCTTTCCAGTCGGAATCGCAGTAACTATATTTGTTTATACCGTAGTGGAATACCTAATCGTAAGACGCAGTAGTTCGTATTTCGAAACGGAGTCGTAATACCATCATTCCTGCCGAACGTATTCAATTTAATGAACGCGTATTCAATTTCAAACTCTCAGTCAGAAATTCTCCCCATTCGAGATATCATTCATAGGCGAATATTTATTTTCAATGCAACACAAAACAAAATAGATATTTTGGCCGAATGTTTGCCTCATCTACACTACACCACGCAACTAATCCGATTGAGTAGTAAACCCGACAATATCTAAAGATCCTTCGACTGGAAACAACTCTACATAGAACAACAATCCACATTAAATAGATACTCCCGCAGAATATATAACTCTACACGTTACGACAAGTAATAGACTGCTAACCGCACAGAACACCACACAAATATTATTTCTTGGGCCAAATTTTTTCAAGGCGATATGGTCGGATCCTTAAAATACAGCAATATAACAATCAGATTCTTGTCCTTTTTCGATCCGACACAACCACACCACCAATCAAAAGGCAGCGTAAGTACTCGTAGTGTGATTTACTATTATATTTCAATCCTACGGTGAGCAACCCTCTCATAGACCTACCAGGGCATATGAACAGTGACCAGGCTACTTTCCATCAAGCAAACAAAGTGGATAAAGCTTCTAGATACTACTGTGGGGGTTCTCTATACTACATGGAGAACCAACCCACAATTTAACCACAATTTCCGCCTTATTTCGACCGCTTTCAGCGCGCCATTTCTACCCGTATTTCCCTTACAAGCTATTCCACCTGTAAAAATTGTTTCAATAACGGACGCGTAGCTGAATTCATTATTCTATGCAAGTAATGCATAATTGAATTCAGCTACCTTTTCGTCATACGGCAACTCCATTTCGCCAACCCATGAGATTTCCACCGGAAATCGTATCATGTCGGTTAGCAACGGCATAGTCTGATCAAACGACGCGGTTGCATAATGATGCAACCGTTTGTAAAATTATTAAAGTATTTAATTTAGTTCCCATGATCAGATTTCAATACCTCGCTTATCTTATACGAAACAACCTCAACAATTGGAGACGGGTTCAACTTCAGGCACGGCTGCTCAAACTCTGGAACCCTTACATCATGTGCTAACGTCACCAAAGGTGAATTCTACACAATTTTCATATTCACCGAAAGATCTCGACAAAGTTGATCTACCCAATTCCCCACGCTCATCGAGGTGGATAAGTACTTGCGTATTCGTTCCACGTCGATGGGCGTAAAAGGGATGAAGAAATCAAAAGGAAAGCACAATAACACAGGGTCGATCTGGCTTGGTGTGCGTGTATTAATGCAGTCTCCGAAGTGTTCCACTGACCTAGTGCTGTGTCTGTGATGTCCTCGGAGTGCACTGAACTGTAGGGAGGCAGAATTGTGGAGGAGAGGAAAATGTAGCTGGTGCTATTCACCTGCGAAAAGAGATCATCGATCCGAAGCGAATGGATGATCTGCGGAAAAGCCGAAGTTACACCAAATTGGCTAGGGTAATTTATCATGAGAACTAATTAAATATTTTGATAAATTCCCCACCGGTGGCATGAATATGCAACAGTGTCGTCTGCTTCGACTTGTTGTTGCTAACCGACATGATGTGATTTCCGATGGAAATCTCATGGGCTAGCAAAAAGGGAGTTCCCGTATGGCAAAAAGGTAGCTGAATTCAATTATGCATTAGCTGCATAGAAGAATGAATTCAGCTATGCGTCCATTTGGGAAATATGATATGCCAGGTGAATAGCATGAACGGTGGGATAGGGGTTGATGTGACGCGCTGTTAGCGGTCGAAATAAGGCGAAAATTGTGGTTGAGATTATGGGTTGGTTCTCCATGTAATATAGACAACGCCCACACATCACCAAACCAAGATTTCCTTTCCTCTTTAATCTCGGTCGAATTAATTTGTTTACAATGATTTTTGATTTTAATTTGTTTCACTTTTGAAGTTGTTGCTTTTATTTAATATACTCCCGACTCTCAATCATCGACTATTTATATCAAACTACTTATTAGCGACTGACTGTTATTACTCGTTTATTCAAACGTCGTTGCTTCGCTGAGAAACCAAATCACACCATTCAAGCGTTATATGGTATGATAATTTTCAACGGTGATGATTGATCTCGATTTCAACTGAGATAACATCACCGGCATGTTTTTGTTTTAATGAATGAATATATGAATGTGAAGATGCTTTATGTTTTATATTTTATATGTGTATAATTTGAAAATGTAAATGATTGTTTTGCTTTGTGTACGTAAATGAACGCTTTATGGTTTGATTTTAAGTATATATAAGTTTTATATTTTTGCTGGTTTCTCAGCCGAATAAATGCGGTGAAACAATTACCTCATAATAGTTTTGGCTTAGCAACAAGTGCAGTACTGCTTATCAACTTCTGCCACAATATAGGCTCTGTTTAATTCTTGCGTCTAACGTTCGTAAACAATAATGAACTATATGATGTTTATTATTGCTTCCTATACAGAAGCTTCAGTTTGGCTAGAAATATTTTAACCATGCTCTACGAGGGTTGCCTCTTATGTTTCGGGATTTGGCAACCCTAGCGTTGCAATTCGGCAATTGACAGCTCTGTCGTAAAGTTGGACATATTTGAGGTTATACGCACTCAGAACGTTTTGACATACGAGCGTTATTTGTGTTGTTTACAGTAACTTAAAAGATTCATCTCGGCCCAAAAATGGAATTAAATCGTCAACATTTTCGTGCGATTATTTTTTACAACTTTCGGCGTGGATTAACTCAGCAACAGTGCATGGATGAACTTAATTCAATTTTTGGCGATGAAGCTCCATCAAGGACCTGTGTTTATCGATGGTATGGTGAATTCAATCGTGGTCGTAGTTCACTCCAAGATGAATTTCGTGAAGGTCGTCCAAAATCAGTTGTTGTTCCGAAAACCATTGATGCTGTGCGCGAACCGATATTGGAAGATCGTCATGTGACCTATCGTGAGATTGAGACAACCTTAGGCGTTAGTGGGACCAGCATACATTCAATATTGCATAAACATTTGACTGTCAAAATAATTTGTTCGCGTTGGATCCCACACAATTTGTCAATCGCCCAAAAAAAGGCTCGTGTCAATTTGTCGAAAGGAATGCTCAAAAAATACGGTCGCGGTGCTTCGAAACACGTCTATGACATCGTGACAGGTGATGAATCGTGGATTTACGCGTATGAGCCCGAAAGCAAACAGCAGTCGACTGTCTGGGTGTTTCAAGATGAGCCAAATCCAACAAAAGTTGTTCGCGAACGAAGCACTTCCAAGCAAATGGTCGCCTGTTTTTTCGGAAAAACTGGACATGTCGCAACCGTACCACTAGAACAACGCAGAACAGTCAATTCTGAGTGGTACAGAACCATTTGTTTGCCAGTTGTCTTCCAAGAAATCAGGAAAACCAAACGCCGAAGACGGATCACTCTTCACCACGACAATGCGAGCTCTCACACATCGGCTGCGACGACTGCATTTTTGAGCACCCAAAACATCGATTTGATGGGTCATCCGCCGTATAGTCCTGACTTGGCACCGAATGACTTCTTTTTATTCCCGTATGTAAAAAACAAACTGAGAGGTCAACGTTTTTCTACACCTGAAGAAGCGGTTGCTGCATTCAGAATGCATGTGTTGGAGATACCTCAATCAGAGTGGCAAAAGTGCTTCGACAATTGGTTCAAACGAATGCAAACGTGTATAGATCTTCATGGGGAATATTTTGAAAAACAATAAAGTGATTTTCGATGATCAATATTTGTTTTTGTTCTCTAATCCCGAAATATAAAAGGCAACCCTCGTATTCGACTATAGGGTGCGGTCTTGACCTTATATCGGCACAATGAAATAAATTAAATTAAATAATTATTGTTAGGCCAGTTACTGCCCTTTTTTTTACATTAACGCGTGCACAAAAGTTGTTGTCAAAGACATACCCCACCCCAGTATAAATACGCTGTCGATAAACGATACATGTATAGTTAAAGACAAGGAACTATCATTATGCGGCGTTTGAATTAATTTGACTTTTGGAATGATGACATAATTGGAGTTGCAAAAAGTGCGGGTAAACGTATGTAGATTCTGAAGAGATACAAGAAATATTTTACTCTATCTACACTCGCCACAATTTACAAGATGTCCACATGTGTTTCGGTACAGCAGCGCTACACGCGATCGATAGAATGCAAAAAAGAACAATGGAGTTCATGGGGCCTAAACGGAGCTCATTAAATTGTGTCGTTAGAACGTAGGCACAGTGCGTCATGTCCATCTTTTTTTTTTTTTTTTTTTTTTTTTTTTTAGTATACCACGCCCAAATAACCCTGTTGAATATATTTTACCTCTCCTAAAATTCTGCTGAGATACCAATAAATCAGAAGATGGGCCTCAGTTTAACCTCCGATGTGTAAATAAATACAGAAAATCGTTCTTTAGCCAAACGCCACAATTGTGGAATGCCCCATTATGTGTTTTCTTCTCATTGTTATATCCAGGTGTTCAATCAGTACGCCTATACCTCATTCTTCCTTATCCTCTTCCACTCCTTACGTTCGCATTGTGTTTTAACATTAAAGTGTAGTTTAAAATCCTCTTTTGTGCGCACTGCAACCGGGATCCGGTCTTGGCCTTATTTAACAAATCTCTTCACCGGTCCCGATTTCGAGCCGATGTCATCTAGTTTGGCACTCCCGGGGTCTGGGCGTCCTGGTCTACGCCATCCCTCCATCGCAGACAAGGTCTTCCGTGCTGTCGCCTTCCATACACCCTGCCACAACGACTTTCCGGGCAGGCGCCTCTTCGCTCATTCGAGGTAGGTGTCCCGCCCACCGGAGTCTACCGAGCTTGATTTTTCTTACATTAGCTTCAAGGTAGATTGCGTACAACTCATGGTTGTAGCGTCTCCGGAATCGTCCTCCCTCACATACGCGGCCAACAATTCTCTTTAAGACCTTTCTCTCGAACGCGGCTAAGAGTTCAGAGTGCCTTTTATTAAGCACGCAGGTTTCGGATCCATATATGAGTACTGGTAAGACCATAGTCTTGTAGAGTAGTAGCTTGGATGTTCTGGATAAATTTCGGGATTTAGAGAGCCTTGATAGACCATAGTAGGCTTTGTTAGATTTAATCAGCCGTTGGCGTATTTCTTCTTCCATATTGTTATCGGCTGATATTATTGACCTGTGGCGATTCTTTAATACATTCCCAAAGAACCGCCCATCCTCTTTAAATTAACCACTTTCGCGATTGTATATTGCGCCTATACCCTTAGGTCCGCGACAGTTGCGACAATTCCCCGTTATCGGCTATCAACCGATCATGAATTTGGGCATGGATATGATCATTGTTTGGATAACCTTACCCATGCCATGCCTATGATGACCGCCTGAAAACCTAAATTAAACATACAGTATCTCACTGTGTTCGTTTTACTTACCGGCATATTAATCTAAACATACAGCCATCCAGCCTGACCCTTTGGCGCTGTCGACGAGATTTCTGCTGACTGATCTCAACAAAATAATTTGTCTCCTTGTTCACCGGAGCCATACGGCTAGATTCGATATTGCCTACATCGGTGTTTCCAAGGAATCTTAGGCAAATACCATGACGACCCGTTTGCATCATAGGCACATCATGCGTGCCACCATTTGACCTACGAAATAGCGTTTTCGTTTAGTTTGAAACAAAAATCTATTTCGATCCCTGGAATACATCATCAACGATGTATGGGTACATCGCCGCAGCCCCCGATGATCGTGTTTTTGTGTAATCAGGTGTCCGCCGATCATCGCCCTCATCGGAGGGCATTGTACTTGTCCTATACGGACACATATATGATCCTCCCCTATCGATGCAATTCGCGGCCATTGAATCTGATGGATGTAAGTTGCATCGTTGAGTCAGATTTTAACATCTAGAGGGTGCGCACCTTCGTACGAATCCCCGAGGAGAGTCGCCAAGAGTTCCTGCTTTACTAATTCATTTCTGTTCGTGTGCGTCTTTTGCCATACCGTGTTTCTCCAGTGCAAAAGAAATATAATTTAATATAGTTTCCTTAAACAAAGTGTATTCCACTAACCTTGATCGCGTTTTAATAATAAACCAGAATTGTCACCGTGCTGTAATCAAGCATTCGGGATAATGATTAATTGAGGTGAATCCCATTAACTTGGAAGTGTTCGTTAAACTTATGTCAATTGACTCGCGCCGTAAAACTATAAATTGTATTAGACTTAAGTGCAAAACGGGTAAATACTTAAATAAAGGAAGGTTCAATAATAAAAACAAAGCACGGTGTTTTATTTTACTCCTGTTGTGCTCGTTTTGGGTGAACTTTGGTGAAGAACCGTGTGCGTCGTTACAATTCCGGACAATTCTCAGTGAACAACCAGTAGTGTTTTGCTCAACCTGCGTCCGTGTCGACGCCCATAGCAAAACCTACCTGCAGACCCAAGGTAGTTAAAGGATTGCACTACTTCAAATTCGTGCTTCACTACCCTGATAGTTTAAATAATAATCAACATAATATTCTATATCATAATACTATACTTAAGCAAATTGGGTAAAATGCGTATTTCTCAATAGTAATGTTGCGGTGTAGCAATAGGAATGCGAAATACGACAGTCAGTTGTGGGATCACTTTAGGTGGATCCCCTAGCGATGATTCAATTTTTTGATGTTCATATCATACTTAGAAAAACCAAGTAGCATACTTATTTCCTAATGCGCGTAACTCAATAGTAGAAAGATAAAAATAAAGTTTCTGAGGAAAGTCCCATAACTACTGGACGTGAATTCCCATGTGATGATTTAATCTACCTAATTGTCCAACATCAACTTAATATTCCACAACAAAATGGCACACTTTGGAAAGCCACATGAAATTGATGTTTCTCAAAATTTAATATGTACAAATAGAAAAGCAAAGTAATGTTATATTAGCGAATTCCCAGACAATATTTTCGTGTTTTTTAATGCGGATACCGATAAAATACATGATTCCT
This sequence comes from Microdon myrmicae, assembly GCA_963931805.1. Classification (NCBI taxonomy): domain Eukaryota; kingdom Metazoa; phylum Arthropoda; class Insecta; order Diptera; family Syrphidae; genus Microdon; species Microdon myrmicae. The sequence goes on from OZ007502.1 coordinate 115,951,061, forward strand.
CGGAAAGCAGCATCACAATCTCACATTCCGTCTGAGAATATTTGTGACTTAAAACGGCCTATTTATATCTGTGTCGCTACAGCGGAAAAACTGCCAGGAACCTGGGACGTATTATTTACTTCCAACCACTTACTTGTTTCAGCGCAATGACATTCTGTATAGATACAGTAAAGGCAGAATACTCAGTACGTTCTGAATTTGAGTTTTTGATTATATTTTCTCAAATATTAATAACCATATTTTCTTTGTAACAATTTTTCATGAATTTGCTGCTCAAATTCCTGAATAGTCTTCCATTAACTATCAGGCAATCAGTGCATACTTTCAGTTAAATTCTTGATGCTAGAACCGTCTACAGTATTGACTTTCTATGTTTAAAAAGGAATCTTTCCTCTTCCATCATCGATTCATATACTTGTATCCCATGGAACACTTTGGTTCAACTTAAATCCTAATAAAGGCAGCAGCTTAAGGACTAAGACGGAGCTGCAGGATTTGTTTAAATTTCAATCCTTCCTAGAACATATATCTATTGTTTTTTACTATGAAAATTCGTATTAGGGATAACACAAGACTTCCGTTGGCAAACAAGAGAACAATTCCCTGTAAATACGCACTAAGCTACTCGTTGATTTCTATATACTAGAATGGTGAGCGTAGCCCCCCAAACTCATGCCATTGCTTAGATTTATCCGTTCCTTGTTGATGTAGTCTTCCTTGGCGCATGTATACTTTAATAAAATAAAATCTAGAAAGATAACAACAAGAAACTGAACAAAGTGAAATCAGGGACCAAAAGATGAGCTTGAAGAATTTTTCATTCTCTTCACAATCCACTGAGCTCATAGGAATGCGATATCCTTTTTGTTTTGTGTATGCCCCTCGTCATGACTCTATCACGTAGTAACCAAACAAATTAAAGTCGAGCCAGAGTATTAGTTGAAGTCTTTATTCATTTAGAGTTGGCGTTCGTCAACCTCTGGGTGTCTTTTGTCGTTGTGCATCTGTATCTTTAAAAAGGATATCAAATTATTGTTTTCCGCTCACATGCTGACTATTTGCTAGTAGATCCTGCTTGTACGCGTCCCGAAAGAACCATGTATAGTAATAATAATGTACAGAGAGCATACTCTGCTATTATGATATAGGTTGTCATTCATGCTCATAGCCTTTCATTCTGCATGTTTCGTGCTGCAAAATGTAAAATGGATATTTTCCGCCCCTCTTTGGGTGTTTGAATAAATAATCAATGAACGCGAATACATTGGCCATTATAGTCACTGATGGATCCTGTTTCAACGTTTCATAGGATTTTGTCATGCCGTTGCTTCAATTTCTCTGGCGAGCGGAAGTTTTGTCATAGAGAATGTGTTCGTCTGTCTGTTCATCTTTTTACTAGTTTCCCTATCCTGTGCTTGTATTTTACTTAATCTGACATCATTTTTGTGTTGACATTTAATGAACAATAACAGAATATAATGGATAACATGCCGAGGAATCAGGCGGCTGCAGTTGTTATGACAGACATGCAGACAAGGATAACGACTACAAGAATGGTGGTAACATAGATTAAATATCCTCGAATTGAACAAAGAATGAACCATCCGACTCATGTCGATATTAATATCAATCAGCTGAATGATCTGTTTTTTTAATCCTGAAAGTGATTACATTAAAAACATTTAAGATGGTAGATTCGGGTTGAACGGACTTCATGAAATGATGTCTGGTGGAATTGCCCCATTGATGCGAAGAGGTGATAGTCAGATGGCACCAAGTCTCGGGAGTACGGCGGGTGGAGAAGGATGTCCCATCCAAGTGATTTCAAAGTGTCTTTCACTAGTTTTGCTGTATGCTGCGTATTTTTCGCTGGTGCCATCTTTTAGTTAAACTGGATATGCATATATCCGGTATTGATCTTCCCCATTGCTCATAAACGTCTACTGATTGTTTTTTTGTTACATATGTAATGCTTCTGCTAATTGCCGTTGAATTTGAGTTGGCTTTTGGCGGTTTTTGGTGTCGATTGGGTCGTAAGTGTTCCGCCGAACACTGTCCGCACATAAAGAAGAACACACTGAGAGGAAGCAGCACAAATAAAAACTAGGACGGAATTGTTTTGTTTTACTTTTGTTGTATTAATTGTCACAATACCTCCTGGTTTAATACACTTAGATGCCGTGTCTAGTCTATAAGAACTCTTACGATGTCCACCAACACAATTCTAGCTAATGTTTTTTTTACAATTTTGAAGCACTTCGTTGCACCGCACGTACGTTCGACACTCAACGTTACTTTCATTTTCCTACAATTTCGCCGCGCGGACCGACCTCCTAATTGAGTTCTCAATCTCGACTCCCTACACGATGACTCCTCTCCTAACTGTTCGATGAAGACTTGTCGTCTCGTTAACGATCAAAATTGGACTGTTTCTATCTCAATAAAAAAAAAAAACCTGATACAGATCGTATCTATATCTGCACAGAGAAATTTCCTATTCGCCCTGCTTACAGAATTTCCGAATTTCTGTTAGCAGCATGTTATTAAGTCCCAGGGGTAATTTTAGATTCCTGAAAGGGAGAAAGTCAATCGACGCATACATCCTTATCACTATCCGTGGTGGTGTTCGAACTCATCTCCCAGGTATTGTGTTTGCTCGGCACATCTGGCGCACAGACCGGAGATATTCAATGGTTGTTTGGACGTACTGTCCGTGGGTCTTGTTTGACTTTTGTCAATACACCCGAAATCTATTAGATCTTTCTAATGGTGTGAAATTCGAAAGGGACCGTGGGATCGGAATAGTTCCTTTTGTAGGTTTTAACCTCATACATTTTCCGAATTATCTCGTTAAGATAATTACGGTTGCCTACAATTTGGCAGCGGATAAGCAATATGCTTTAATGCATGAGGTTGCCGTTTCTTTTGTTTGCCGATGGATTTGATGGTCTTTGTGGGCAGACCACCCGCACGTGCATCCGTTGGTCGGCTAATTTGCTGGGGCTAGCAATTCTTTGCATTGATACTCGGAATTGCCGATTATGCAGAGCTGGGATGCGATGTATTTCAACCTTTGGGAATTGCTCTTGGGAACCGGGTGAATGTATGGTTTTACCTTTGTTTCAGGTATGCTACAATCGACTTGTTGAGCTTGATATTGAAAGCTTTGGGACGTTCAGTTCGTGTCGGGTTCAACGTTGGCCAAATGTTTCAGGGCCCTAGCGGACTTAGTGGCACGCGTCGGTGGGCGCGTGGAACGTTTTCAGGGTAGGTATGTTCCTTGAAGGGTAGGAGCCTTACCTGGATGGAATTGTGCGTTCGTAGAACGCTACAGGCTCATCATCCAATAACTCCTGCAATTGCTCGTCTTCGCATTTTTGTGGTCTACCAGAGCGCTCACTGTCTTTCACATTGAAATCACTACTTTAAATTGTCGAAACCATGTTTCACGTGTTCTAATTGATGGAGCGTGTTCACCAGTTGTTTCTACCAGCAAACTATGACTTTAAACAGCCTTCTTCTTTTGATTAAATAAGAAAAGCAATGCATGCCGCAAATGTTCTTTTTCAGTCACAAAACTTCACATGATCACTAAACGATAAAACAGAGACGATCGTTTTTGGCGGACGCAACTTGTGTGTGTTTGTAGTTAAATCTTAGACGAACAAAATGACGTATGTGTCAAAGTAATACGCTGCGTACTTTTCGCTGAGGCCAGCACTTAATTAAACTTAGTTAAATATCAACGAGAAAAAAAAACGGTTTTATTTCTTTGGATTCAGGTAAAGGTTATTTTAGGTAAAGATAAAGTGACAAGAGAAGCCGTTTTAGTTAAGGGTTTTCACTGACCACAATGTGTTTAACGGAGGAGTGAATAGTGTCGTTCAAGTCTAGATATAAAAAGGTTAGAACAAAAGAACCAACACATCATACTTAGCCGCATGCATACGAAGTTTTCTCATGTAGCTACTTAAGCCTCAATTACTACACTATTGCTCTGATATATGGGACAGATCATTTTCGTTTCCAATTTGGTTCTTGTTCCCTTGTTGTGTGCTACAACGGTTCGTTTCCGTGCTTCTCGTATTACCGAGGAAGAGAAACGAACGATGGAATCCTGTATGGATTCCTGATGATTGTTGGTTCTGTGGGGGTAGATTTAGTTGATATGCCGGGACGGCTTACTATTATCTCCAACACGTTCACTGAATACACCCGGAGAAGGCGGTACGACAAATGACCACTGCGACCAGTGTTGCTACTCGAGGGCAAGTGAAGTCGTTGAAAGAAAAAGACAGTTAATGTTCCATAGAACTTGGTTTTCATTATATTTCGTTTTGAATTTTGTCACAGGTTCCATAAGTAATTGTATAATTAATTGTTACCCACTGAATAATGTTTTTAATGCTCGTTTGAATCGTCCTTCTCTACTGACTTCTTAACCTCGACTGCCCTCAAGTGACTCCTCTAAGGTGTTCACCTTCTCACTTCAAAATTCGAATCCTCATATCTTTATCTTCTTTCGAAGATCCAGACGCATCACCACTTATCGTTTGATCCTTTATTGGGATCGTTTTTGCGGATCATTACCCGGATAAAATAAATCAGCCTACAGAAAGTAATAGTTCCCTAATTCAAAGCTTAAGAACTGCATAGCGAGATAATGATGTTTCAGGTTATTACTGAGGCCCTAATCTTGAATGCGTTCTTTGTGATGTGTTTTTTCTAGTTATCCTATTAAACGCCAAACAATCAACATTTCAACATCTGGTATTGCTCTCCTTGGACCATCACCTCCTCAAATCAAAATCCGAAGAAATGAGCTTAAGTTCATTAATAAATTTAACTCAACTTTACCTCGACTTGATAGCTGATTCCGAACTAGAATCCAGTCCAGTAAGATTGTTTCATTGCAAGTGTTTATACTTCTATAACCTCAAAGCCATTCCATTGGTAAATTAGATCTTGGGTATCTACCAAATGGTGGTGCCCATTGGGAAGAGTCCTGACGATCGTTCCGATGCCCTTATTACCGCCCAGCAGTCGACACGCGAGCAAGTTATTGAACATCGAATAGTTGAAATACGTGCTGGTTGCTTTACCAATGTGTCTTATGCGTTTGCACTGATTGGAAACAGAATAAAACAACAAATTACTGAAGAAACATTCCTCAAAAATCTTTTAGTTACTGTAGCCCAAAAGTATTATGATACGATGGCGATCACACTCGATAACGATTCGAGAATAGCTTGTGTCCTAGAATGCATATTACTTATAATTAAACCATTTGGATTGAACTCAAATATGTTGACTTAAACTTATTCGTACGCGTCCTAAATGTTTGTGATAGAGAACTTGTTCAGGAGGCCGCTCTAGCTGGCATTATTCGCTTGGCATGATTTAGGTTGGCGCAAGGCTAATAAACTTGCCCGGAAAAACAAATTATTATGGAAAATTTAACAAGCCTCAGACTTGTTAAATAAGGCGAAGACCGGATCCCGATTGTAGTGCCGATGATGATGATGATTTGGGTTTGTAAAATATGAAAAAGATGTCTTTATCTGTCATTTATAAAAAAAAAACACAAATTCCTGCAGAAACTGCCAAGACAATGTGAAATGTTGGATAAGCACTAACTATTCAATACGTCGGAATTCACGTTAAGTGAATCCAATTATTATGGAAGATGCCCCTTTAGGAAAGTATTTGTGCGTGGCAGTTTTTGCGTATAATTATGTTTCCAAACTGAAATTTAAATAGACTATTTTATTTATGACGAAGAATCTGTACCTTAATTATTAAATACAACCAGAGTACATGCATACCAAAAGCAGCTTGTTGTGCTATGCGATGCATTTCGGGCGCAGGACTGGTCCTCGACATTCTTTCGCTGTGGTGTTTTGTGGGATACTATTTTCAGGGCAGCAATTTGGCTTTAGGCATCGCCCCGTTGTTGCTGTATTACACATCATCCTTGGTTTTGTTTGCTAAGGTTATACATCTAGGCCGTTCTGGTTGTATTATTCAGTCTTGGGCTTTGTTTACTGAAGATGAACATGAACGTTGTTAGCGAAGGTTGTATAGCTCACTATTTGCGGATATATGTACATATATATATATATATATATATATATATATATATATATATATATATATATATATATATTTTTTTTTTTTTTTTTTTTTTTTTGTTTTTTTTTTTTTGCTTTTTTTTTTAGGTTTCGGTAGGAAGTTGTAATGCAACCTTTTCTTTGGTGTCCCCCTGGCCAAAACATTTATGGCATCTTCGGATACCGTTCGGAATGCGAAGCATACTCTTAGTGGTGCCAGCCTATGTGCGGAGTTCATTTCCCTCATGTACGACTTATACTGTGTGGCACCTGCCCATATGTGAGCTACATACATTATAATGGAGGTGTTGGCACGGGTTATGAGTTGACTTATGTGGGGCCGGGGTCCTCCAACATTGGGTAGCAGTCTCGCGGTTTTTTTCCTCGTTTTCCTCAGGTGTTCCTTGGAGCTCAACCTGTTGTCAAGTATAATACCAAGATGTTTACTATAGGAACTGCAACTGATTATTTGCCCTACTATTTCCAAATCAAGGTGTTCAACTCTCTTGCGGCTGCTTATTAAAACTGCCTCCGTCTTATGTCCAGCTAGTTTCAATCCGGCCATATCTAGCCAACATTCAATGCTCTGGATTGCTTGGGAGTAAATATTCTTCGGGTCATCTAGATTTTTAGCTACGGCCACTGCTGCCAAATGCGTACGCAATGATTCTAACCCCTTCTGGTACATTAACCCTGAGCACACTATCATACATAATATTCCATAACAGCGGACCTAATACAGATCCCTGAGGTACATCCGCTGTTATTTTATATTCCTATGGTCCCTCATCTGTATCATACAGCAGGCTTCTATCCGAGAGATGGTTTGCTAAAGTACGCACCAAGTAGGGTGAGACGCTTCTAGAATCCGATTCCAGTTCACCGAGTTAAATGCATTTTTAACATCTAGTGTCACCACCGCGCAGTATTTTTTGGTACTGTGGGGGTTCTCTAATATCGCGCTGAGAACCAACCACAGTTCCAACCACAATTTCACCCACAAATCCAACCGACAAAAGCAGCTCACGCATCTCGCGTCTAGCCGCCAAGAATCGAATTCTCTAACATGTAAACAGGCACACAAAGAATTCGACCCTTTCCACCGGCATCGATACTGTGCACAATCATCGTTGTGCAAGTATCTTATTTGCTTAAGGCACAAGTTGCCCTAATGATATGCAGACTATCTGCGCAGCTGCATGCACGCCACTATGATGCCCTTTGTTTCATTGCCTTTTTCTCGTTTTCGTTCACCCATGACCTGGCAACAGGGACAAGCGATATAATCCCGCCAAGATCAATGCAGAGAGATCCTCTCCCATTGGTCGCCACAAGAGAAACTTCTCGTTTCTTTCGAAAGAAAAAACCCACCCCTAACCAAGGAACGACACTGCACGAGTCAGTTCAATGAATCGAAATTCAACCACCACCGGGCTCGGTCGTGATCGTAGCTGAGTAGAGTTTCATCTGCTGGCGAAAGCGAATTACTAAGTTAAAATATCTGTGAATGTGTGCTAGAATCGGAACTTATTATTTCATCATCCATACAATATTATTTAATGAACAAACGAACTAAGTTAAAATATCTGTGAATGTGTGCTTGAGTCGGAACTTATTATTTCATGATCCACACAATATTATTTAAGCCTTTCGACTAAATCAAAAACATGTGGAATTAAAGCTTAAGTTATATTATACAGTTAATAAAACTTAAGGAAAAAAGTGGAGTGTTGTTTTCAATGCGGTTGTGACGTCTTGACCAACGAAATAGTAATCTTCACTCGGTGGAATTTTGTTGAACCAATGGCCTTGTAGGTACCACCAGAACAAATAACCTCACAGTACCACCTAGCCATCGTGCTCCAGTTATCCCATCGCGAGCGATGTCGCACACCACAGATAGTGCCCTACTGGTTGATATACCTTTCCGGAACCCGTACTGCTATTCAAAGAGCACCGATGTTCCCTCAGTGAATTTTTCGAGGCGAGTGACAATTACTCACGCAAGCAGTTTGCCTGTTGTGTCCAACATGCACAACGAACGATAAGACGACGGCGCTTCTGGATTCTTGACATCTTTTGGTATAAGCACAAGTCGCTGTTTTTCTCCATCGTTTAGGAAATTGTCCTGTTTGAAGGCACGTTGTGAAGAGACCGCTGAAGACTTCCGGCTTTTTTGTTAAAGCAGTCTTCACTACAGCGTTAGTGATACCATCCAGTCCCGCCGTTTTTTTTTTTTTTTTGACAACCTTTTCAGCCAAGAGCACTTCTTCGGTGCTCACGGGAGGTGTCTCTCCTTCAGTGATACTCCACTCCTCTTGCACTCTCAACATCTCATCACACTGCGGGAAGAGGACAGCAACGATTCTGGCCATGTCCGTTTTACTTTTTTGCATTTGACTACAGTTGTTCTGTAGTCTTTTCATGACTATCCTGTAGGCGCTGCCCCATGGGTTGTTATTTAATTCATCCTTTAGGGAGCAGAACACGTCATATTTACTTTTGCGGAATACATTCCTCAACTCTTTCCATTAGTTGACGAATTCCGCATGCAACTGCGGGTAGGTGTTACGGTTTCTTGCTCTTTGTTGCAAACGTCGTAACCTGTTGCACTCCGATCGCACATGGGCGATTTCTGCGTTCCACCAATACACTGGTTAGATAGCCCTTGGTGGTTGTCTTTATCGTAGCATAGAAGCATCACATGCAGTAGTTAGCCACTTCATGACTTTTCCAGCGTGTCTGTTCGCATCGGCCTCTGCGTCAAACTGTGCGATTTGGTCTTCCAGTATATAATCAAGCAGTTCCGCATCTAGGTCCTTCTATTTCCACCCATCTTTCTGGGCTTTCTTCGCCAATTTGCCAGTTATGAATCCCCTGTGCGGTAATATTTCGTACGTCACAGCTTGGTAGTCACTATGGGTATGTGGGCAGAAGCACTGTGCACCGGCGTACGGCGCTGATTCTCTTCGCATCCCCATCATTCACTAGAGGGTTCATCGGTTCCGCCATTAACCGATCACCAAGGATTAAGTCCACGCACCAAAAGTCCACGCAGCAAAATGTTCACAGACAATTAATCACAAAGGCAACGGGGAAGAATTCAAACACAGTGTATTGATTTGTTCACTAAATGGTTCCTTTATTAAAACGATAGCTACTTTTTTTTGGTTTGTTGCACATCTAGCTTATTTTATTGTTTTTTTGTAGTTTACATGAAACATCTTAATAGTTGTAAAATTTTTGACTACGATCACGACTTCACTTAATTGCAGTGGCTTTACACGTTAAGGCTAAGCTGGTAAACTCGACTTAATACAACAAACACTAAACAAACGACAGATTTTAGTTACGCGACGCTGGGGTGTATGCGTCCCCGTGGCGCCACGGTGAGCAGGAGCGAAAGGACCCACTCGGTCTAGTGATGGTAAACGACTCAGTGATAATTATCTCGTGCAGAGATCACTCGCTAATCTTGATCATGATAGTATGTGTGCATGGTCCTTTCATGGATGAAAAACGAACCTAAAACAAGGAAAGGGAATAAAGAGCATTCATGGGATACGATTTCGGTAAAGCAAACAAAACCGAAATCGTCGGATGCATGTGCGTCGCGGCTAAACAAAGAGACCACGATGCGATGTGGAAATGTGCTAATTGGTTTTACCTAGGTTACTGGGAAATGGTGTTTATGGCATCGCTGGTAAGGGTACGTATTGAATTCCTATTTGCATTTGTTTATACTGTAGGATTTAATTGATGCCAAGTGACGCGGAATGCGTATTTGCTTTGGTTTGCACATTGTGAGAGTCAGAGAATTTTATTGCTGGGAGAAAACGGTCGCCAGCCAATGTATACATCAAGAAATTTATCGTACACATGAATGAAGCTGGGAATAGGCGACGCAATGATAATTATCCCTGGCTGGAATGGTTACATGATATGTGAACCGAGAGTTTTTCTTTTCGGAAAATTTATGATAAGGAAAGTAAGAACTCTTACAGGGGATTTGTAAGCGAAGGAAAGCTTGAAAAGGTAAGAATACTTTTGCAGGTACTTTTAGGTTATACGAATTGGATCTATATAATGCGTGAAGCATTTAAGATGCTAATGCGAATTGCATTAGCGAAAGCCTATGCAGACTGGGTAGCAGTTATTGGGGTTTTTTCAGGAAGGCGAACCGTGGGATTTGACGGAACCGCCACAGGTGTAGGTGTCCAAAACTCGCTACTCCATACTTCTTGCTAACATGGAGCTGGCAAATGTGATGTCAATTTTGGACCGGCCTCTCTTATTTACTTAGGTGTCATCAACACCATCATTAAGTAACAGCACATCTAGAACTGCGAAGGATTCGAGTAGTACCTGGCCTCTAGTGTTGGGCCTTGTACTTCCCCATTCTACTGCCCAAGCGTTGAAATATCCCGCAACTATAAAAGGGCTCTTATCTCTAGCTTCTTGTGTTATTCTGCATTCCATGGAGGAATTTTCAGTTGTCCAGATGGCCGTCTATATACATATATATATATATATATATATATATATATATATATATATATATATGTATATATATACGTATATACATATATATATATATACATATTTCGTATATATATGTATATATATAGGTATATATATATATGTATATATATACGTATATATATATACGTATATATTTGGTATATACATATATACATATATATATATATATATATATATATATATATATATATATATATATATAAATGTATATATATGCTTACATTATTTCAAAATATCCATTTAATTTTCGAGTTTTTGATGAATATATTTTCAATACTTGATAGAGTGAATCATTTCTTGTAGATCCGACTTTCTACTTCGTAGCCAGCAAATTAATTATGGAGGGAAACATTCCCGGAAAAGGTCAGTATCTCTTGCGTTACGCATGTAACACCATTTATCATTGTTCTGAAGGCGGCATTCCTTGTAAAATAATTAAACTTGATTGATATTGTGCCAAACAAACTGGATTGACTTAAAAGTGTACCTCTTCTCGTCGTGTTCCAGAATATGGTAACGTGGAATTTGTATTATAGGGTCGCATGGGAAAAGACTTACATTGCCATAAATAACCCCACACCCTTGGTAGCTTATCTGGACTAAAATGCCTTTTTTGCTAACCAAACCGTTTCGGGCTTTTACTGGTATTCCTCAAAGCCGCAGCTCAATTAGCCGGTAATCGACATTACACTATGGCGATATTTAGAGTCGTAAATCACCATAAGCGCTTGACCCCACTTAAACAATTCTCGTTGTTTAGTGTATAACACATTGCGGGTTAAAATCCGATTCTACATCCTTTCGGAGGATGAAACATCCAAAATGCGCGTGCATGTTGATATGTAAACGGATTCAAAGGAGTGGAGGTCAAAGGCCTTCTATTATAACATTGTGGTTGTTAAATTTCATCTGAACGATTGGTGTAGATATATAATTGTTAGCCTCTTTAATATCTAGTATAAAGGATTTCGAATGTTATGTCCTATAGGTTCGCATCGCCTATTACTTTTACGCAATTGTGGTCGCGCAAACAGATTGCTCGAGTGACTCTTCGAAAAATTATAGAAGTGACGGATTTTTAGTCAAACCAATAATAGAAAATAAACAAATTAAGTAATAAGGTAACAGTTCATTCGGTGTAGAATCTTAATCCTCTCCCAGTTGAGTTTAATAGACAACAAATATATTACAATATTAAAAAGAGGAATTATATGGAAGTTGTATATAAGATAGAATAAGATACACATGAATAGTTTTGTGAACGATTTTTTTGTACATATAATATAGGATTTAATATTATGAAAGTCAATTATTTAAGACCAACGAGACTGACTTCTAAAGGTGTCACCTAGATCCAAGAAAGTGCTTCAAAGTCGAGGTTCGTGCTTAATGATAGTCAATAATTTACTTCAATAAACGGTTATACCTTTCTGATCTTTTTTCCGTATCTAGTATTTAGTATTATATAAGTCTATTACTTAAGGCTAACAGGATTAACTTCTAAATAGAAGAGCTTCAGGGTTGGGTATTGTAGCGATCTAAACCATCTAATTTTGTTCGGCGATGTGTTTGGGGGCGTCTGGGCATGATGATGGAGGGGTTTGAGGGGGTTGTTTCCGCTAAATATCGGAGAAATTGTGTATATTAATACTTTAGAACGTGTACGTTTCAGGTTCCAAAATTATATATAGGGTGCGCCATCTTTTATGTTGGCATGCGACTGCCTGGCTGTATTCCAAGCAAGTCATTTGAACTTTATACAGAAATAAATGCAAATCATCCTTCAAAATAGGCTGAGCGCGGTGACAATAAAACACATGCGGGTTCTCTGCACACTATCTCTTACCGCATCAACCAGAATGTCTTGGGTGTTGATGGACTTTCTTTTTTTTTTAGACTGTATTTATTAACCGTATTTATAATTTGTACATTTAAGTGATACAGTGACTTAAAATTAATTTTGTAACAACTGTTTACATGTAATTATCATTATAATACATTTTCCAAACAATGTTTTAAGAGTTACAGGATAGATGTGTGTTTATACATTTAGTAGGGTGTCGTCTTATTCTTATTCTTATTTTTACTTTACTTAATCTAAACTTAACCCTAAATATAAATATAAATATAACTTAACCTAACTTAGTCTGATTATTATAAAATGAGCTATAAACAAAACAAAGTTTTATAATTAATGGGATATATGAATTAAAAGATGTGGAATGAGGTCAGTTATCGGTTTGGGGAAGAGTATTGCTTTCCGGTTGTTCGTTGGAAAAGCGTAGGATGATGGAAAATGGTTGGACGTTACAGTATTTGAACTGGTTAGGGGTAACTTCGGTGTTGTGGTATATGATCTCATTTGAATCATTTACCAGTCTGCTTGAGGCGAAGATAGCTCCGGTGTGGAGACAGTTGGGATAGTTAGTTCTGATATCTAGAGGGTTCTCTAAGAGCGAGGTTATTATGGGATTGGGATTATTTTGTAGGTTTTCGATAAATTTGATAGACAGTTCGAGGAATCGTCTATCGAGGCTCTCTATACCAGCGCTGTTGTAGAGTTCGACGTTACTATAGTACTTATAGGAGTTAGGACGACGATGTAACCCAGAGACATACCTAAAGCATTTTCTTTCGAATACTCGTAATTTCTCCATTGGGAGGGAGTGATATGGTACCACAATGGGCACGCGTACGTGAGTGTGGGCCTGATAATTTGTTTGTAAATGAGCAGTTTGACTTTGTGAGAGAGACTATTAGGTTTCCACATTACTCTTCTACAGAGATTAAGCTGAATTGTGGCTTTTTGAAGGGAATTTTTAATGTGGGAGGAAAAAGACCAGTTATTAGAAAAAGTGATTCCCAGATATTTTAGGGTTTTGGAGGGTTTTATCAGAGCGTTGTTCAGTTGAATCTTAATTTTGTTGTGGCAGCGTCTAGTTTGTACAGTGCTCGTTTTTGCCCTTGAACACTATGAGCTGCGTTTTATTTGGATTAAGGTGGATTTTCCACTTATTAAAGTATGTTGATAGGTTAGGGAGGAAGTTGTTAATGCGGTTTCTTGCAGCCTTCACAAATTTGCTGCTAGAGTAAATTAATGTATCATCAGCATAATTCAGCATCACAACTTTAGGAGATCCGGGTTGAGGAATATCCGCGGTATATAACAGATATAAAATTGGCCCTAAAATAGAGCCTTGGGGAACACCCGCCGTTATGTTGCGGGTTTCTGAGACGGAAGATTTTATTCTCACAACGAATTTTCTGTCAGAAAGATAAGAGGCTAAGAGCTTTGTTGTGTGAGAATTTAGATTAAATATGGAGTGCAGTTTATACAGAAGCCCTGAGATCCAGACGCAATCAAACGCCTTAGAAATATCGAGAGATATACACACAGTAGGGCATTGGTTTTGGAGACCAGTTGTAACATCGTGTGTAAGTTTTAGTAGAGCATGACATGTGGATTGTCGTTTACGAAATCCGAACTGACAGTTAGGGATGAGGGCATTCTCAATGAGAGAAGATTTTGGTAGATCTTGCGTTCCAGTATCTTACTTAATGTACTTAATAGGGATATTGGACGATTACTACTACCGGGCTTCTTAATAGGAATTACTACCGCAGTTTTCCAGTTCTCTGGGAGTGTTGATGGACGGCATGTATTTATATATATATATCATGATCATCATCATAGGCACTACAACCGGGAACCGGCTTGTTAAATTTTCCACAATGATTTGTTTTTTTCCGGGCAAGGTCATTAGTCTTGCGCCAGAGGCTCGCCGACGGGGAAACGAATCCCGGTCTCCCAGGTGACAGGCGGGTAAACTATCGAGGATATATATATACATAGATGGGTGGGGTAAAAAGTTTCCGACCTAACAAAGATACAAGACATTTTCTTAAAATTTATTTTTATTTTTCTACCTAGTGTCCTTGTAACTCTACACACGTCTCCCAGCGATGTTTCCATCTGTCTAATCTATCGAAATAGTACTCGCCGTTTTTTTCTGCAAATAAACTGTTCACGAAGGTGATTGCGTCCTCATTTGACGAAAATCTCTGTGCTCCGAGCGCAATATTTAGATTAGGGAACAATAGGATGTCGCTTGGGACTAGATCTGCTGAGTAAGGCGGATAATCAAGCAGTTCGAACCGTAATTTGTGGATTTTCACCATAGCAACCGCTGAGATGTGAGATGGCGTTTTGACGTGACAACGTCTTATAAATCGGTATACCTTGGGAGGCATTCGGAAAAAAGTTTGTAGCGTTACGATAACGATAACCGATAACGCAAGAGCCGCCGTGATCGAGAGCGCGACTCTCTTAACTGCTCCTAAGTCAAATGCAGAGAGACAACGGGAATACAGACAGCGCCTTGCACTGTCGAGAACAGCTGTACAAGTTGAAAGTGTAAAGACCAAAAATACACAGAGACAACGCGAATACAGGCAGCGCCTTGCAGCATTAAATAAATCTAAAATAAATATAGCTAAGAGAAAATTGTCTGTTCATAGTGGTTTCGCAGCGGCAAGTTCAAACAACGTTCAAGAACTACAGGTTGTAAACCTACAACAGCCTTCAGCAGCAGAACCCGTGTATTTTACAATACCACCAGTTATATCGGCGCAAGAGGTATGGGACATAAAATGGAACAAATCGATATCAAGATTTAAATTGATGTTTCTTGACAATGACTTTGGGTATGCTTGCTCTGTTTGCGATAGACTTTGGTTTGAACGCGATTTAAAACCGATCACAGTGCAACAGATGAACGCAATTTCGGACTGGCACACAAAAGAAAATCGACAACTGTGTCCTGACGAATACACAGTAGTTTGCAATACTTGTAAAATTTCGTTAAGCAAACCAAAATTAATGCCTACACTTGGAGGCATTCGGAAAAAAACACTTTAATTTTGATTTAATAACTTGTATATTCAATGTTACATATTTAGGATACGGTGTCACGAATATAATGTCCGAGCGCCTTGCGCCCAGACAACCATTTTTTTTTTGGTCTAACGTGAGCAAGCGCGGCACCAAACGCGCGGACAGCTTTCTTATGCCTAAATCTTGATTTAATATGTGACAAACGCGTTCTTTGGACATTGTCATAGCCTCTGCTATCTCTCTCACTTTAATTCGGCGGTCGTCTAGCACCATTTGGTGAACTTTAGCGATGTTATCGTCAGTTGTTGCAGTTTTTGGACGTCCCGAACGTTCATCCTCTCCCAAGCTCTCATGGCCACGTTTAAAATCAGCTGCCCAAAATTTCACTGTGGTAAATGACGGTGCAGATTCCCCATACACAGAGGCCAACTCATCTTTGATTTGCGTAGGCGCATTGTCTTTCAAAAACAAAAATTTAATGACAGCTCGATACTCAATTTTGTCAATTTTCACAAAAGCACTCACATCAACTCACTCGAACGACTGTCAAATAAAAATTACGCATCCAAAATGGCTCGAATTTTGGTGAGTAACTGTCAAAAGATGTACAACTACATGCACCAGCTTTTATTGACGAGTGCTTCTTCAGGGAAACTTTTCAGACCCCTTTGTATATATATATATATATATATATATATATATATATATATATATATATATATATATATATATATATATATATATAATAAATGGCCCAAGGCTAATGACCTTGCCCGGAAAAAAACAAATCATTATGGAAAATTTAACAGGTCTGAGGACTTGCTAAATAAGGCCAAGACCGGTTCCCGGTTGTAGTGCCGATGATGATGATGGTGATATATATATAAATATAAATATATATATATAAATATATATATATAAATATAAATGTATATATATATATATATATATATAAATGTATATATATAAATATATATATATATAAAAATGTATATATATATATATATATATATATATATAGTCGTATATATATATACATGTCTTTAAGCAAGCTGTTTAGAAAATTGCTTCCCTGATCGGTGACTAGTTGCTTCGGAACACCATACCGAGCAACCATTTGCTCAAAGAAGACTGCGGCCACCGTTTCTTCCTCCGCATTGGGTAAGGCATAGCAATCTATATGCTTAGACAAATTGTCTTGAAATGTGAGTATGTAGTTATTGCCTGCTGGAGTTTGATCAAGAGGCCCTATTATATCTAAATATACTTTGTCAAAGGGCTTCTTTGCAATGGCGGTTATCACCATAGACATACGTAGGTTTCATGGTTTGACATAGTTTGCATACTTTAATGTACTGCTTCATGTCGCACTTCTTCCACAAATAGTTCCTACGTATTTTGTCATAGATTTTAATCACTCCCTGGTGTCCACTCAAAGGGGTATCATGGTAATCCCGAAGGAGGAACTGGATTTCCTCAGGATTTGTTATATCCTTTCTTTTTTCGTGCACGAAGGTATGGGGTCCTCGTGAACAGAAAACTTGCCGTCCTTTTGGCTTTATTTATGTAGCACGACTTATACTCGACTCTTTCCAGTGAATGGATTAAAGCCTGGCTTATATTGATATCTGGCATTGACTTTGTTTGTTTTCCATTGAAAACAGTCGTCTTTTGGTTTCAACGATTTGAGAAATCATATATCTCAAGTCGTGCACCGAATGCCCCAATTATCTAATTACCCAGAAACTGCCATCGCACATAAACATTCTTAGAATACGTATTATTTTATTCGTTTACCAGGAATTTTGTTGGATCGGGATAATGTTTTTGTGGATTTGAGTTTAGGATTATGGGGAATTGGTGCAAGGGCGATTAACGAACATTTGATTCGTTTATTGCGAATTTTGATTTTGGATGATGGCTTTTTGAATTTTAGTTAAGGAATATGGGGAGTTTGAGTTGGGTGCAAGGGCGATAAACGAACATTTGATTCGTTTATCGCGAATTTTGCTAGATCAGGATAATGGATTTTTGAATGTGTGGGGAAGAGAGCACTACACCACGGTCACTTTTTTGTGAATGCAGTGAAATCTCTAGAAGCTGACGCGGGCTTGTTTCTGTTCAACAATGCATACTTTGTTTATTGACAAAGCCATTAAGTCGAAAATGAGCTTCTCGCCTTTAGATGATTCTTCGATGTAATTCAGGATATTCTTCAAATTTGGTAGAGCCCAGTGGGAGTCGTTTTGGTGCTTTACAAAATTAAAAAGCTTCAGTTGTAACACCAGAGGTAAACTCCGGTATTAACACTTAATATTTATATTATCTCTCGGGGGAAACTCCTCCGAGGTTATTAATTTAAGGATATTCACCTGTTAATTCCTCGTCTCCTGGAGGCGGTTTCGCAAAGGTAGAGTGTAAGTTGTGGGGCGGTCCGCCCTTTCTATTCGGGTTCCCAGACGAAATAGTTTTGGTTGGTTTTTATTTGTAGATTACTTAGTTACGACTAACTCTTTTACTTTTTGGTTACAATGTATGCTTTTTGGAAGTTTTACTGATTACCACTTTAAAACTCTACTTCAATCAAAAGCAAGAAGACCCGCTGTACAGTTTCGATGGCTGCAGCCTTCTTGTTTATTACTTTACACTGCGCCCCAACTCATTTGCACACCTCATTTTGTACCCAATTATTGGTAAGTTAATGCAGATGATGCATTTTCCTCATCTGGAAGGTGTAACCTATTCGGAGGTTATTCGCCTGTCATAAGCTATTCGCAATATTCATTAATTGTTTAATTTGCCCTGATAAAACTGCAACGGCAATGAATTGAGCAATTACTTAATTGCTTTCAATGCGGAGAACCAATTATAGGACATTGCCCCGTGTGCCAATCGTATCATACTATTAATTGTGCCTCACTGCTGTGTTCGCTACTTCATCGAACTCAGCACTTTTCCGACGTTCAATTGTTCCGCCATCTGTGGCCTTTGAAGGCACCGCTTGTGATCGTATATCGTGTATCACACTTGTAAACATATGTATTTTCTATATGAGACCGTAGGAGAATGCAGTGGCCTGGGAAAGTGGGTCAAGTGTATGACTGATATATGATAATTGGCTTTGGAAGGTGGGCATGGATGGGTAATTATCGCAACGTATGCGATATGAATTAATTGGCCGTGGAGGAGGCCTTGCTTCTGAATGAATGCGAATTTGTATTGCTTGTGGGAAAGGCGAGTATTGCATTGTATGCAGAATATTTTGAGGATTGATCATATAGATGGAATCATAGGATGATGGAATATTAATTGTTTAAGAGGGGATTTAAAGCGAGGTGTAACACAGTTCTTAAGTTAATAAAATATTGTAAGAGTGTTGACCTAGATCTACAAGCAAAATTCTGCAGTTTGGGGGTTTCCCTAATCCTGTGAAGAGCGTGGAATGAACAGATTTGGTTCATTTTTAGTTGGACCACTTACGTCCGCGATATTCTTTTTCAACTTCGGCCGAATAGTCGTCTGTTTGGCTGCAGTTCATTCACTATACACGCACAGCCTATTTGCTGGTATGATTATCACGTCCAATAAAAGGAGTAAGCGCGCTTAAAATTGCGACCACCAACCCAGAATTTTGGTAGCAGCTTTCAACAATTTCCAAACGTTGCTTGTTTGTGAACTTGTCCATGTTAAAATTGTAAGCCCTGGCTGACGTTTTCACAATTATATTATCTAAAAAGAGATTAAGGGTGTGTTTGTATTAAAAAAACAAACTCGTTTTGTCCCTTTTGAAAAACCCTTTATTAGTTTGAGAAATCCATTATTTTTACGTTTATTTCAAGATTTTATTCAACTTGGTCTCAGATTGTCCGATTTGGATATGCCACCATTTTTTTTTTTTTTCTTAATCTCTGGACCCTAATTAAAATTGCTTTCCGCAATAACTTTCAAAGTGCACACGTCTACGCTTTTATCTTCACAATCGTGTCTCAAAGTGTTTGCGAAGTGGTCTTCTGAGTTGAAGGAATACCCAGAAGTCTCACGGTAGTAAATCAGATACTCTTAAATACGGTAGTTGTAGATTGCCATCAGTCGAACTTTTAGCGAGAAACTTGTGAAGATCGGCTGCCTTTTTCAAAAGAATTTAATGAGATTTAGAACCAATAGAGATGTTGCTTTCTTCTGGCGTAGAAAAGCTTTCATAATGATGTTTACGGATTCAACTGAAATGTCAATATTATCAGCTGTGTTTCTTACTGTCCAGCCACAATCATTCAGCCTCTAGAAGTTCCTTGACGTCTTGTGGATCAGTTAATGTTTGTGGGTGTCTAGGATGAGGTTCATATTTAACGCGCTCTCGATGTACTTTGACCACATTTTTCATTTCATTTTTAAAACATCTTTATCTTCTAAGTTTCTAAATTACATGCTAGACAAAAAATGCTTAATTGTAGCTCAATTATCTTATATTATAACATACTGGTCCTTCGCAGACGCTCTAAGCTAAACATTACATAACAATTGTATAATTTGCCTTTCGGCGACCACTTTGACCACATTATGCTAACCGTCTGCGTAACACAGTCTTTCCACCCAAGGTCTTTTGCAACATCTTCAATATTTCGACACCATAATTTTTATTCATCATCGTCATCGGCACTACAACCGGGATCAAAGCAGAGACTTTGCCCTGTATGTTAGTTTTGTCCGAAAAGTAAAACTCATATACCTCCCCCTCTTACGTTCATTTTCAGGGAAATTCATCAATAGCTAATTTCTACTCACTGCCAGTGTCCCTTTATATATCGGCAGTTTTTTCAAAGCTTTATAAAAATTGGCATTTATGAGTAGGCTTACAATTAGACTCACACTAATTTCATAAAAGTAATAATGTGATGCGTTAGTCTATTTGGGTTTTCTTTGTGAGAATAAGTGATTGCCATCACGTGTAGATCGTCATCAAACCTTTAGCAGTCGGGAATAGTTAGGGGCAGCCATTTTCGCCAAGCGCCATTTTCATACATAGAGGGGGCCATTTAGACCGTTGGGATGTTTTTTGTTATTAGTTGAAACAAAAACACACACATTTGCTGCGAAGTGAAATTTCTTTTATTTTGAACTTTGCAAATTTGTTCTGAAATAGATGATCTGAAGTTTCTACAGAGTTTCTAGGTACCGGCGGTTCAAATGGCTCATACTATGCTTCACTTCTCTATTCGCCTGAAAATTGGTCATCAAGGTTCATGACTAACTCAAAAAGTCGCGTCTCTTGAAAAATTTAATATAAACATATTATATAAGAATACACCCACAATTTTCTGTATCTTAACGACCACTATAAACCGTTATTTCAAAAGCCAGCAGTCGATGCGGTTATTTAATTGAAAACACTAACATACATTCGTCCTGCCTTTAATCAATGCTTTAAACACGACTAAATATCCAGAAAAATGTATCTGATCTGAAAACTAATTTTTTACATCCGGAAATTGTTTTAATGGCCAAAGTAATATATAAAAAAGAAGGAATGAATTCATAGCCCTTGAATGCAGGGACAACGAAAAAGTGTGCAGCATACAAGAATCCCGATACGATCAAACCGAGGGTATACAGACGCAATAAAAACCTTCTTCGACGGAGAATAATCACTTCTCTGGGAAACACTTTAATCCCAGGATCATCAATCACTTAAGTACGTACTTCGATGTTAGAGATACAGTACCATTGAATCAGCACCAACCGTTGACTATATACAATATAAAATACAAAATAGAAAAAGGACGACAGCAGATAGCCACATTAGGATAAGCCAACTGCATCCCACCCACGGATTGCTACACATTCACTGTCTTGATCTGGTATCCTGTGTTTCGCCTTTCAAATACTGTTTTAAGAGGACTGCACTCTCACGTCCTATCTCCAAATCACTAGACAGTTTTCTATTCTCCAAACCCAAGTCGACCACATCCTTTGAGACTTATAACACTAGTAAACTAGGGGAATATGGAAGGACATTGGGGTTGTGTACCATTTAACTTTCCCCAGCGAAAATGAGTTAGTGAAACTCTGTGCATTTTCACATACATCAACAAACATAGGTTTCTAGTAGCATCCACAACGACAGCACCATTGATACCCTTGACGATACATCCTATCATCATTGGCGGTTCCTACCGGCCTCTTGATGCGGCGAAAGTGTTGAGACTTGCGTTCGAATTTATTTACTGTCCACCCGAACGAAGGTGGAGCGGATGACACTTTCATGGCTCACTACAGAGACTAGGTGACGATGATGTGTCCTTCACAGGCGATGCTATAAAAAGCACACTCAAACATACAAGATAAAAAAAAATAGAGCAAATAACGTAACAAGCAAGTTAAGAACGGTGACAGTCAAGGAGTAAATGAACATCCGCTGAGGGTGAACCCGAAATTAGGTGCTCAAAAGAAGGACGAATCCTCCATATAGTAGGTACTTGGAAGTCTAATAAGATACTAGATAATAGTGATCAAATGACTGAAAGAATGTCCTTTCTCGTAGATGGACTTAACTGATTACACGTAAGTGAGAATGTTCGCCATCAATGTTGATGAAATTCGTGTGGAACATGACTGAGACCTGATTCGATGGCAAACAATTTTGATGACGTTTTCAAAGATGTCTATTCAGCAGGGAGCGAATTAGTGTGTATTACGAATTTAAGTTAAATATGCGACAATAAGAGATGCCATCAAAGGCTTGTAATATCACACAAGTGGCTACAACAGCTTTCTCACATCTAATGCAATTCTAGAATTCGTATTGAATCTCTCATGTTACGTTTGGTTGTAAATAGTCACCAGAACTACTAAGTCAGTTCAGTGCTACTGAATTTACTCTTAATCAAGCATATTTAGGAAAACGTGTTTTGTCTTTATGTGTTTAGGAAAACATGTGTTTTGTTGTTTGTGATTTTTCAGGCGATTACATGTTACTTTTGCAATGTATCGCATCCAAGAGATGTATACTTTTCAACCGGATGTCCGTTAAACACTTTTGCATAATTCGACTTATTAATCCAGCGCCATTTAGAAAGTGTCCTTTCCTGTTTTTTGGCCAGTGTCGTGAAATATGTGAAACATTCCTTAAAAATATCCACGAAATTGTTTTTGAAAAAAACGTTCAGTAATATAACAGCTCCTTATAATAAGATAGGCAAATGGTAAAAGAACAAAGATGATATTCCATCACAACTGGGACCAAATGCCAGGTAAATATAAGAAACTCTCAACGCGAGTCAAAAACATCTTAAAAATTCGAGTTATTGATCTTTCCATGGCTGGAGTTGAATCAGGGGTCTTTCGACATTTAAGTCCCCTTAAAAAAGACCGTTGTACCAGTGCTAACTAAAAGTTGTCATATCAGTGCTAAGTGGAAGTTGATAGGCATGTGAAATTGATTTGGAAATTTAGCGATGATTTTTATCTAGGTGCTGTTCCATATGGGCAGAGGTGTTGGGTCTTAGAGAGCCGACGAATGACTGGGGAGAAGTTCCTCTTTTTTCATGTTTTAGTCTACGGGATATGTATAGCGTATATCGTATATCGTATATCTTGTACCTTATATCGCATATATACTGCTGTACATCAGACATCAGTTCCTCAGACTACAATTAACTTCCGTTTTCCCCTCCCACCCAGATACGGCCGGATAGTTCAATCGAGCAACACTTCAATCGAGCAACACTTTCCACCTGAAAATTTACCAAAAAAAAAAGAATAGAACACCAAACCTAATCTAATTATCTCCCACCTACTATATTTGGCCACCACTCCATTCATAAAACCAAACCTATTACCAGACCTCACAGAAAAACAGTCACCTTTATTAATAAAATATTTCCTCCTGCCGCTTAAAAAAAAAAAACTTCACTCATTGGCCCCACAACAAACGCGGTCCTCTCCTCAACCTCAGAACGGGAACAAAATTTCCGAATCTTCGTATTTCTCACACCTTTCGGGTATCGTATGTCGTATATCGTATGTCGTATATCGTATGTCGTATATCGTATGTCGTATATCGTATGTTGTATATCGTATATCGTATTATATATATCGTATAATGTATACCGTATATCGTATATTGTATCGTATAGTTGCATCATCGTGCAACGGCTTGGGTTATCGAATTCTTTTAGTTTGTTCTCACGCTAATATTTCCCAAGCCGTTGCAGCGTCCCTTCGACTTCCCCCAGACACGCTATTCGTTGGGGATCAATAAACTCTTCAGTCAGGTGAATAGCACAAAAATATATTTCATCCCATTTCATTTTCCCCTTTGCTGAGTGCATTGCACTCTGAGATCAACCCGATGTTCTAACTAGGTCACTCGGTCATCACCAGATGTAGCGTTCGTGCATGCACGCTAAAGTCAAATCAACCCCGAGATCATCGTGCTCTCCTTTTGGTTTCCTCATTCACCCTATGTCCATCGACTGTCGAATGAATGCACAAGTGTTTATTCACCGCGGTGGGCTAGGAAGTGAAAGGATGCAGAAGGAGCACGATTATGATTGCTTGATGGAGGAGTCAAATTTTCATCCCTCATTGGGATGAGTCAAGTTTCATCACCAACGGAGAAGAGTCGATTATTAACCATTGGAGTGCGCACACGTGCGAGAATTACCACGAATCAAGAGAAAAGTATTCTTTCCGTCTTATACAGTCAAAAATATTTTCGTTTAACCTTTTTGCATAAAAACTCGAGTCGGGTCTAGCGTTTCTTTAGGCATAGTTTCTTCATTAAATTCGTCGTGTAAACTACACGTGTTATGCCAAGATATTTTTGATGTAAATAAAATTGTTTCCAGATATGTGTATACGAGGGTTGCCTCTTATGTTTCGGGATTTGGCAACCCTAGCATTGCAATTCGGCAATTGACAGCTCTGTCGTAAAGTTGGACATTTTTGAGGTTATACGCACTCAGAACGTTTTGACATACGAGCGCTATTTGTGTTGTTTACAGTAACTTAAAAGATTCATCTCGGCCCAAAAATGGAATTAAATCGTCAACATTTTCGTGCTATTATTTTTTACAACTTTCGACGTGGATTAACTCAGCAACAGTGCATGGATGAACTTAATTCAATTTTTGGCGATGAAGCTCCATCAAGGACCAGTGTTTATCGATGGTATGGTGAATTCAATCGTGGTCGTAGTTCACTCCAAGATGAATTTCGTGAAGGTCGTCCAAAATCAGTTGTTGTTCCGAAAACCATTGATGCTGTGCGCGAACTAAAATAGGAAGATCGTCATGTGACCTATCGTGAGATTGAGACAACCTTAGGCGTTAGTGGGACCAGCATACATTCAATATTGCACAAACATTTGACTGTCAAAAAAATTTGTTCGCGTTGGATCCCACACAATTTGTCAATCGCCAAAAAAAAGGCTCGTGTCAATTGGTCGAAAGAAATGCTCAAAAAATACGGTCGCGGTGCTTCGAAACACGTCTATGACATCGTGACAGGTGATGAATCGTGGATTTACGCCTATGAGCCCGAAAGTAAACAGCAGTCGACTGTCTGGGTGTTTCAAGATGAGCCAAATCCAACAAAAGTTGTTCGCGCATGAAGCACTTCCAAGCAAATGGTCGCCTGTTTTTTCGGAAAAACTGGGCATGTCGCAACCGTACCACTAGAACAACGCAGAACAGTCAATTCTGAGTGGTACACAACCATTTGTTTGCCAGTTGTCTTCCAAGAAATCAGGAAAACCAACCGCCGAAGACGGATCACTCTTCACCACGACAATGCGAGCTCTCACACATCGGCTGCGACAACTGCATTCTTGAGCACCCAAAACAATGATTTGATGGGTCATCCGCCGTATAGTCCTGACTTGGCACCGAATGACTTCTTTTTATTCCCGTACGTAAAAAATAAACTGAGAGGCCAATGTTTTTCGACACCTGAAGAAGCGGTTGCTGCATTCAGAATGCATGTGTTGGAGATACCTCAATCAGAGTGGCAAAAGTGCTTCGACAATTGGTTCAAACGCATGCAAAAGTGTATAGATATTCATGGGTGATTTTAGATGATCAATATTTGTTTTTGTTCTCTAATCCCAAAATATAAAAGGCAACCCTCGTATAAATTAAATCGAAGTAAAATCAAAATATCACCAGTGAATTGTAAATTACAGGAGTGATGCCAGGATACTTTGTATAAATAAAAGTTAAACCAAAAAATAAATAAAGAACGCACCAGACAAAAAAAATGCATTGTTATTTATTCCCTTCTCTTGGATTTTTCTGCGATTTACTACGCAATCGTTGGGGGATTTTAGTGAACGATTGCCCGGGTATGGTACAATACTTTTACCCCCACACACATCCTGTCAAAAACTACCGGAAATTAATTATTTAAAAAGTCCGCTTAAATGTATTGTCAAAATTCTGAGTCGGTACAACTGTCTCTATCCTCACGTGAGGTTTGATCGCTATCTGTTATTTAGTTTGTCTACAGCGCTAGATTTTGTCATTCAACTCAGGTGTATATCGCGCTTTTTCTTGAATCTTCTTCAGAAACTCAATCACCTAAAGGTCCCTGAAGTGCAAGAACGAGAAAATTTCAACTGGTGATGAGGCATGGGCTTACGGGTTTGCTATGCAAATCGCCCATCAAGCTTCGGAATGGCGCCTTCCCACTGAGCCGAAACCGAAAAATGATATGAAAGACTATCAAGAGTCAAAGCAATGTTGGCTTTTTTTTATTATAGCGGTGTTGTGGACTCGGAATTCTTTCCAGAATGTTGCATGATAAATAAAATCGGAAAAGGCTTAAACCGTAGCCCGATCTCCAAACCAATAGGCACCGATCCAACACTGTGAAAGATTTTTTGGTATGGTTGAGCCAAGGAATGTGCCATCTTAAAAAGATACCTCAGGCACGAGCAGTCGATATGCGTGATTCACAAAGTTGTACAGTATGTCACAATACTGCACCTACGTAATATACTAAAACACACCCCTGTATCACCTACCACGCGGAAGTGGCTTTGGGTATTCCTTCACGGGACTGTTTCCCATTTCTTGAGCGTTTTCCAGGCTGGTTTCCTATTGCTTGCTAATTTCTGTCTTGCTCTTTCGAGTGCGGGCAACTTATTCCGTAATAATACAGGGTAAAGTATCTGCTTTCAATTCGGCGACATATTCAATCCATGTTGACATGCAGTCTCTACATGGCACCCCTGGATAGCTACTTTCGCACCCGCCAAGTAGTGAACCAATGCATGCTGCGACATCCTGAGAAAGATTGGTGCAAGGCTAATAACTTTGCCCGGAAAAAAAAAATTATTATAGACAATTTAACAAGTCTCGGATAAGAACCGGATACCGCTGGAGAGACTTGCTAAATAAGGCCTAGACCAGATCCCGGTTGTAGTGCCGATGATGATGGCGATGATTCTGTACTAGGATTATAGATTTCAGTTAAACACTCCTCTGAGCGCATTATCTAGTTATCATCATCATCATTGTAATAGAAGTCGCTCCCGTGCTTCTCATAATTGAGGAAAAGGAGTAACCTGGTTTTCGAATTAATTAAAACACTTTACCGTTTTTTTATAAAATATGTTTACTTTATTTTTGCACCACGGAAACGTTTCAATCCAACATTTTCTTGCCGCGCACGCCACCACATTGCGATTCGTCTGAGTCTAGCGTTGCCCAACACCAAATCTAGACTGCCGCGGGGAGATCGTTTTTTTTTTTTTTTTTTTTTTTTTTTTCAAAACTGTATTTATTTGACCAAAAATGAATAATTACAATAAGTAATACAGCTAACTTATAATGGATTTGTTACATAATAAGTGTTTACATGCTATTTGTTAACATTTTTCAAACAATTCTTTTTAGATGTGCTTAAGATTTAATGTGATTTATATATATTGTTAATTTTGTTTTTCCTGGAAAACGTCAGAGGAAAAACCAGGAACTCTGTTTATTTTAACTTAGCCTACTTAAAATTACTTAACATAACTTAATCTAACTTAATCTAATCTTATATGCAATTTACAATATTTGATATTGCAATGATAGTGACAATTCGAATTTGACTTAAAAATAATATTTACAATTTTTAGTTATGGATGTGGGATTTCTCGTTGGGATTGAGGATAGTAAGGGATAGGATCAGGTAAGTTCCTGAAGGAGGGGAGAGCCATTTGGTTCTGTGTTAAAGGTAAGGATCTTGGAGAATGCTTGGATGTTGCTGTATTTGAAATGATTGGGTGCCAGTTCGGTGTTGTGGTACACGATCTCGTTTAGATGGTTAACCAGTCTGCCTGCGGCGAAGAGGGTCCTGATTTGGAGACAATTACGGTAGTGAGCTCCCGTATTGGAGGAGGGTGATGGTAGGTCCGTTATTATCGGATTGGGATTGTTAGGAAGGTTTTCTATGAAATTTATCGACAGTTCTAGGATCCGTCTATCCAGTCGTTCGATGCCTGCGGTGTTGTAAAGGTCGTTGTTACAATGATATCTATATGAGTTGGGCGGGGAGATCGCGATGCATCTTCCTTTTGAAATGAAAAGAAATCGAGATTTTGTATCTTGAAACGAGCGTTTCAGATAGAAAATCTCGATTTCGGGTGTGGTGTTCAATGAGCTCATTAGGATAATCGTTTTGAATTGGTGGATATTAAGATATGCATTGGAATTTGGATTTTTTTGCTTTTTGTTATCCGTCTGGCTTATGCAGACAAGAGTTTGCGTGTCCTTCGGATGGGTAACACAAGATCCGTGGGAATTAGGTGATGGGTTTTGAATTGGTGCATTTACAAGTCATAAAACATCTGGCATGTAAAGATATGCATTAGGATGTTTATGATTGCTTGACTTGTGTGTCGGCGGAAAATAGATATGCCTTTGTTTAGACACATGCAGGTTTTGGGCTTTGGATCTTGTAGGAATTTGAATTGAATTGAATTCAATGTTTGAGTTTGAACGTTTAGTTCGATTTGGTTAACATTGAATTCAATGTTGAATTGGGTGTAGGGATTTGTATGTGAGGGAAGGAGATTGTATCTATGGGGTAAAGAAATTGTAGGGCTTTCCGGAGCACTGCATCATCACCGGTGACTATCCGATGCAAAAACGGTCCAGTTTGGTTTCTTAATCTAAGCGATGCGCAGATTTCCAAGCGCCGTAGTTTTCGGGACGCGTTCAGTTCATAGGGTACCCACTTATCGAGTTCCCTTACCTCTCCTAAGAGAGAACGGTGTCGACTAATGGTCATTGGGGATACTCCCATGTGTGCAATTTTGTGCAATTTCCCGCGCCGATTTCGTTGGGTCCGCATCCACCGTTGCTCTTAAAACATCATCATCAAATAACGTTTCCGGCCTCCCACGTAGTTCATTTTCGAGGCTGAAATCCCCCGAACGGAACTTTCCAAACCAACGTCGTATAGTGCGTTCGTTTACCGCTACATCCTCAAATGCGTCATTAATGTTTTTCATTGCCAATGACGCATTATGTCCCATTTTAAATTCATAAAGGAAGAGGGTTCGAATTTGAACTGCCGACAGGATGATTAAGAGTTCCTAGAAAAAAAACTGTACTTGTAACGAACCTTAAAATTCTCAAACATCAAGCACACGTAACACTTTACTTTATAAAAAAAGAAAAGTTAACGTTCTGGCACAGATGTTCACCTAGAGAACATCTTATTGCCGACTGAGGGAAAATCGGACATTTAATGTGGTACAACCCAATACTTTGATTCGATTGAAAATCAACAAGGCTCCCGGAGTCGACTACATACCGGCAGAGCTTGTGAAGCATAGAGAAGAGGCAACCGCTCGAAAGATCCATCAGCTCATCCAACAATATGGGATAAGGAAGTCACTCCGGAAGAATGGAAAACCTCAATAGTCATCCCCATTTTCAAAAAAGGCGACATATCTGACTGCGAAAACTACAGAGGAATATCATTGCTCCCAACCGCATACAAAATATTAACAAATGTCATTCTGACGAGAATCACACCTTACGCAGAAGAGATACTGGGAGACTACCAATGTGGATTCCGTAGGAACCGGTCAACAAGCGACCAAATGTTCACAATAAGACAACTGCTGGAAAAGAAGTGGGAATACGGAGAGACGGTTCACCAACTGTTCGTTGACTTCAAAAAAGCCTACGACTCAGTCGCAAGGCAGAGACTCTACCATATTCTAGTTGGGCTGGGAGTCCCAAAAAAATATGCGGCGCTCATTCAAATTTGCATGAACGAAAACAAAGGGCGAGTTAGAATAGAAAGCCACCTCTCAGAACCATTTGAAATCCGGGACGGACTAAAGCAGGGAGATGGTCTATCACCGTGTCTCTTTAACCTTGTGCTCGAGTATGTCATCAGAAAGGTACAAGACGACAACATGGCCGGATCATCCCTGAACGGGGTCACACAAGTGCTCGCATATGCGGATGACATCGCCGTTCTGGGCGATAATCTAGAGACTGTTAGTAAAAACTGTGAAATCATCATGCAAGCGGCAGAAGAGGTGGGCCTAGAAATAAATGAAGACAAAACAAAATACATGATTACGGCGAGAGCAGGTGGGTCTCAGAGAACACATATAAACGTCAGAGGTAAGATCTTTGAAAAAGTTAAAGAATTGAAATATCTGGGAACGATACTGACGGCCAGTAACGAAATGTCGAAGGAAATTAACAAGAGACTGCATTCCGGCAACGCGAGTTGGCACGCAGTCAGTAAACTGCTGAAATCCAGACTGCTATCACGTAACATAAAGCTCCGTGCCTATAGAACCATAATCATGCCAATTGTTCTATATGGATGCGAAACATGGGCTCTCACAAAACGGGAAGAAAACAAATTCCGTCTATTCGAGAATAAAGTTTTGAGAGGCATCTTTGGAGGTAAATATGACGAGGAGGCAGGACAATGGAGGAGACTCCATAACCACGAATTGGAAGAACTATATCGCAAACCTACAATAGTGAGAGTAATCAAGTCGCGAAGATTAAGATGGGCCGGACACGTGGCGCGAATGGGGAACGATAGGACCGTGCATAGAATTCTTGACGGTAGACCAACGGGAAAGAGACCGGTAGGACGGCCGCGACGGAGATGGGAGGACAATGTTAGGTTTGACCTTGAGGAGATCGGATCGAATGGTGAAGCGTGGAAGGAGAGTGCCCAGGACAGGGAAGGATGGCGAAGCCGAGTCGGTGAGGTCATGAACTTCCGGGTTCCTACAGGCCAATAAATAATAATAATAATAACAACCCAATACTTTACCGACTATGGTACATAGGTCTTTATTTGCCATTCAACACCAAAACTGTTGGTGCTGCTTAATATTGTCATCTCGGTCTCTAGGGGAAATAGCTCTATTGAAGCGCAAAAGCTCTTCTTCGGTGCCCGTGACTTCTCGGTCGTAGCATAATCGCGCGTCTCTGGAAGATCTACCTACATGATAAATCAGCGGAACTCCCGATTTATGTAGGCTTCATTATATAAGGTGGCATTTGGATAATACCTTTTGTGGTCAGATTCCGGTGTTCGATATAATCTGAAACAAGTTCTAAGACGTTTTCTTTCGAACACCCGAATCTTTTCCATCATATTTTAACCTATATTGAACCACACCCATATATAAGCATGGGCGTGATTATCGCCATATAGCATATAACCTTTACCCTGCTATCAAGTTGGCTACTGTGAAATAGGCTGCTTGTCATAGCAAATGTTTTCTTGGCCTTGACCAAAGCTGCCTCCACATGTCTGTTAAAATACAGGTACTGATCAAGCCAAATACCAAGGTGTCTAACCACACGCTTGGTTTCCAGTTCTTGTTCATGCGGTCCCATGAGAATTAACTTTCGCCAGTTTTTTCTTGTATCATTTGTGGCTTTATGCAACGGGGTTCTAAATAGAATAGCTTCACATTTCTGGAAGTTTATTTTAAGTTTCCAGTTGTTGCAATATATAATATTACAGCCCTCACAACAGCCGGGCGGTCGGTGGTGTTTCTTTCGGGGATTTTTCCGAGACCAAAACCAACAATTCCATTTGTGGACGTAGCCGTTGACATGGAAATTATTCTCATAACTGAAAATAATATTGGAAAAATTGTCGAAACGTTCCAGTACCACATTGGCAGTTTAAGTTGAAGATTGGTGTCGTTCGTTTTTGCTTCACTTTAATTTTATACGCTTTGAGATTCAAACACTGTAAAGTAATTCTGTTGATGTTTAAGGTTTGGCTTCTCTTGCGAGTCGATCATTGCGGATTTTCTCTTATCGATTCACTAACATACTGAATATTCTCTGGTGTTCTCGCTGACCTTGGGCGGTCCTTACTTTGGACCCGGTTGTATAAACATTGTGGTCCAATTGTGAATAGATTTTATGCTTAGTGCTTCACTAACATCATGCGTTCGTCCGCCTGAAAATGCTCACAGAATAATACTACGCACAAAACATGCGAACACTCGCTACATTCCTGTCAACAGCTCCACGACGACTAAAAATTCTACGAACTGTCGCGTCCAATGTCACCGGTAGAGCCATTGCAGGCCGACATATTTTTTTTTTAAATAACGAAACAAAGCCCGAGCACATGCAAGACCCACCCAGTATAATCAATTTCCCATTAAACTCTCACAAATTACAATTTTGTAATTGAAGGGGTATTGTTTGGCACACATATGCGAAGACCATTAGATTTAAAAAAATCTTGTACAACTGTAACAATCGACTTTAAAACTCGTCATTAGTCAACTACTCAGATCCTATTGTTCTTTTATTCTTATTATAATTATATGACAAATCCCGCAACCTAATTTGCGCTATCTGACAAAAGGGACAACAGTTATGCTTTCACTGTGTTAATCGTCAGTCACTTCGCAAATCCTCATTTACCCCTGAAGAACCACACAGATTGACATCGATTGACAGGGGTATCTGTGGCAAGTGGTTATCTTATTCATGAAGCCACTCATTTTGAAATCCTTTTCTATAAAAACTCTCCCGTAAAGTCCTTTTCTAAAGATAAATATGTGTAAATGTTTACTGAACCTATTGCCTAACCTCTCTGAACCTGATGATGCCCTTATCACTTGTCCCAAAGATAATCTGATAGAGGTACCTTTACCATATTCCATCCCATTAACTTTCTTCAGGAGCACAAAATAAGCCCCAGGTAAAAAGTGTGTTACGGTAATTTTCAATTAGTTCAAATCCCACAAAAGGATGTGTAAGGGAAGGATGACGTGCGAACACCTGCAGTCGCCTTGAGGATTAATGGGGTAAAAAAACTGGTAAATAAAAAAGAATCTCAAAGTGTTAGAATGAAAATGAATTAATTTAATGCCGCAATTTGTCGACAAGGGTTACTAGTGTCCCACTCCCTCATCTTCAGGTCCACCTGGTTGTAAACCTGTAAAATTGCCGCTCGTTACATTTACAAGTGTATGCTGTATACACTGCCTTGATACTGTGCCATTAGTCTAGTTGTTTGCAATTAGTGACTTAAGATCCAAAGTGATGTGTGACTGGCTTTAACGACCACATCTGGGCTCCTGTGCGCTGCTCCACCAGGACTTTATTGATTGCACACCGTGTGGCTGCGTTTAAATGAAAAATACAAGCAGATTAACCCATGTACAAACACTTAGATATTTTCGTTGATTGGCTTCATTACATTAAGCCAGCGTCTATCTTGCATACCGGAGTGTAGCAGACTAAAAATAGAAAAGGGAAGCAGGACAAGTAGCTTGGTGTTTAGTTTACATCGTTACAGTCAATTACATGTTGGCAAATAGGACTTTAAATGATTCGTTTTTATGTGTTTCGTAGAGGCAGCATATGCTAACAAGAGCTACGTAGCAGGACTCCGCTGTCAGAAGGTGCGTGGAGAAGGACCATTTTGGGAATCTCTTCGGCAGAAAGTGTGCAATGGTAACCCGTTACAATCGTAATAAAATGCGTGAATACACGGATGGGGATTGACCCATAATACAAAGGGAGTCAGTTAAATTCGTATCACTACTTCGATGATTTCCGATTGTTCCACAGTTCAAGCGTATCCAAGTGCGTAATTAATCGTAATAGGTAAAGTGATTTCGTAAGAATCACGGCAGGGGTGTTTCACATTCAGTGATTTGTACATTTGTTTATTAGTTCATATTTGTGTATGTTAATGTTTGGCACGTGGCACGTGGAAGCTTCATTAAATATTTCCTGTGTAGGACATTCTAAAGTCAGTAGCATGCACGACAGGAAATTCAGGGGTACGTAGGGGCGCAGGGTTGTTACACACAACTTTGTGAATTGTTCATGCTCGGGCCCACGACATCTTTAGCAGATTACACATCCTTCGGCGCAATCATAAAAAAGGTTCATAAAATATTGATGGAACAATAAATTGATCTTTTGTTTGGTTACATTTTTTAATAATCTTTATTTAAGCGTAATGAGCTAATTTGGATTTATTAGTGGAGGAGGTATTGGCTTAACACACGGGTGATGTCATTCAGAACTAGCGAAGTACTAAATACTGGGGTTTGTTTTGTTTTGTTTTGTTTATTCAACAATTCAATTACGATCGATCTTTTATTGATTTATCTCTTTCACCGATCACCAAACTAAAACGCAGGCGATCTGGAAAATTAGAGATATCGTTATCGTGGAGAATTCGTTTATCCCTGGCACCACGGAAACCGTGGTAAATAATAGGGACTCCACGTTTGTCTTAGATAAGTCCTTTTTTATCCAAGAAAGGGAACGCTTCTGGGGGAATGAACCCATTATGGAGAGTACTCTCCATATACATATCATTGGGATAGAATGCTCCCGAAATGAGATCGTCTTCGCTGCACATTGTCCTTGTCTATATCTATACTGTTTAGTCCTGATTTGTCATACAGGACTTTATTCGGATAGTATTTCTTATACTGCGACTCTGGGGTTCTATACATTCCTAGGCAGGAACGCAAACACTGCCTCTCGAAAACCCGAAACTTCCCCATGTAAAATGGGGATATGTTGTACCATACCGGGCAGCCATACACCAATATTGGTCGGATGAATGCTGAGTATGAAATTTATTTCACCTTGGGGTCCATCAGACTACTACGGAAGAGTCTTCGTGTCATTGCATATGCCTTTTTAGCTGCTGTAAGAGCAGCTGCTGTATTCTTATCGAAGTTAAGACATTGATCAAGCCAGATTCCAAGGTATCTGACTACAGTTTTTACTTGTAGTGGAAGATTATTACTTCCCGCAATAGAAAATGTTTTCCAATTCCGTTTTGTGTCCCTTGATACACTGGACAGTGGCGTTCTGAAAAGGATAGTCTCTGTTTTCTGGAAATTTATTTTTAATTTCCAGTCGTCGCAAAAACGTTTGATTTTGTTGAAATCATCTTGCAGAAGTCTGTTGATGACATCAATCTTTTCTCCAGATCTATACACCACAATGTCGTCGGCATATGCAATTGCATGGTTGAGAGAACCCACTAGATCACTAGTGTAAATGTTAAATAAAATGGGAGAATTCACTGCTCCCTGTTGTAAGCCGTTTTTGATGTGGAAGGTCTTGTTAGAGATTATATCTCCACATTTCACTACAAATTGTTTACCCATTATCATATCGTAGATAATATATAATAAATATTCGGGCATACCTAGGTTTGATAACTTATATACAAGCCCTTCTAACCATACGGTGTCGAAAGCCTTTTCAAAGTCAACCAAACAGGCCCATGTGCATTGTCTCTTCGCCTTGTTCCACTGTATGTCGGAAACAAGTTTTGTCGCCGCAAACTGTGTCATGTTGCGATCGAAAACCAAATTGGTTGTTCGGGATAATACCATTTTTCTCACACCAGTTAGTCAATGCTTTATTCATAATTTTCTCGAATACCTTGCTGATGTTCGGAAGCAAACTAATCGAGCGAAGATTGACTGGATTGCTCCTGTCCTTGCCCTTTTTGGGGATGGGATGGACTACTGCAGATTTCCATTGGATTGGATAATATGCATTATTTAGAGCGCTATTCAACAAAATAGTGTAAACCTTCACTACTTCCAAAGGTAAATACTTTAGAACAATGTTTGGAATACTGTCTATTCCAGAAGATTTTTTGTTCTTAATCGATCTAAGAACGTCCGTCAGTTCATCCTTGTGTACAAATATACTAGTGTTTAGATTTCTAAGCGGGGAGTCCGCTCTATTATTTTCACTAAAGATAGTGAAACTTCGACTTAAGAGACGCCAATTGTTAAGTTCATTGCGTAACGAAATATGTTTTTGGAGAGCCCTATTTTGTAGGTCAAGGTTAGAATGAGCCGATTCGTTCAATCTATACACTGCTTCGAAACAAGCGCCAATTGAGTTCGCCTTTTTTTGCGGATCCTCGACTATTATGAACTCTTCGTTAGAGTTGATGTGTTCCAGGGTAAGTCCTGCGTTCAGCAGAGTTTGACAATTCTCGGGAGTCCGCGGAACTCGCAGACATGGAATGTCATTATAATCTTTCCTTCGAAAGACTTTATTTATTTGTGGACACATATTCGGTCCACTAGCTTTAATGGCTTGAATTCTCTTGTTCCAGTCTTCATTGATTACTGATCTATAGTTGTCACGGATCAGTTTTTGAAGATTTTTAATTAATGACTTAATTGTTTTTATTTCCTGGCTATTTGGATTTCTGAGTTGTCTGTAAAGCAGTTTTAACCTAGAGAGCAGAGTACTCTTTTGTCTATACAGCTCGTCGATCGTTGCGTTTCTGTACCGGTTTGTATGGCTCTCGGAGTGAGACACTTTTGGGATAGAACGATTCATTGTATTAGTAACAATGGTGTTCATCGTCGAAAGATAATGATCAATTTCGTCATTATGAAGATTTCTGTCAGTTGGTGGATCTATGCCATTGGAGCGTAATTCTTTTTTTATTATCCGATCAAAGCGCGACCAGTGTGATTTTCCGAAATTAGAAGAATGTATCTGTTTGTACTGCTCAAGTAGTGAATGTTCATTTGGGACATGTATTACAGCACCAAGTCCATAATGATCGCTATCGTACTCGATTGTACGAAGACATTTTCGAGTAGTTAGATCCGTATCTAATAGTTGTATTCGCTCGTCCAGCAACAGTAAATCCAAGAAGGAATTTCCTCTTGGATACGACGGGGTACTTGGAGCGTACAATTCTAGTTTATGTACGATAGCGTTTGTTTGCCACCAGTCGAACAACACATTGCCTCTTGTGTTTGTGATAAGGTTACCCCAAGCACTGTGCTTGGAATTGAGATCTCCCGCCATAAAGAAATAATTATTTTCCGAGTCTAACTTGAGACTTCGAAAAAGGGTATCAAGTTCATTGATAAACTGTTTACACTGTCGAGCTTCGGGAGCATAAGCAGAGATAACATATAGATGCTTTTGACTTTTCAAAGGAATATCTATAACGCAGGCTTCTAGTACCTGGAACTTGTATACATCTCTACTGTAGACGACTTTGTGTTGTAGACCATTTTTAACAAAGACAGCGGCCTCGCCCCCTTGAGTGGAATTTGGACTAATTACTTTATAATTTGGGTAGCCCAATTTGTGCCTTTGATTTAGCTTAGTTTCGCTAGCCAAAAGCACATCTAGGCGTTCAGCTTCCAGCAGATTGCTGAGATTATCCCTTCTTTCCATGCGGAGTAGTGAATTAACATTCACAGCAATAATTTTTAAAGTTAATTCAGTCGCAGTGAACGTTATGATTAGAGTGTGGGTTCGTCTGGAAACAGGGTCGAATAGATAATGTCCGTTCGAGCCACTTGTTCCGTCAGTTTTTTTTCGATCTTTTCGAATTTTTTATCAAACGCAGCAAACTGTCCTTGTATGGACAGTAATATTGCTGTTATATCAGTTTGTGCCTCTGGAGCAGGCGTTTTAATGATATTACGTGATTGTTCTATAATTGGTGCATTTTTTACTCCACCTGCCATTTGGGCGTATGACACACTTGGTGCCACGAAGCTGTTGTAAGAGCGAGTTTTCATCTTTTTCTCTTCTTCAACTTGCTTCTTTTTGGCTTGCAACTTTGATTTTAGTTGCTGGTACTTAGGGCAACCTCTAAAGTTAGCAGGATGACCTGAGTTGTTACAGAGGACACAAGATAGTTTACTTCTATCCGAAAGCTGTTCTTTGCCCAATGGACATTCTCCAATGATATGTTTGTTTAGGCATTTGACGCATCTGAAATGCATATTGCAATTCACTGCCACATGCCCGAAGCGTTGACAACGCATACACTGCAATACGCGGTCGCACTTCTTTATTCTCTCCCAACTTATTGTTTGGTGAATAATGTATTTAATATATCTAAGTCCATCAATTTTACTATTGGGGCTTAGCGACACAATGAAGAAAGGCAACCTACGGCGATTTCTAGAATTTGCTGTAGAAAATGGTTTCACACCTGTAAACGCCAGGCTATCGTTTTCGAAGTTTTTTAGCTCTTCGAGCACCTCTTCGGGAGTAAAGGAAGGGTCAACTCCTTTGAGGAGCATGGAGACAGTTTTCTCCGATTTAGGGGTGTACTCGCTTTTCGATTTCTCTAATGCCGATTTAATTTTGTTATACCCTTCTAAATCCTCACATGTTAAACTTATCTTAAAATCATTTATTCGTTTTGTTTTAAAGGTTTTGCATGTCAACTCACCCAATTTTATGACATCCTTTGTCTCCATGTAGCTAATGTAAATAGGAGGTACTTTCTCCTTTTTTTTTGACTGGCACCTGCTGAGATGTTTCCTGCTGTTGGTGTGATTCGTGCTGTTGATTTGGTTCCTGCTGTTGTTGTTGATGTGATTCCTTCTGTTTAGTTTCCTTATCTGGCCGTGTTTTCTCTGCCTTCGTGGGTTGCTGTTGTCTTTGTTCTTGCTGTTGTTGTTCTAGCATTTTCGTTTTTCGCTCGTTGTGGCTCAGGTTGTTGTTTAGTTTAACAACTTCCTCCATTTGTCTATCCAGTTCTTCTTTTTTACGACTAATCTCATGGATGAGTCTGTTGAGGACCTCGATTTGATTGCTAGCGTCTGCATTTGTTTCGCTGACAGCTAGTTCTTTGAATCTAAATACTGGGGTACTGATACTTCGATTGACGTCCGGCACCACTTCGTACTTGATAAAGTTTGTTCTACAATTTTCATTGTTTTAGTATTGTCTTACGTAGTTTTTTGGTTTTATACATCTTCTTCATAGTAAGTACTCAACATTCATCGTTTATAGGACTTAGAGGAGAAACATCACGACTTTATGTGGTTTTCTGAATCTACAGCATTAGCTTAACCACCTACAAGGCAACACGTGTGCTCTTACTTTGATATCTTTATACCGGATTTCGTTGCGCATATCCTAAATAAACGTAAAAGTTCCAGTTCCATTTATTGATTCGTATGATCAATTTTATATGGAATTGAAAGTAAGCAAACAGATATACACAGAACTCGTAAATTAGCCAACACTTGTACCAGGAACCTAGACTGTCATCCCGGCAAACACACTGGACCCGTCTCTTTCCTCTCGCTCCAATAAATAGACAATGAAGGTTTCCATTGCTATTTCCACTAAATCGATCCACTTGGTTCTGGTTACCTTCGGTTAAGCTTAGTTAAGATATTTCTTAAGCTCTCTAGTTTGTTACTTATATATACTTTACACGCTTAATTGATATTGCCAGTGGCGTTTCGTTATGAATGTTCCTGCCTTTTGTAGGCCTCAGTTCAGTTGACGGAGACTCCGTTAAACGATATTATGATACCTGGGATGGGACAATTGTGTTTGAAGACGCCGGTAGTGTTCCATGCTAGGTGTGAAGCTTGTTTTTGGATACGAGGCAAAAAATGCACTTGCAATTGGATAGCGAGTAGCTTGGGAAAGGACTGTGTAGCGATTCTAACAGATACACACGATTCACAAGCGAAATAGTGAAGAGCATGAACGAAAAATCGAATAAGAAAAATACATCAGAACCGTATACCAAGTGATAAATAACAAAAAAATAATTCACACCAGTGGAATATAGTCGAGTTTGGAAATCAAATTCTAAACACGGTCAGTAGCCTGGTGTGTAACGCTGAGGTAAAATTTTTTTCGTGATTCGAGCTGTCATAGCGTCAGTTCGAATCACACGATCTTCTTCACTATTATTTCAAACGCTATAACTGTACGCCATTGGGTGGGCAATTAACGAGAAATTACATCGTGAGCGACACTAGGTTAATTGGATTGAAATAAATTGATTATGGAATGCGGTTTATGTAGTTAATTGATTGTGGAATGCGGTTTATGTAGACGGGTACCACACCACCCGTCAATTTAGGTACTACTTTAATAAAACAGTTGCGCGAAATACCATTCACTCCCGACACAATATTGGCGATTGTACATAAGCGACTGCAAAAACAATGTGTATATTATAAAATAATATGGGCGTAATCACTCAACTGTGAATTGACGTGTGCTTTTGATGCGGTAAATACCAAAGACCATCCTGAGAAAGGTTGGCGCAAGGCTAATAACCTTGCCCGGAAAAAGAAATTATTATGGGCAATTTAACAAGTCTCGGATAAGCACCGGATACCAGTCGAGAGATTTGCTAAATAAGCCCAAGACCAGATCCCGGTTGTAGTGCCGATGATGATGATGAAATACCAAAGACATGAACAAGTAAAAAGATCTCCCCAATAGGATAACTGCAATTAGATTTATTTTTTGTGTATTGTTTTCTTCGAGCAATCTTCCACTCCAAGTTAGCTATTGTCTGACTGTTTTATTTTCTTATATCCCTTGGCCTTACTTCGGAATCAATATCTTTCGGAGACGGCAAAGCAAAGTCTCCATCCATTGAGTCAGTTTCCATTTCACGATTACGTCGGAATGCAAAGTTTTCATTAATATCAAGTGATATAGAACTATTTTGCATTTCCACTTTCGTGGCGCTGAAATGCAAAATGTTTAATCAACTTTGAGAATAATAAATTTTGCACTATCAGTTTGCACGTCGTCTTCTGTGGCATTCCAATGGATCCCCACCCATGCGTTCGAGTGTAGTGCAGTGATATCTATGAGATTCGCGCCCTAGCGTGATAATTGTGTGGAAGTGCACAGTAGTGGTTGGGTGGTTGTTTTCACTCATCTATCGTTGGTCCTGACTAGCGAAACCCGGGTAATAACTAATACAGATATCTCAGATTTCAGTCTACCTGGTTGTAACTTAGTGCCTCTGTTCTTTCCACATCGTGGTGTAGCTACATATATACGAAATCATATTGTTTATAAGCTTCTCCCATAATATGGCATTTGCTCCAATTCAGAGTTTAATTTCTTATGACTAAAACTTCACGTTCGTAAGCATATCTTACTTAGACCAAACTTGGATAGAAATGCATCCTTTAACAAATTTGATGCACTATCTGATTCCATAGGTAGAATCTTGACCCTATATCCGCACAATGAAATCGTTATTGCTGGTGATCTTAATGTGTACAATTTTGCCACTCCGGATATATAACACCTGAAGGTCAATATGTCCAGCTCTTTACTCTTTCAAATAGTTAAACTCAACTCGTCAATGAGCCATCAGGGAGCCTTTTGTAGATATGGATGGTCACTCCGTCAACTCAGTGGATCTGTTTCTTACCTCCCGCCCTAGCAAATACCCAATTGAAGTTGCATCGCCCTTGGGGACTTCAGACCACTTTGTAGTATCATATAAATTTCTTCGAACCAACAGCAACGTTAACGAGAAAACTCCCAAAACAACAGTATGGTTCTATGAGGAAGCTAACTGGGAGGGTCTAAACGACTTTTTGGGAAGTTAAATTGGCTCAGTAACGATGTTGACATTATAGCAGACTCATTAACACATATGACTATATTTGGTATGCGGACTCTTATTCCATAAAAGTTAAAGAGTATCAAACCCAAGAGAAATATGTGGGTCAATTCCGGATGCAGAGAAGCCATTGAGTTATTGAGCTTCCGATTGTATAAATAAAACAATACTGAGCAAGCCCCGAAGAGATTCAAGGGGTCTAGAAATGATTGCAATGCGCATATTGAACGTCGAAAGTTCTTACATGACCAGAGAGTGAGACAAAAAATACTACACTTTCCCACAGGTAGTAGAAACTTCTGAGCATTCGTGAAAAACATTCAAAACTCAGTTTCTTCATCCATTCCATCTCTTATACTCCAGTCACCAGTGCAATAGAGGAGGCGAATCTACTTGCTGCACATTTTCCAGCCAACTCAATGCTGCACCTGATATCACATCAATTTTACTTCAACGTGAGCGTAAGCAGCACGAAATGAGGCAGATTCCCTTTCAAAGGTGTACTGTTGCCCGAGCACTCAAGAAGCTGAACACAAGCAAATCAGTTGGTCCGGATGACATTCCCCCCATTGTCCTAAAGAGATGTTCTTCTTCATTCACTAAACCACTGTAGTGCTCCAAAAAGCCCTACCATCTTTTTCCGCCATTCTTAATCCAAAATCCCAGCAATATTGCCCTAAAACCCAAAATCCTATCAAAACCTGAAAAAACCCAAACATTATCCAAAATTCGCAATAAACGAATCAAACATTCGTTTATCGCATAACATTTGCCCCCACGGCATAATAAAATCCAAAATCAAAATTAAAATTAAAATTCACAATAAACGAATCCAATATTCGTTTATTGTTCTATATTTGCTCCACAGCATCACCCAAATCCAAAATTCAGAGATCGTTATCTCTATCCTAAAAATGCCATTGAGTTAAACAAACAAAAACTCAAAAGCAGATACATTCACACATCTGCGTAATGGTTTCGTAAGAATTCAAGAAATTGATTTCTTACCTTGTGTAAACACAACATCTCGCTCGAAATATCCAAAAGATCGAGATTGTTGCACGAAAATGTGTATCTTTGAGATACATTTTTCAATTCCTTTTCCTTTATAAGGGAATGGTTTAGTGATCTCCGGGCCGCAGTTTAAATTCGTCTTGTGTCCCTGGAGGAAATACCCCAGTGGAAGAACTAACTGAAAAAAATAAAACTCTTTAATTTGAAAACGAAGAAAACCCGGATTTTCATTTTTGCTAAGTATCACCTGGCCTGGAAGACCAAGAGAAGACCAAGGACAAAAGGCCAAATCTAAGGACCTTGCTCTTCCCTTTGGACTCAGAGGAAGCAGGGCAACGAACCCTGTTGTGCGACAGGTTTCAGGAACTATTGTAAGAGATCTCTTAGTCCTTTTAAGGATTAAGAAACACGCTTCCTGAAACAAAAAGTACAACACCACTGTGGAAACTCTTTCATTTGTCTTATTCTACCGGCCGTTCCCCAAATAGATGGAAATCAGGGAACCTTCGGCCAATTCCCAAAAAGGACGACAAATCGTCCCTTTCTTCTTATCGACCCATATCACTAACTTCCATTCTCGCGAGGATAATGAGTGATTCTCATTAACCGTCAACTTTCAAAATATCTGGAATCAAATGACCTCCTCAATGACCACCAATATGTCTTTCGTAGCAACAGGTCCACAGGAGAGATGATGGCGTACCTTACCGAAAAGTTGGGTCGTTCCATTCACTATTCCGGTGAAAGGAAGGTAGTCGCATTGGAT
The DNA here is from genome assembly GCA_963931805.1 of Microdon myrmicae. Classification (NCBI taxonomy): domain Eukaryota; kingdom Metazoa; phylum Arthropoda; class Insecta; order Diptera; family Syrphidae; genus Microdon; species Microdon myrmicae. The sequence goes on from OZ007502.1 coordinate 115,994,283, forward strand.
ATTTCAAAGTAGAGTTTGGCATCCAGCCCTTTTGTCAAAACTGCATTCCTCTGATGTTGACAATTTATTGATCCGATGGATAAGAGGCTTGCTAAACGTGTTGTGACTATGTATTGTTGCCTTTCGGCTTTGTTTATTTATTTTTAAATAAAGAACATTTAGAAAAAAATATATCTCTTTTTTCTTTTACATCTAAATAAATTTACTTCACTAACTTAACCTAATTTTTGTTTTTGTTTTTTTTTAATATTCTTAAAACTTAACGCTACCCTAACCTAAGAAAAGCTAAGCCTACGAAACCTTGCCATTGTTTTGAGATATCATTTACTATGCTCATTCCGGCTGACAGATCTTTGGTTGCCATTCTACCACCAGAACTGCTGGCGTTGTCAGTCATAGTGCAAACGTCGTCAGGATGGCACGAAAGCGGACGGTCGTGAAGAAAAAAATAAGCGAAAATAAAAGTGTGTGTAAGATGTTTTTTTTTTTTTTTTTTGGTTTTAGGCATGCCGGGTTTTTACCGACTAAAACCACCTTCCGCTAGGCTCATATTCCCGTTGATCCCCGCGGTACTTTCTTCTAGATATTCCATCGCGGGGCGGGACGGAGTTTACCTGTTACTCCGTTCGTCACGTCGCAACTGCTGCATCATTTCACAGAGAATACCATTGGTTACGCACCATGCCTGTTTTGAACTCAGAATGTATTCTATTACTCCAGCCGGAGTAACTGCCCGTCTCGTGTGTCTCTCCAAAATCGTTCGTGCGGTCTCGAATCTCACGCACTTTGTGAGTACGTGTTCCTCATTTTCTATTTTGCCTTCACAATACAAGCAGTATGGGTGATTCACATGCTTATACTTGTGCAAGTATTGCCGGAAGCATCCATGTCCTGATATTAGTTGAGTCAAGTAGTAATTCAGCTCGCCATGTTTTCTTTTCACCGATGTTTCTATATCAGGTATCATGGTGTGGGTCCATCTTCCTTTGGTGGAAAAATCCCACCTTCGTTGCCATTCTCTTAGTATTGAGAGCTCTAATTGTCACCGCATTCTCCGACGATTCTCTTGGGATACCTTATGCAATGCAGCGTTTTCTTTAGCTGCAATGTCAAGTGGTGTCCTCACGGCCAAAACATTTATAGCATCTTCGGATACCGTTCGAAATGCAGAGCACGTTCAGTGTGAACGTGTGAATGCGTGAATATTCTGAGCGTGTGCGCGAGTCCGCAATCTATTTGTCCTTCAACAACGTGGTCCATAATATGGCCGTAGATCAAATGGATGCCAGAATGGTGCTTCGGAGAAAGCAAATTACACACCTAAATCTAAAGGCTAAACGCAATAAAAACAGAAATCTTCATAATGACGAAATTGATCATTATCTTTCGACGATGAACAACATTGTTACTAATACAATGAATCGTTCTATCCCAAAAGTGTGTCACATGGAGATCCATACAAACCGATACAGAAACTCAACAATCGGCGAACTATACAGGCAAAATAGTATTCTGCTATCTAAGTTAAAACTGCTCTGCAGACAGTTCAGCGATCCAAATAGCCTGGAAATAAAAACAATTACGTCAAAAATCTTCAAAAACTGATCCCTGACAACTACAGATCAGTAATAAATGAAGACTGGAACAACAGAATTCAAGCCATTAAAGCTAGTGGACCGAATATGTTCCTACAAATAAATAAAGTTTTTCGAAGGAAAGATTATAATGACATCCCATGTCTACGAGTTCCGCGGACTCCCGAGAATTGTCAAACTCTACTGAACGCAGTACTTACCCAGGCACACATTTACTCAAATGAAGAGTTCACAATAGTCGAGGATCAGCAAAAAAAAAACGAACTCAATTGGTGCTTGTTTCGAAACAGTGTATAGATTGGAACGAATCGGCTCATTCTTACCTTGACCTGGAAAATAGGGCTCGCCAAAAACCTATTTCACTACGCAATGAACTTAACAATTGGCGTCTCTTAAGTTGAAGTTTCACTATCTGTAGTGAAAATAATAGAGCGGATTCCCCGCTTAGAAATCTAAACACTAATATATTTGTACACAAGGATGAACTGTCGGACATCCTTAGATCCATTAAAAACAAAAAATCTTCTGGAATAGATAGTATTCCAAATATTGTTCTAAAGTATTTACCTCTGGAAGTAGTGAAAGTTTACACTATTTTGTTGAATAGCGCTCTAAATAATGCATATTATCCAATCCAATGGAAATCTGCAGCAGTCCATCCCATCCCCAAGAACAGCAAGGACAGGAGCAATCCAGCCAATCTTCGCTCGATTAGTTTAATTCCGAAAATCAGCGAGGTATTCGAGAAAATTATAAATAAAGCATTGAATAACTGGTGTGAGGAAAATGGTATTATTCCGAACAACCAGTTTGGTTTCCGATCGCAACATGACACAGTTCATGCTGCGACAAAACTTGTTTCCGACATATAGTGGAACAAGACGAAGCGACAATGCACATGGGCCTGTGTGGTTGACTTTGAAAAGGCTTTCAACACCGTATGGTTAGAAGGGCTTGTATATAGGTTATCAAATCTAGGTATGCCCGTATATTTATTATACATTATCTACGATATAATAATGGGTAAACAATTTGTGGCTCCCCGATAGTATGGTGGTTAGTATACCCGCCTGTTACGTGGGAGACCGGGGTTCGATTCCCCGTCGGAGAGCCCCTGGCGCAAGACTAATGACCTTGCCCGGAAAAAAAAATATTTATGGAAAAATTTAACAAGCCTCAGGACTTGCTAAAATAAGGCCACGACCAGTTCCCGGTTGTAGTGCCGATGATGATGATGAAACAATTTGTGATGAAACGTGGAGATATAATCTCTAACAAGACCTTCCACATAAAAAACGGCCTACAACAGGGAGCAGTGAATTCCCCCATTTTATTTAACATTTATACTAGTGGTCTAGTGGGTTCTCTCAACCATGCAACTGCATATGCCGACGACATTGTGGTGTATAGATCTGGAGAAACGACTGATGTCATCAACAGACTTCTACAAGATGATTTCACCAAAATCAAACGTTTTTGCGACGACTGGAAATTAAAAATAAATTTCCAAAATCAGGGACTAACCTTTTCAGAACGCCCCTGTCCAGTGCATCAATGAATACCAAACGGAATTGGGAAAAAATTTCCATTGCAGGAAGTAACAATCTTCCTCTACAAGTAAAAACTGTAGTCAGATACCTTGGTATCTGGCTTGATCAGTATCGTTACTTTGATAAGCATACAGCAGCTGCTCTTACACGAAGTCTCTTCCGTAGTAGTTTTCTGGACCCCAAGCTTAAAATAATTTCATACTCGGCATTCATCCGACCAGGTATGGTATAACATATCCCCATTCTACATGGAGAAGTTTCGGGTGTTCGAGAGGCAGTGTTTGGGTTCCTGCCTCGGAATGTATAGAATCCGCAATATAAGAAATACTACCCCAATAAAGTCCTGTATGACAAATCAGGATCAGTGATGAAGAAAGGACTATACGTCCCCAAACATAAAGGGTGGTTAAATTTTAAGGGCCGATGTTGATTTTGAATAAAACACAAATTTTTCAGGAAATTATTGTCATTTCTTTTTATTATGATAATATTGGTATGGTTCAATTATGTATGGAACAAAATATCGGCCAAATGGCCGCCGAGCCCTCGGCGGCACACCTCCATCCGATGGTCCAAATTTTCGATGACGCTGAGGCGTAATTGAGGTTCTATGCCGTTAATGTGCCGAATTATCTCATCCTTTCGCTCTTGAATTGTTGCTGGCTTATCGACGTACACCCTTTCTTTCAAATAACCCCAAAGAAAGAAGTTCAACGGTGTCAAATCACATGATCTTGGCGGCCAATTGACACCGCCACCACGTGAGATAACACGGCCATTGAATTTGTCGCGCAAAAGAGCCATTGTTTCGTTAGCTGTGTGGCAAGTGGGACCGTCCTGTTGAAACCACATATCGTCCGCATCCATCTTTTCCAATTCGGGCCATAAAAAGTTCGTTATCATCTCACGATAGCGAACACCATTCACAGTAACTGCCTGACCGGCCTCATTTTGGAAAAAATACGGCTCGATGATGCCACCAGTCCATAAACCGCACCAAACAGTCACTCTTTGTGGGTGCATTGGTTTTTCGACAATCACTCTTGGATTATCATTCGCCCAAATGCGGCAATTCTGCTTATTGACGAATCCACCGAGGTGAAAATGTGCCTCATCGCTGAAGATGATTTTCTTCGAAAATTGATCATCCAATGTTGCCATTTCTTGCCACCATTCTGACCATTGACGACGCTTGAAATTCAAATTAAGTTCGTCTGAAATTGAGAAATGTCAAATTAAATGCGGAAAAAAACTTGACGTTTAGGTGTGGTTCACATTCAACATCGGCCCTTAAAATTTAACCACCCTTTACTATGCCTCTCAGGCGCACCGCTCTCCTTCCCCCTATCCCCAATTCCCAATTAATTTTTTTATTTTTTTAATTTTTAATTTAATTTTTATTTTTTATTTTTTTATTTTCATTTGTATTCCTTATTTATGTTTGTACGTTTTGTTTCGTTTTTATTTTTTTATTTTTGCTAGGGGGTTGCTATATATGATTTTAAAAACAAAACAACTTTTTTTTATTTTCAATTTAATTTTTATTTTTTATTTTTTTATTTTTAATTTTAATTTTTTTATTTTTATTTTTTTATCTTTATTTTTTTATTTTTTTATTTTTATTTTTTATCTTTATTTTTTTATTTTTTTGTTTTTATTTTTTTATCTTTATTTTTTTATTTTTTATTTTTATTTGTATTCCTTATAAATGTTTTTACGTTTTGTTTCGTTTTTATTTTTTTATTTTTGCTAGGGGGTTGCTATATTTGAAATTCAAAACAAAATAAAAAAAATATTAGTAAATGATACATGATATAGAAACAAATTTAAATTGGAAACATATCAATTATTGTGACATGTTATAAAAACACTAGTTATTGTAAGCCGAAAGGCATAAGATAACGAGTAAATTAGAGTACTTGCAAAGACCCAGTAAGTTAATGTAAGAATGATATTTGTAAAATAGAAGTTAACATTTAGTCTTAAGTAAAATCTGTAATTGAATTGTTAATAAACGCGGAGACGAAACAAAAAAAAAAGCTGTAAGCGTTGTTTCTTAACTTATCTTTGAGCCCTGTGAGACATCACCCTACTGTACTGAGGGGTGATTAATACAATAAATAATTGTCTTTCGAACTTAGATCTGTTTTCTTCCTTAAAAAAAATAAACGGCTACTTATGAATACAAAGATATTGAGATGTTACTAAATGTTGTATCTCTTATTTCAAAATGGCTTTTTCATAAATCTAACCGTTCTCATTTAACTTAGGAAAACGTAAATTTATTTAAGCTCTCCAAGCTCTGCCAATGCTGGCAAAAGGCTCTTTCGTTGCCATTCAACCGCTACGCTTGGGTGTTTACTGATTTTTCCGGTACTATTCTCTTCAAATGATGTTGATTCATAACTGCATCAACTACCCCGCTGCGACGCTAGTAAAAGTTATTTCGAAAAAAGAAATTCGTTCGTCCTGTTGACATTTGCATAAATGCAAGTTGTTTGGGATGGTGATGTTTATATCCCAAAGTAATGAACAGATGACGGGGATCAGTGAGGAATCGCACTGTAAACAGTCGCCTAATCTTGGGTAAATAAAGAGGCCTCTACGGCGCATGCATCTTAAGGGCAATTTAGATCATGGATAGTTTGCTTTGATTGTAATAAACCATACATCAAGGGTAAAAAGAATTTCAAAAATTACCCATCGACCTATACGGCCGAATATAAAGAAAATGCGAAGTAAATCGTCATGATTGTTTTCAGTATTGCGCCTACTTCATTAAATTAACGATAATAAGTTTCTAAATTATTAAGGGGTATTCTGGTCTAGAAATTTGAAAAAAGTCATTTTTTTCTTCATATTTTCAAAGGAGGATTTTAGAAAATTCAAATTATTTTCGGAGGTATGGCTGTTTTGCTGACGCGCCGCGTAAACCGTGAAACCGTTACGTGAAACTTTAAACGCGCTTTCCTCGAAACTGTCTTTTTTAAAACAATACCCATCCACAAATTTCAATGTTAACTATTTTTAAAAAATTCGAAAAACTAAAAAAAAAGTGGTACAAAAATGAATTATTTTTTTTCAAGCAGTCGTTTTTTCAACTTTTTTTAGTTCCAACGATAGAGGCATTTCTGTAAATTTATAATCTCTTTTTTTTTCAGATTGTTAGGAGGGTTGAATCGTGGGTATGGTCGCGTGCCAACGTTTTGAGATCCCCCACTTCACCAGCTGCTAACTTTTTGAATTTTGAATTTTTTACTTTCAATTTTTTTACTGTATTCTTGAAATATTAATAAACATCCTATACAAAAATGAATAGGAAAAATATTGATTGTTTTTTTTTTTTTACAGCACTTCAAAAATTGCGTTACATTCGTGCGTCTAGATCAGAATCATCATCATCATCAACGGCACTACAACCGAGAACCGGTCTTGGCCTTATTTAGCAAGTCCTGAGGCTTGTTAAATTTTCCATAATGATTCGTTTTTTTTCCGGGCAAGGTCATTAGTCTTGCGCCGGAGGCTCCCCGACGAGGAATCGAACCCCGGTTTCCCGTGTGACAGGCGGGTATACTAGATCAGAATACTCCCTTAAATACATATGTATGGCTACAGAAATTCATATTTTGCGCTTATAGTGTAAAACGCGACCAATTTACTTCGCTCAGTTCACGCAACAAGCGTTCTACTGCACATATTTCTTCTTATTCTGTTATGGCATAAATGCTTCCTCTTCAAAGAACGAAGAATTCTTTTTACGCATACTTGATAGTGTATGATTTCATGCTGTTTCGACCAGGGTTCATACCCCCTCAAACAAGGTGTACGTCAGTTACTGTTGCAAAAAATCTCATTGATGAAGTAATGCTGTGTCGCTTGGTCACATCTAGCCTTTGCCCAAATTAATCCTTTGAATTGTCCACAAGTCCGACTGAGCGTTGTCCTGCCACCTGTGCTTAAGTCGTCCAGCACGGCTGCTGATGGAAGTCCCTTATATCTCTCAAGAAATACACAAAAATAAATCAGGTTCAATAGCAATGAGCTCATAGGAATGAAGGATATTTGTCACGCTAAATTGCGTATAGAGACTTATAACAAAATTGGGACACGCCTTATTCGGTTAAAGCATTTTCAATTTAGCACGCAAGTCGTGCGCTGTTGCACTTTTTCGTCGCAGATCTCTCATACCCTGGTTGGCATAATTTGCAGACATAATAATACCACAGCCGGTCAAAAGGCAATGTATTGAATGAGTTTGTTCCCTTTTAATACAACACCATCATGTATCCGATGAATGTTTCGATTTTTGCCGACTTCTTTCATAGCGAACATCACATACCTTCAGGAATGCTGGGCTTAGCCACATGTCCTCAGCAACATTCATTCCACCCAAAAATCCTTTCAATTTGTAAACACAAATTTCTTTCCCCATGACACTCCTATGCTGCAGTTTCAATTCAAATTGATTAAAACTCCTCTGCGGCGATTGTTTGCCTCCCCAATATCAACATCGAAATGAATCCGTCAGTCCCACACAAACAGCCTCCCGACGACTGCTTATGAACAACCAAATCAAAATTAGATTCTGATCCAATTGACTCCACCAGCCCAGATGCGAATCAGCGAGTCGCTTTCGATTGCAATTTCATTTTAGGGATCCCATCGAAAAATCTAGCTTAGGCTTCAACCGCTATAAACCTCACAGGTCCTGTCAGCGAAAGAAAAACACACCGAACTGGTTCCATAACAAATAACAACAACAATAACAACAAAGACGACAGTAGAGTAAAAAAAGAAGAAGCACAAGGATGAGGATGAGGATGGGGATGGGGATAGAACACATATGCTCCTACTTGCGTGAAGGATAGCTGATTGTGCTGAGCCGAGTCCTTTTTGCCTTTCAGTGAATAAAAGCGAACAAATAGAAGGAGATATCAACCTCCTTTTACGTTTGTTTTTGCTTTCACTTCCCCCTGTCAACGAAATTAAAGTGTAGTTATTCGTAGGGAGAGAAAACAAGAACAAAAAATGAATTTATTCTTGATTAGCATGGAGGACATTGATTGCGTTTTTTAATTACCTTGAAAGAATTGACGCCGCCCAGCAGGGAAGGGTTAGACTGGCACCCCAGGAAAGTGATTGCATTTCGCTTTATCGTGGCCACAACGCGAGTTTTAATTGAAAAGAATACACACGGCCAGGAAAAGGTTTGTGGCCGTTTATTTGCGAGGGTACTTAGGCATAAAATGCTCATTAAATTGATTGCTCCTTGTAAGGGTATGGGTTAGCTGCGGGGGCGAGGGTTTGTTAGTATACCCGGCGCTACAAGGGGTTGAGTGCCATACTTTGGGGCTACTTAAACGGAATGGAATTAGTGTCGTTTTCAATAGAACCACGATTTGTTGTGAGGTCCTTTCTAAATAGATGCATAGGCTCGTACGTATTATAGTTGAGGATAGGTATATCATTCATAAGCCGCATTCATTTTAGTGCAGGCATTGAATTTTCTAGGGTATCGTCTGGCTATGAATGATTGGAATTAGATTGTATTGCAATGTTTAGTTCATGGTGTGTTCAGATACTTGTATTCAAGAGCAATGATATACATTCAGATGATGAATGGTAACTTTCGAGGCTTTGATTCCATCTCCTTTTAATTATTGGGACCGACCGGCTTAATAATATGATGTTATGTAGGAACAAGAGGGTGAAGTAACTAAAAGTAAGTGGTACAAGGCGTACTAGATCGGAGGAAAAGAAAAGAAAAAAAAACGATGTTAGGGAAATAAAATAGTACCTGAAAAAAGTGATAGAAAAGATGAGGAGAGTAAGAGGTAAGAGGAAAGTGTCACAATAATCCAAAAAAGAATGGAAAGGATGGTGGGATAGAAAAGGAGAGAACAAGGTTTTTCATATGCTCCAAACTATAACCGAACTATGACCACGGATATGGATAATGTGAAGAAGATGAAACAGTAAGCACACATGAGCTTGACATAGTAACACTTGTTATATAGTTAAAGAGATTTACCACACCTTTGAAAAATAAGTATTGCGTCAATACGTGAAAATATTTGAGTCATTCTTAAATTTGAGCTTGGAGTTTTTCGTCGTTGATTTGGAGGTAGATCGCTAACGCCTTCCTTCATGTCGTCCACAGCGAATGAATTCTTGGCGAGCTCCACAAAATTCAATGTTATCTGTTGGAAGATCTAAGCAAATGCGGGTGAACCTTTCAATGTCAGGAGACAGGGGGATATCGACGAATTGACTAACGAAAAATGAATGTCGGCGAAACACAATTTATTTTCATTCGCGACTTGTGTGGAATTTCTTTACATTTGATGCATAGTCCGTTTTGAGTCTTGGTACAATTTTAGTACATCCACTTTCACACTTAACTTAGGCGTTACGAACAATGTAGCGCGTATAATCCACCTTGCACTTTCCTTTTATATAGTGTTTAGAATTTAAATAATGACCCATTAGTCTTGGTTTGATTTATATGTATAACCTTCTGTTAAGTAAATGGAGGGATGGGTAATTAATCTCACTTGTAAGCTGTAGAACGGCGCGATTAAATCACTATTAGAACTACCAACATCAAACCGAACATCACACCGAACTCTGCACAGTGAAGCATATAGCTAAGGACATTCCTTGACAAGAACAACAAAACGACTGGGTGACTAATCAACCAACTCAACAAAATCAACCCTATTCTATTTAACTCGCGAACAATACTACTCGCTCGCATAATCAGGGAATCTATGCAGACAGAAGATCGCTTTGTTACATCAACCGATTTCGGTGATAATGAGTGCCGAAACATCGTATGCCCGCTATCGGAATCCTTTTCTCGTCAAAACAAAAAAAATTACTGATCATTACCAGATGTATTATGTTTACTTTTCATGTGGTGTTATGTTCTTCTACATGATCGAGTTCCTGGAATGAATTATCGACTTCGTATTTCTGTCCATGCTTTGAGGCGCTGCCGCTTATCCTGTTAACAGGATCAAAGGGGCGCATGCCAACTGCTATATAAAAGTTCCATGATATTAAATATTTACATAGGCGCATGTGGGAGCAGCCTGGAGATGTTTATGTTCTTTCATCTAACAATAAGAAATGAGATAAAAATGCCGGACATAAATAAAAATTTTAAGTAACGTTCTCAGTACTAGTGAAAACGGAAGCACTAGCAAAGTGGGCAGTCCACACAACACACCTTTTGGCGCCAAGTCCATCCAAGGCTACGGAATCCCTACTAAATACGGCACTTATTTTGGCGAATGAGCTCAGTGCCAAATCCTGGGCCTCGAAACGTTCGGTCACAATGTTGACAGCAACACTTTCATTACGAAATACTTCATTGACTGTGCAAGGACTCAAGCTATCAATAGTCAAATTAAACATAACTTTACCACTACCACATCATTAGCAACTACGGCAACTTCATTAGTAATCGCCGAAGCATCTCAACTGTGTCAGCAGCCCCCTTGGGTACTAATTATGATGAACATCCCAAGCAATGCCCCCAATGACAACACACAAATTTCGGATATACGAGGGTGAATCAGATACAAACGGTAATTTAACTTTTTTTGCTTAGCAACAAATTGCGAGATAGATAATCTTGTGCGTGATTGATGTTTGGTTTCTGTTTATAGAGTAGGGGAATCGGATTGGCAAGGGGTCGCGCTTGATTTTGTCGTCATTACAGCCATGAGCGATCAAGAAGTACAAGTAGTGTAGATAGGATGGTTCCAACTTAATTTTTTGACGTTTCTAAGTCAATGACGTCATCAGCTTGAAAGCTCTCTTGGGAGCTTTGGGATGTGTTTTATTTTAGAGTATACTTTTAGACTGAAAACTCTCTTGTGGGGAGCTTTGAACGTGCAACTTTTTGGAGGTATTCAAAGTTTGCTATTTCTATTGTATGCTGTTAGGATTCTAACTACTCTCTTGAGGTTACTTGTTCGAAAGCAAATATGTGCGTGAATTTGCGATTGAATAAATGCGACAATTTTATCGTTTTGGATAACTGCAGCGTCATCATAAAAACTCGATCTTTTGTACGGTTGGCACCTTTTTGCTTATATTACTTGTTCTTGATTAGTTGGCTCGATCTATGAAAATATGACGTCATCAGGTTTGTGTGTTTTACTTCGATGATCTTCGTTAAGGTGATTTAATAGTTTTGGTAACTTTTTAGAATGGTTTCAAGGGACGGCATATGTTTTTTGTTTTGAAAGCACATAATTGTGTGATTAATTGCATATGAAAAAATGATTTGAGTTATGAAAATATGACGTCATCAAATTTATGGGTTTTACTTTGATGATTTTCAGTAAGGTGATTTAATAGTTTTTTGTTCCTCTATAGTACAGTGGTTAGTATACCCGCCTGTTACGCGGGAGACCGGGGTTCGATTCCCCGTCGGGGAGCCTCTGGCGCAAGACTAATGACCTTGCCCGGAAAACAACAAATCATTATAGAAAATTTAACAAGTGTCAGGACTTGCTAAATAAGGCCAAGACCGATTCCCGGCTGTAGTGCCGATGATAATGATGATTTAATAGTTTTGTAAGCTTTTTTAGAATGTTTTCAAGGGACGGCGTATGTTTTTCTTTTGAAAGCACATTGTTTGCGGTTATATTAATCGTATGTGAACTTACGGCGCAGGCTTTTGATCATTAATTGCTTATATTAATTGTGCATATGAATGAATTTTTTGTATCTTACAGCAGGATCATCAAAAAAACTCAATTTGTGTGGTGTTGAACTCTTTTGCTTATATTAATTTAAATGGGGCATGTCTGTTATTTATTATTACGATGTTTGCAGGTGTAGAATAATACCAATGCATATGTAGAAATATATCAATGATATTGAATAAAAAAATTATGGAGTTAGATGTAGAATAATCTACTACTGCCATATTTGTCAAAATTGGTTTCATATCGACTGGCCAATTCCCTGATCCAATAGATAAGAGACTATCTAAATATGTCTCCCACCAAATTAATGCAGATGTTCCCCAGAGTTCGGTACTCTCACCCACTCTCTTCCTCATCTTTATAAATGATCTCTTGTCCATTACCCACAACCCAATCCACTCGTTTTCTGATGATAGCACATTGAGTTTCTCATACTCATACGAACATTGCCGACCAAACTCTTCGAACGTCAATACTAATCAGCAGGCTATGCTTAATACATTGAGTTCAGACCTCAACAAGACATATCAGTGGGAATTATCTAACAGAGTAGAGTTCAATGTTTTAAAGACTCAGTGCTCTCTCCTGTCGTTAAAGGTGAATCCCAAAGTAAATATACTGTCGATGAATGGCACTTCCACATACGAAGCCAAGGAACTATCAATCCTCGGCACTCGAATTAATTCGACTCTTAATTGGAACGACCACATTTTTGAAGTTGCGTAAAGGGAAACCAAATGTACGGGGTTCCTTAAGAGATGCAAACGATACTTCATTTCATCCAATCTGACCACTATTTATGTTCGTCCAAAAATGGAGTTTATCTCACATATTTAGTCAGGCGCATCCAAAACTGCACTACACGTGCTCGATAGGATGCAAGTACGAGCAGTAAAACTTATTGGGGACCGAGCTGTGATTCGAGCAGTTCCGTCATTACTACATAGGTGCAACGTATCGTGCCTATCTCTCTTCTATAGGTATTATCACGGTCGTTGCTCAACTGAACTTTCTAGATGTATACCATCCCTTCAGACATTTTCCCGAGATGCCCGTCCGTGTGTGAATGCGTATCAATTCACATTGAAAGTAAACTTAAGGCCCACAAATAAATATAGAGAGTCATTCTTTAGTCGAACCACACGAATGTGGAATACTCTACCTGATCATGTGTTTTCTCGTCGTTGTCATGTCCAGGCATTTAAGACCAATGTACATCGATACCGCCTTTCCTCATCCACGCCCCCTCCTTCCGCTCACACTGTGCTCTAACATTTAAGGGTACTCCAAAATCCGCTTTTGTGCGCGCGTTTGTGTAAAAAAAAAAACTTTTTTCTTTCGACCGTAAAAATCGAACGGTACCTTTTCAAATCTTTGTTAGGCTTTGGTTTGTAGCTCATTACAAACAGGGCACACTGTCTACAGGATTTTCAGAACATCCTTTAATACATAAGTATCGCTGTGTAATCTTTGCTTACCCCAGGTTTTGGACGGATGTTTGCATTGTGGTTCTTAATTGATCGCTGGCACACCTGTAATGTCATATTTCTTAAGCAAGTTGCTTTTTTTTGTGGGTTGCAGTTTTTGCCCCGTGGCGGGTATTTATTTTGTGTTCTGTCACAGGATTTTTCCAAATATGAGCACTCTATCGTTTATTTGCCTGTTTATGCAATTCGGATTTTACGCATCTTTAAAGGTACCCATAAATAATTTGGTGTGTTGGTTATAGTATGACAAAATAGCCAATACAGGAGAATTCACGTTAAATGAATCCATTCATTGTATAGGCGCGTGGAAAGGGGTCATGCGCTTAGTACCGTGTTATTTCGTACAGTTATTCCAGCCATACAACAAAAGAAGAAAAAAACTTTTATTCAGATTTTGAGATTATTCTAAAAAAAAAAAAATTCCACACAATACTGTCAATCTTTTAGGATTAATTCATTACCTACACCACAGGACAACCTCAACATAAGTTAACCAAAGGGCGATTCCGAGAAGCCAGAGTTCTATTCACAGGCAATTTCCTAAATTAATTCCGCGTCCTTCGTAAATTCTATCCATTACGTAAACAACATCAGGTGACCAGAAGAAGAATCAGCTAAACATTTGTCAATTAGTGGCCTTCCTTTACGATGAGAATGGTTGCCATAATATTCTGTGGCTGAAAGATTAATTCACATCCATTTATGCTCATGTGGAAAAGACAACGTTGCAAAGAACCAGCGGTGGTGTGGAGGAGTTGAGGGGAATCCACATCTTCTGGTTTTCGATACCAAATTTAGGTTCTGCTGGATGTGACTTATTTCATGGACAGACAGAACCGGGTACGAAACTATCCTGACTGGCCAAGATACATGGAAATGATAAAAAGAACCTAAAATAAGTGTGGGGCAAAGGAAATTCACTAGAAGTCCTTTTTTCCTGTGGGATTTCTCAAAAAAATGGAAAACCTTCTTCAACCATGGCAACAGGAATTAGCCGGCATGTGGACGTAGGGTGTTTCAAATGAAATGATTCATATCCTGTTTGCATTGAAGGAAACGGACACTGGGCGACAAATTCAAACAGAGGGACTCGCAGGAATACAAAAAAGAAACAACAAAATTAAAAGACAAACAACTAAAAAAGGAAAAGGAAAACGAAAACGAAAAGGAAAAATAAATGGATTCTGTTAGTGATGCTAGGCGGCAGGATTTATGTAGATTTTTTTTTTTGTCTTTTGCTTCTTGGGCTCAGTTTCCTGTCTATACTTCCTGTTGGTGGAGGAAGGATGGCTCCGGATGAAATATCGAAACTTTTACTGCTGATCCATGATTCTTGGCTATCGGACTCGTTTTTTCTGTATAGGAGAATTAGGAGTTTTTTCTCGGTTCACCGCAGATGATATTTATGTGTCGATTGGGGAATTAAAATTTGACTCAGATCGAAAACATTCACAAGTGTTATAAATGGGGTTTTCGACACATCGGTTAAGGAAATTTGACAGGAGTATGGTTTTTTTCTTCTTTTTTTCTAAATTTATCTAAGCCTAACAAGACTGGGAAGGCCGATGATATATGTGGATGTTGGTGTCCCGAACAGAAAACAATTGGGAATGATACGTATGTTTTCTTCAATTATATGTGTCTGAGCAGTGTAGGCGCTGAGGCAATTGCCCTACTACGTGACTGTGAATAGTAAAAAATAAAATAGTAAAATATTAGGATAATTATCGTTATTTTGGAATCACTTTCAACGTTGTGGTGTTTGCCCTGCATATTTTGTGATGAAATTATTGCGTTTACCACCGATAGTTAAGAGCGATGCGAACCGATGCTATAACGGTTCAAATCACTAAAAGGTATAACCAAAGCCTCAACACATCAGATCACCACCGCGTGTATGAATTCGATCGTTATTATCAAAATCAAATGCTGTGGAATTGCTGTGCTAATTGCTATGGTATACGGCTCTGATGCTTCGATTATTTGATTGTTCTTTTTAAGAACGGCAACTTCACTATTAGTTGTGTGTGTATCTGTGGGGTTGGAAGTAAGTGTGTGCCGGCACGGGAACTGGGTCGCTCCTATCCCCAACGATTGTTCACCGAACACAAGGGAAAATAAAACACACTGAATCCGTTGTAAGGTCTTTTTATTGTTCTCAGTTTGCCTGCATATCTTTGCAAATTCACCATGTAAAAGAAAATCTCTGTATAAAAATAGCACTTGATGTATACAACAATTGAACCATTAATATTGGTGTCAGCACATACACCTAGTACACCCTGCCGGCGTTCTTAATAAATCTATTATTTCACGGGATTCCAATAAGTCAATTACGTTACAGGATTACGATAAGTCAATCATTTCACAGGATTACAACAAGTCAATTAGTTTACACGATCACCATAAGTCGATTATTTTGCGGGATTACAATAAGTCAATTATTTTACAGGATCACAATAAGCCAATTATTTTACGGGATTACAATAAGTCAATTATTTTACAGGATCACCATAAGTCAATTACGTTACAGGATTACAATAAGTCAATTATTTCACAGGATTACAATAAGTCTATTATTTTACAGGATCACAATACGTGAATTATTTTACGGGATTACAATAAGTCAATTATTTTACAGGATCACCATAAGTCAATTACGTTACAGGATTACAATAAGTCAATTATATCACAGGATTACAATAAGTCAATTATTTTACAGGATCACCATAAGTCAGTTACGTTACAGGATTACAATAAGTCAATTATTTTTCAATATCACAATAACCCAATTATTTTACGGGATTACAATAAGTCAATTATTTTACAGGATCACCATAAGTCGATTATTTTGCGGCATTACGACAAGTCAATCATTTCACACTTCCAAGGCAGACCAATGTGTTAGGAAATACGGCACCCCCATATGTGTGCGCACATCAGTTGTTAAAACTCGACTGACTAATTACTAGCGAGGAAAGGTTCGTTGCGTCGTGGCAGTGGAGTCATAGCTAAAATAAACTCACTGCCATTTACTAGGAACTTTGAAAAGGGTTGCTATGCCTGTATAGGGAATTTACTTCCGGAGAATCATCACCGTATAAGCTGAGTTGGATTCGTTGGTTGTGTGTACCGGGAAATTGGTTTCGGCGGCATAGCCAAGTATGGTAAAGGGTCTTGATCGTTGCGATGGTCGTTTCGTGGAAAGGCGACGCATCATGCTGTGGGCTTGCCAGTAAGAGGGAATTGATGTGGTTCTACATGGTTTAGGTGGATTGGGAACCGAAATGGTTTTCGGGGGAACTAAATGTTGCTTGGTTACAAGCGAGGAGATAGTTTAAGCAAGAAGTGAGCGGGAGTGATTTTCGGGGGAAATTGGAATTGCTTGGGCGCAAGCAAGGAATATAATTTAGATAGAGAATTAACCTAGGCGATTTTGGGAAAATGTATGCGGCTCGGTGTAGTTGCTGGAGATGGTGAGTATTCCGTTGTACACTTGAATATGCGTTTATTACAGAGTATGCTTTTCAGGGGAAATTAGGATTGCTTGGTCGCAAGCAAGGAATGTAGTTTAAATGGGAAGTTAACCGAGGTGGTTTTTGGGAAAAATTATATGTGGGGTGATGTAATTGAGGGAGATGATTAATATTCTGTTGTGGATTGGATTTATTACAGCTTGAGAAATGGATTCTTGGTAAGTATGGGGATGTATGCAATTGCGGATTTGGGGGCGGCTGCTGTTGCATATTGGGATGTGTTTTTGCATGTTGGGAAATGGGTTACAGGTTAGGTTAGGGTGACGCGCTGTTAGCGGTCAGAATTGGTTGGCATTGTGGGTTGGTTCTCCATGTGGTAAAGCGAATCCCCACATATCAGTTAGGAGCGCTGTAGCGTTTCTAACAGATACACACACAATACTAAAGCAAATAGTGAAGAACACCGAAAGGAAATTTGAATAAGCAAAGCATCAGAGCCGTATACCGTAGCGATAACATAACAATTCCACATCAGTTGAGTGTACTTTAGTTTAGAAATTGAATTTGAACCCGCGGCAGTGGCCTGATGTGTTGAGCATTGGTTCCATTTTTACTGATTCTTACCGTGATAGTGTCGGTTCGAATCACACACGTTCTTCATTATCGTTGCAAACGCTATAGTGCCACAAAATTCTTTCTAGGCAAGACTCATGAGCATTTATTCACTACCAGCAAAGGATGTAAATTAATCAGACCTAAAAAGAATTGTAATTCCACAAAAGATATATTCTTTCACTTCAATGTTCAGGAATCTCCTGTGGCAATTTTTTAGGTTGACTAATTTTTGTTTTACTCTGTGGTAATCCAACAAAAGACATACATACTATATTATAGACAGTTTTTGTATTAATCACATTAAGTGTATATAATACCTAAAACCTCCTCAGCAACAGCAGGGGCGATGTTCTGTTTTTTCTTGATGGAGTCCAGTGGCCAAACTGAGCATTGGAATTCAAGCTATCATTAATGTGTCGGCAAACTTCCCCAATAGTTAGGGTTATAGCGTTTGCGATGATACTGAAGAGCGTGTAATTCGAACCGACGCTATCACGGCTAGAATCACTAAAATATAGAACCAAAGCGCAACGCATCAGGCCACTGCCGCGTGTACGAATTCGATTTCTAAACTCAAGCACACTCAGCTGATGTGGAATTGTTATGTTATCGATATGGTATACGGCCCTGATGCTTTACTTATTCGAATTTTCTTCCGGTGTTCTTCACTATGTGCTTGTATATTGTGTGTATATCTGTTAGAAACGTCACAGGGTCATCAGTTGAACTTATATATACACAATTAGATGCTTGACACAACCTCCTTACCAGCTCAGGGATCAAAGCACTTCGATGATGATATCACGTTGGGTTTCTCATACTCATTAGAACATGCCCGAGAAACGTTTACGAACCCAATTAAAGAAGTTATATAAAATGGTGAAACCTCGTGCGGAGTTTTACAGACAAATGTGATAATAAATGTCCCTTAAGCCTTAAACTTCAAATGAATAAACATACTGTGAAATGTCATACGCGATGGAGAAAAGTCTTGTCCTTTCTTTAACTGACTTAAATCGACAACCCGTTTATGTTCATGACTTCACTGTCAATTCTTTAGTTCATACTTTTCAAAGGTTTTCCTTTATTCTGGGCAACAAATAAAACATATGATATTCGTGTGTATTCGAATGTTATTGTGTCCCACTTCCTTGTATGTCCTGTTTTATATTCTATTCATGTTTCTAAGGATAAATCTTCGGTTTCATCCATAAATCAATCTTTCAATCAGATCCAGGAGCCGATTTAATCGTCAAGGAAATTTTGGAAATTTCTTTCACTTGACTGCGTAAGGACTCTCATTCAGTGTATGCGCCCTTTCTCCTGAATCCTTGCAATTCAATATTTTATTTCGTCCAAGATTGCGAATTGATTCTATTGATTTCAGTTCACACAATCCGCATATACTTCAATGGAAAAATTGAAAGCAAAAGGACGAACGGATAAGCTAGGAAATTGCTAAGCGTCTACGTGACGTACGTTAAAATATAAAATACATCCGAATCGTTCCTCGAATTCCTCTCACACTTCTACACAACCGCCAAGCTTGCTTAGTATGCAAACATCCCCGTGTGCATCGTATCAAATCAAAAAGAAAAAAAGGAAAAATAAAAACATCACGACCTACCCAAGACGCAAACTAGAGAAAAATCTATTGCTATTTGTCTAGAAGGAAATGTTATTTGTTAACCAGGAAAGATCTCTGCATTATATATAGATTGAATCAATGAGCGAGAATCGACTGACTGACAGTTAAAATAACCAACGTGCCGTGCGTGTTTCTCGTGCTCTTTTAGGTTATCCTTTTAGCTTATCAAAGCAATCAGGTAGTTGCATCGAGAGACCGATATTATATGGAAAGGACTTTTCAATTGGAATTGGAATTGTGATTGTGTGACAAATAGAAAAATCCACTCGCGAAATCATTGAGGTACTCGAGAGTGAGTTTACGTAGAAAAGTTCTTGAACGTATTGACGAGAGTGAGTATACTAAACAAGACGAGATTTTGTGCAGCAGTAAGTGGTTCTCCTGAATTCGATCTCGAACCTCCCCATGAATTGAAAGGTAAACAACAAGCTTTAGGAAAGGACATTTTGCAAATAAATTGGAAACTTGTTCTTGTGATGTCTGAAAGGCATGTAAAGACTTTCGACAAGAATAACTTGTATCATTTATTTTGAAATATGAGATTTTGACTTAAAGACTTTGGGCATGGAACAGGGAATGTTGTTGGGCGATGTCTTTCAGGTTGTACATATTTATATACATTTCCTTAATAGGGGGCCCTGTAATAAATTAGTTGGTTTTTAGTTTGAATGTCTTCTAAAAATACGTGAATAACTGCCAAAGGAATCTAATATTTCGAATGTCCTTCTTCCCAACATATGAGTGATTCTTTCTTAGTATTGCTGACAGACCGAAGTTTTACCGAATAATTATCTTAAACCAATTCGCTTGGCTTATAAGTCATGGGATAGAAATAGATCTCTCGGTCCGAGCCAGAAGGCCAATACAAAGGTCGAATATGATCTATGCTGTTTTTTTACACTAACGCGCGCTCAAAAGGGGAATTTGGAATACCATTTGATGTCAAAGCACAGTGCAAGCGGATCTGCTGTGATCTGCAGTCAAAAGCGACGACATATCATGACCTTGTACCAGCTACCGCTCTGAACTAATGCAGAAAATTAGAGCACAACCTTTCAGTAAGGTCACTCTTGATGATAAAAATCAGCCGAAATATTGATGTTTGAAAGACGACGTGGTGAGGCGACAGAAAATTCCTTGGGACCCGAATTTTTATTTTAGTGCACCGTTTTTATTTTTTAAATGGTTGCCCCAAAAATGAGTTATTTAAAGGTCCCATTTCCTTGAGCCCTTGGGATGTGTAAACACTAAATGTTTTTGTGTTCTTTGCCGTTGGCTGAAAACAATGGCAACCTCTAATGGGTCGACCTGGTATGTGACAGTGCAGCAATGTTGTTCTTGATCGGGCAGAGCTGGTCCACTCCCTGCGATCACCCAGCCAAATATGGTGTTCTGCGCCATCATTTTACTATCGGGATCCATCAGTCGTCCATCGCGCAGGATCTGGAAGATAGTGTCCGAACCCAGCAACAAGTCAATGGGTCTTGATTTGTGGAATAGCGGGTCCGCCAACGCCAGCGATGAAAAGCTTCTTCAGTCATGTTCCAGTGACCTTGACTGCAGATCCGAAGTCAATCGTCCCATCACCAATGCCGTTACCCAAATACTTGTTCCTGTTCGGCCTTTCAATAGCATCTTATCTTCACCTTCGCCTGCGTGCGTCGCAGGCCCAACTGCTGAGTGAATGTTTCTCGTACTAAGGATGCGGTCGAACTGGAGTCCAGAAGCACCCGGCAAGGAATCAACTGGTTTCTGTCGCCCATCACCGTTACTATTGCTGTAGGTAGTAGTGAATCCTGGGCTTGTACTGTCACGTAAGATCCCTCTGATTGCCAACCTTTGATGATAACGTCGGCACGTCTACCGATTGATGCAGCAGGGTGTTGTGCCGTCCGTTACACTCTCGGCAGTTGCCGCTCTCACATTGGTTAATGCTGTGGTCTGGGCTGATGCAATTTCTGCATAGCCCTTGGCGGTGGACACACTGATCTCGCTGTAGAGCTGAGAGATTCCTGAAAGCGCTGCATCAGAAGAATGGATGCGGCTGCGCGCATCTGGGACACAGCCGTCGCTGCTGATGTGATGGTCGAGTACGTCTTCCTGGGTGAGACGGCTGCCTCCCTCTGTCCCGAACAAAGTGACTCTGTGAATAGTTCTACGCTGTCGGGTGGCTCTCTAGCTCGGTGAGGCGGGCTTCCAGGAATTCGGTCAGCTCCTCGAATGTCGGCATTTCGTTCCTGCTGGTTTCTCGAGCCCATGACTACCTAGTCTCACTATCGAGCTTCTCGACTGTGGTGAAAACCAACCAACAACTCCAGTGCTCCACTGGTAGCTCCAATGCTCGCAAAGCCCGAACCTGCTCGAAGAGGCCGTCGATAAATCTGCGGAACTCCGTAGCACCTGGTGATTGCATAGCTGGAATCGTCATTAATGCTCGTAGATGTGCCTCCACGATGATCTTCTTCTTGTCATAGCGCGAGACCAGTGCAGCCCAGGCCTCCAGATAGTTTGCCGCCGTGACTGGAACATTGCGAACTACCGATAGTGCGTCCGCTCTTAAAGAAGTCCGGAGAAATTGGAATTTCTCGACTGCTGATAACTGGGGGTTGTCGTGGATGAGTGGTTGGTACAGGTCTCGGAACGTTACCCACTGCTGGTAGTCCCCATCGAAGGTAGGCACGTCGATGTGCCTCAACTTGACCGGTCGGGTTGTCGCTCCACTCATGGAATTCGTTGCTGTCGGTTCCGTTGACCGCGTAACCAATTGTTCCACCAAGCTGTTCATGAGCCTCTGGCTGGCATTCATGGTGTCAAGCAGCCTCTCCATTCCTGGTTGCTCCGCTGTTAACGTTGTAGTAGTTGCCGTTCCCAGGGTATCTCCTGACGTATCCAATGCAGTGGAGCCCGTGCCTGTTTCCATGGTCAACCGTCGGTTGAGCTTGCCTTGCAACGAAAAGTATCGCTCTTCGAAATCTGCTCGCTCTTCGTTCTCCCTGTCGATGTTCAGGCCCGGGTCGTTCTCCTCGATACATTCCTGAAGGCTCTCAAAGGATTTAAATGAGTCCTCCAGTTTGCGCAGTCTGCTTGCGACTTCCTCCCTGGTCACCTCATTCGACTTGGTCGCGAACTCCTCCAACCGCGTGAGGAATCCCTTGATGACTCCTCGTCTCCGTTTCATTGTCGGAACAGTCATATCGCTGATCGCCATTGTAAATGTTAGAGTGTTCTATCTGCTTGTGGGTCGAAGTGCCACTAGCTACTTAATTCCGATTCTATTGGCTCGGCTGTAGCTTACTACGCAACTGAGTGCGCTGCTGCTCGTTTAATATTCGTTATCGAGTGCGTTTGTAAGCAATTTGTATTTGTTGATTGCTTTGATCGGCTGGACGACCGTCTGTCTTGCTGTTTTGCGTTGCGGTTGAAACTCTTGGGTCGCACGTTGCACTGCAGGAGAGGTTGTCCAGTCGGCAGCTGCTGTGTTTATGTTGTTTACCTCGGATCGTGAATCCGGCTCGAAGGACCAATTTGTAAACACTAAATGTGTTTGTGTTCTTTGCCGTTGGCTGAAAACAATGGCAAATCCGAATGTGTTTGAAAACCGAAAGGAATTACCACAATTTGTTGAAATCCCAAAGTTTGTCTTCTCGTCAAATGGAACTCGGTGGAGACTATTTATGTTTGTTACGTAATACTTTATTTTCCTGATTAAATATATTCTAACTATGAACTAATTTGTGCGTTTATCTTGATTTAATCTTTGTTGATACTTTGTCTCTTGAATTAGAAATTTGAAGTGTCAACTCATTTGAATATTATTGAATGTCAGCGGTTTGCTGACATTTGTTATTGGTGTTGTCATGGCTGCATTTCAGTACTGCCTGCGCTGTCCGCGTCCAGTGTTGCCATCGTGTGCTGCTCCGTCTCCAATAGGATGTAAAGTGTTTAACAGACATGTGGAGGCTGCTTTGGTCAAGGGTAAGAAAACGTTTGCTATGATAAGAAGGCTATTTCATTGTAGCCAACTTGATAGCACGGTAATAGTTATATGTTTGTGACCCTAATCAGGCCCATATTTTCATTTCTAATTTTTGCAACATTTTTTATTTTCTTTTTATATTTTTAGTTACTAAATTATATGCTAGACAAAAAAAGTTTAAATTATAGCTTAATTATCTTATATTATAACGTACTGGTCCTGCACAGACGTTCTAAGCTAAACATTACATAACTATTCTATAATTTTCATCATCATCATCATCATTGGCACTACCACCGGGATCCGGTCTTGGCCTTATTTAGCAAGTCTCTCCACCGGTATCCGGTCGTTATCCGAGACTTGTTAAATTGTCCATAATAATATGTTTTTCCGGGCAAGGTTATTAGCCTTGCGCCAAACTTTCTCAGGATATCGCTGCATGCATTAGTTCACTAGTTGGCGGGTGCCAAAGTAGCTATCCAGGGGTGTCACGCGGAGACTGCATCAACTTGGATTGAACAGGGACAAGGAACATCCTGGCCTTCGCTGGGTTGAAAGATTGTACATTTGCAGCAGATACACACGAACATGCAACCGTAGTGATGAACACACCACAAAAGGGAACCAAAAAAAAAAAAAAATAATGATTAAAAATAAAAACAAATTATCAGATATATCAAAGCAATTAACGCATATCAAAGCAATTAACGTAGCCATTCCACAGCTTGAATAGTAGCGAAAAAAAAAAAATAAAAAATACATCCTCATCTACTCGCGCTGGTGGTCTGAAGTATTGAGGCTTCGATTTTAACATTTTACATAGGGTGGGCCCCAACCGCATTCTTCATCATCATCATCGGCACTACAACCGGGAACCGGTCTTGGCCTTATTTAGCAAGTCTCTCCACCGGTATCCGGTCGTTATCCGAGACTTGTTAAATTGTCCATAATAATATGTTTTTCCGGGCAAGGTTATTAGCCTTGCGCCAAACTTTCTCAGGATATCGCTGCATGCATTAGTTCACTAGTTGGCGGGTGCCAAAGTAGCTATCCAGGGGTGTCACGCGGAGACTGCATCAACTTGGATTGAACAGGGACAAGGAACATCCTGGCCTTCGCTGGGTTGAAAGATTGTACATTTGCAGCAGATACACACGAACATGCAACCGTAGTGATGAACACACCACAAAAGGGAACCAAAAAAAAAAAAAAATAATGATTAAAAATAAAAACAAATTATCAGATATATCAAAGCAATTAACGCATATCAAAGCAATTAACGTAGCCATTCCACAGCTTGAATAGTAGCGAAAAAAAAAAAATAAAAAATACATCCTCATCTACTCGCGCTGGTGGTCTGAAGTATTGAGGCTTCGATTTTAACATTTTACATAGGGTGGGCCCCAACCGCATTCTTCATCATCATCATCGGCACTACAACCGGGAACCGGTCTTGGCCTTATTTAGCAAGTCCTGAGGCTTGTTAAATTTTCCATAATGATTTGTTTTTTCCGGGCTAGGTTATTAGTCTTGCGCCAGAGGTTACCCGACAGGGTATCGAACCCCGGTCTCCCGCGTGACAGCCGGGTGTACTGACCATTATACTATCGCATTCTTCACTTCGTCCCAAAACATTGTACCATCCTTATCCTCGCCCATGGGACACTTACAGAATATTATAGAGTTGGTATTTATTTCCTGTTCACCGCTCATAAATTTAGTGATATCTGAATTTATATCACTGATTGAATGTACTTCTACTACTACGTCATTACACACCTCATCAATCAATTACTCTAAACGACTCTTAAGCATTGAACGACATTTAAGTATTGAATTTAAGCACTTACTCAACTAATGTATAAATAATCGATTAAATTACTTTCTTATGTGTGAGCAAATCAATGCAGTTTATAAACGCTGGGATAAATATATTTCATTTCTTAAGCTCTTAAATACGAATTGTAATTGAAACTGTCTAGCTTTGTCTAAAAAATGTCGTGTCTGTCTTTCTTTTTAGATATTCCGTCCTCTTATTCAGAGAACTCAAGATTTGCTCCAGCTCTATAAGGTGAGTGTTTTTATACGAGTATACTATTGTAAGTTTAGCTTTCTTAATGGGCCTGGTATAATAATTTAGTTAAAGTTATAACGTATTTTATTATTCGGGTCACGGAAAATGGGTTTTTTGCGAGGTGTCCCAAAAGTTTTTTTTCAATCCAGAAATTCTTTTAAAAAAACTGATTGTTTTAATGAATCAATACATATATATTTTAATTAGATACGAAACTTGGGAATTCATTTTTTTTTAAATAAGTGTGTTCCGTTGTTTAGCTAGCACTCCACGTTTGTGACCATTCCCTGCCACATGTTTCCCATTGTAACTGCCATTTCTTCTTGGATGGATGATTTCGAGAGCGAGGTCTATTACTGTATTCCTTGAACGGTAGTGAAACAGGAAAAAAGGTTAGTGATGTCAAGTCAGGCCAGTTTGAGTTACTCCGTCGGGAAACCAATTTTCCAGAGAAAATTTCACGTAAAGAAATTTCTGAGGTAAAAGAAGTTGCTCTATCCTGCTTGTATCACTTGGTACGGTTGAAATTACCGAAATCTTACAAAACTGAAGTAAAAAATTGTTAATTATCTCCATATATTGCTTCGATAGGACACGTCGTTTTCTGAACAGAGTGATCGATAGAATTGCGAACGGATTATCAAAGGGCTCTCCACGTTTTTCTGCTTTGCTTGACGAACTACCTGTTTCGAAGGTTGTCAATTGCCGAACCAGTCTTTTTAAACTTCTGTACTGATGTTTCGATAAGTTGAGTAGGCGATAATACTTTAATAGGATTTATTGCACAGTTTTGTCGCACAGTAATTGCAAAATAATTGTTTTTACAAAACGCACATATAGACCACGGATGCTTAGTTCCCGTCAAACTTTCTGTAGCGACTAGATTATTAAGAGGTATTTTCTACTAAAGAGAGATTAATGCATGTTGGATTTAAGTGCTTGGCGATGTAAATAAACAAAAATCACATTATTAATCAAATATCGACACAAAAACATGAAGTTCGACTGAAGAACGATTGTTATATAACTGGGCATACGAGTGTTTATCAAGCCACGTTTTTGTTCGATTTTCGTTTAAACTGCCACCCGTGCTGCACGTGCGGTCTAATAACACATTCGTGCTATATCATATAAATAAACACGGATTTCGGATTTTATTAGTGCTATCGTACATAAATAAAAACAGATAACTGTTCATAGCATAAGTTGTGTGTGAGTCCAGTCACTCGTTTCCTTGGCACACGATTTAATTTTTCGCACTTCTGTTGCTCCATTCAATATCCTTTTTTGTTCCGCTTCCTCAATACAGAACGATTGTTATTTTGAAGAAACGGAATTAGGGAGACTATTAGGGAGACTATGGCTGTGTGCAGTGTGATAGTGATTTTGAAATAGGGGTTTTAATTTATTTTAATTATCTATCTATTGTATGTGGGAATAGTGTATTGTATTTGTATGTGATGTGTTGGTATTGGTAAAGGATATTCCCTGTGCAGACACGAAATTGCAATAGGTGGGGGGGGGGGGGGGGGGGGGCGGTGTGATAATTAAATGAACTTAATTATATAACAAACATTACAATACTCACTGCCCAGGTATGTGGTATACGATATCGCAGTGCATGATACTCACCTATTAACATGTCATCTGAGAAGTGATTCATTGTGAATTAGCTATGCAATGTGCATTAAGCGTTTTGAAATTATGAACAGAGCTTTCAGGTCATGATTGAGTGCCCGAAATATGATGGCATGTGACCTACTCGGTATCGATATGCATCGGGCATGTTAATGGGGGCAATAGTATTTAAGGACCGATTTGTTGAAGAATAAATCAGATTGAAGTAGCCCACATACGTGACTTGTTACTCATCTTTTGGCAGATTTGTATGGCATTGTTACCCTGCCCTCCGAATACATTGCTATTTAAGCGTAGATCCCTTTTCTAACACACTCTACCCCTGCTAGCACTGCCTGGACCAGGTACAAAGATTACCTCACAGGACACAGAAACAGGACTAGGTATCTTACGCGTTACCTTACATTATCTTCTAGGCGTTTATGGTATGAAAGCGATGTAACATTTTTTTAGGAGATAAGTATCTACAATAATCAGTACTGATATTTCGGATTTCAACCATTCCGACTATAGTTATTGGTGCCACATACATAGGAAGTGATATTGCTTATAAGTTTCTACCACAAAATGGTACCTGTTCCAACTCAAAATTTAATTGCTTGTGGCTTAAACTTCGTATTTGTTTCCTTCAGGAGCCCGAACTTTACAGAAACGCATCCTGTAACGAAAGTAATGCTGTATCCGAATCTATTGATAGGATATTGATTCTACACTTGCGCACTGAAAGTATTATTTCGTACGATTTCATTGTAATGGCTTAGCCACTCTGTATAGGGAACGACTGAACATTAATACCTCTGGTTCTTTGAAACAATTTACCTCACCTTGTAAATCAGGTGCTTCGGGTACAAGAAAATGACGGTATAGCGAAATAGTTGTACGTGTTTCTCATCTCTCATACCACCAAATACACAACTGAAGTTTCTTCGCTCCAACCAAGGGCATTTTCTCGATGTAGCTCCCACAAAAATACTATGGATCTGTGGAGGTTCTTGAAGCTCACCTGAAGAACCCCCCATATCCGCAACCCATATTTACATCCCAATCACCAGCACTTGAAAACATTTCCTTTTTCAAGGACATTAATGCATACAAGCATTACCAAAAATTCCTAAAAAGAATTACATCTACAAGGGCATTTTCCCATGCATTAACGCACCGGCAAAATTTTCCCAACAAAGAATTCTTTATGGAATAAACAGCATATCCCTGAAAGAAAACAATTCGATTCACATATCATGTAACCATCCCAACCAGGGATAATGATCATTGCTTCGCCTATTCCCAGCTTCATCATGGGTACAACAAATCCCTTTTCATACACATTGGCTGGCGACTTTTTCTCCCAACAATAAACAACCCAAGCAGCTGCATTCAATTAGCGCAATCGACGCTGAAGTCAATTTTCCTAACTCGCACCGAGTGCAAACAAATAATGCTGTTCCTCCATAGGCTTCCTGGCGATACCATAAACAATCCATATCGTGTGTGGTATCCTAAACGCAGTTTTCATTTAATGAGTTCCAGATTATTTATTTAGCTGACCCTCATCACCAGACGATGCGTTAGGTCTCTTCTTTCTTTGTCTGCATCCCTTGTCTAGGTTTCGTTTCGCTTTTGACCTGCAAGCGTTATGCAAACAATCTGATCTTAACGATCGATCTCACACACACCACCATGATCTCCATTACGAGAACTGGTTTTCTTGTTCCCACAAGAGAGACTTTACGTTTCTCTGGTGGTAGGTAAATCTTTTCCCTAGTGGAGGGAAACACTTTCTCTCTCAGGGAATATGCCCCTAAATTTTCTCTCATAGCGAATCAGATCTGCACGAGATGATTATCGCTGAGTCTTTTCCATCCGCCGACCGCCATGGTCGTTGCCGCTCCCGCTGTCCGTAGCGCTGCAGACACGCATGTTGTGCCCCGAAGTCTTAACCCTACCGCGGAAGCGTTTCGGTAACAAAACCTTTAGTCGTGGTTATTGGTGCACAATGTCGTGAATTAAAATCTCCGAGTGATAACTAAATAATTGTTCTGTATAAACAGTAGTTATTTTCTTGAAGAAAGTTAAGATTCAACCTTCTTGGTTCACATTTAATGTTTGAAAGTACTTTCGTAAAGTTGTGAACGTATAACAACTAGCAGACGTGTTGGCAATCGTGTTAAAGTTAATGAAGGTGAAATAAATTAAAAACTAATTAAGAACGACTGGTGTTTTCTTTACTTCGTCCTGGTGAACTCCTTGTGGACGGTGTGTTGCGGAGTTTGTTTTGTTTCTTTTTTGATGAACAGTTGCTGCGGTGGAACTTACGTTTCGTGATTGATGGGGAAGAAGTGAACCGTGTGCCCGTGTCTGGCATAATACTTCTCCTCCCCACAGATCTACGGGAGCGTCGATTGGGATGGTCTAAACGATCTGGTTCTGAAGTCCAATTGGTTATTCTTTCTCACTAATGATATTAATGTTACAGCTGGCAAGTATGATTGTACTAGGAGTGTGAAACTTCAGTCCAGACGGGATGAAGTCTGTCATACCCAAGTCGAATATGTGTTTTACTTTCGATTGCAGAAAAGCTATCAAGGCTATACATTAAGCTTCCAATACCGAGAAAAGCCGGAGAAGATTCAGGAAGGTCAGGAATGACTGTAGTGCATACGTCTAAGGGAACCAAACGAAAATGACTACACTCTCCCATAGATAGTAAAAATTGCTGGGTATTTGTACAGAATAATTAAAAATTCCACATCCTTATTCATATGTATGTCTTCAGAAAGGTACAAGACCACAACATGGCCGGATCATCCCGTCACACAAGTGCTCGCATATGCGGATGATATCGCCGCTCTGGACGATAATCTAGAAACTGTAAGTAAAAACACATCACATATAAATACATCATGTAAGCGGCAGAAGAAGTGGGCCTAGAAGTAAAGGAAGACAAAACAAAATACACGATTACGACGAGAGCAAGTGGACCTCAGGGAACACATATAAACGTCGGGGGCAAGATATTTGAAAATGTTAAAGAATTTAAATATCTGGGAACGATACTGACGGCCCGTAACGAAATGTCGAAGGAAATTAACAGAAGACTGCATTCCGGCAACGCTAGTTGGCAAGCAGTCAGTAAACTGCTGAAATCTAAACTGCTATCATGTAATATAAAGCTCCGTGTCTATAGACCCATAATGATGCCGATTGCTCTATACGGATGCGAAACATGGGGTCTCACAAAACGGGAAGAAAACAAATTCCGCGTATTCGAGAATAAAGTTTTAATGGGGTATATGACGAGGAGGCAGGACCACGGAGGAAACTCCACAACCACGAATTGGAAGAGCTATACCACAAACCTACAATAGTGAGACTAATCATGATGCGAAGATTAAGATGGGTTGCACATTTGGCGCGTATGAGCAATGATAGGACCGTGCGTAGAATTCTTGACGGTACGCCAACGGGAAATATACCGACAGAACGGCCGCGACGGAGATGGGAGGACAATGTTAGGTTTGACCTTGAGGAGATCGGATCGGCTGGTCAAGCGTGGAAGGAGAGTGCACAGGACAGGGAACGATGGCGGAGTCCAGTCGGTGAGGTCATGAACTTCCGGGTTCCTATAGGCCAATAGATAGTAATAATATTCATATGTGAGAGCCGGACTTTCTGAAGCGCGGTGACGCCCATTTTATATTGTTTAGCGCCTGGTTTGTATAACGTTCGAACATTCCACGTGCCGACGCGTATATCCCACATTTTCCGTTTTTCCCTACGTCTTCTTTTTGCCGAGTCGGTGTTTTCTTAATGATTTGTTCTCTTATTGTAGTTCCGGTCAAAGAGGCGCCATTATAATACAGCTGGTATATCCGTGACTGCAAACCATCCAATGGGGACGGTGACACGTGACACCCTGGATTATAGGTGGTAGACCTTTGTGTGTTAGTCCTCGCTAGCCTGTCTGACATGGGTGAAGCGTATGCTTTTGTCAGAATAGCCTGAGTGATTCATTGTAGTTTAGGCCCCCGCACCACGTCAATGTTTCTACCAAGCGGGGAATAGTAGGATTAACAAATCCAAATTATTAATTTTGCTCCACATGTTTAACAGTCTTAACTGTGTACCAGGGATTATTTGCTGTGTTTGGGGGTGTATTATATACTCCCGACGAGCCTTGGGACCAAAAACAATGGTTTTGCTTTCGTTGATCCATAAATATTCCTCAATTTCTCTTTGGACCAATCTTCATGTGTTTTGACAAATTTTATGCTTTGGTCTAGATGCTCTTTTTTTAAGAATATAGCTTCCGCCAGGCATCTTCGTAACATTACAGCTGTTATGCTGCGTCGTGCTTCCTCTATGACTGAGAGAAGAGCGTACCAGTCGGAGTTTTGACTTTAAATAAAAAAAATGTTTTAGTATTTTAAAAGTATATATTTGTTAAGGCCGTCTACATAGTGTGTCGAGCTTCGAGACTATAATGAGATGGAGTAAAATAATCCGAATAATCACAATTGAATGAATGTGATTGAATAATTCTGAAAACATGTTTGTTTTTTTTTCTTATACTCGAACTCTGAAACGCATGAAAGTTTGATTGGCCAATCATATTCGAGCAGCTGCCACGATTGTTCGATATTGATTTTGCTGATGGTATTCAAACGGTGGTGAGCCGCGGGGGGGGGGGGGGGCATACAGGACAAAGTCTCTGCTTTCAACCCGGCGAAGGCCAGAAAGATCCTTGTCCCTGTTCAATCCAAGTTGACATGCGGTCTCCACGTGACACCCCTGGTAGTGAACCAATGCATGCCGTGACATCCTGAGAAAGGATGGCGCAAGGCTAAAAATCTTGCCCGGAAAAACGAATTATTATGAACAATTTAACAAGTCTCGGATATGGAGGAGAGACTTACGGGTGGGGAGACTTGGTAAATAAGGTCAAGACCGACGTAGTGCCAATGATGATGGTTCAATCAGCTGTCATGGTCTTTGGATTGAGATGCGTGGGGGTTTTTTATTTTGAGCAGCTGCTATGGTTGCTCGATAATGATTTGGGAATCGTTATGATTCATGGTTTCAATAAAATAAGGATTATCGATATTTTGGGAGTGTATATGTGGCAGGGGGTTAATGGTTGGGCTTTCTGTGGCACTACACAGCGCTCACAGATAGTTCGGGATCGACCTTTATTTTTACGGAGCTGGTTGTAGGGCTCTCTTTTGCTAAATGCATTATTTTTCGGTCAGTTCGCTTTGACGTTATTCGTGTATTTTGGACTTATTTTGACACCTCAGTGCATTAGTCGCCATCTTTACAAACATGCTGATTTCTTGGATGCACTTGTAAATTGTTTCCTCTCTACTATACTTGGCTCTACCCATCTTGTTAAATAGAGGCTGCTCCACTATGTTAAAACTAAAATCTACAAAAAAAAAAAAAAAAACAACATCTACTTATAAAAGAAAGTTTTAAGAGTATTTTTGAAGTTTATTTTTTATAAATATTCCACAATTTCACACAAAAAAATACAACACACCCATTGCTATTTCTATGAATACGCTTCGACAAGAGTGTTCCAACCAGTGATGTAAAATAAGAAGTAAGGGAACGCATAGTGGGAGCAAAAAAAGTCCTATTTTCAGCATACTATTTTTTTCCATGTAAGTTTTTATTTTTTCTTATTCTTACTATACAAAATATTAACGAACACAAAAAAAGAAATTCAAAAAAAATGAAAATCAGAAAAATATTATTATTGTGTAGTACACTTATGGTGTACTACAAAAACTACCAAATAGGATCACACACATTTTTATCATTTGCCCCTGCTCTTTTAGTTTGCTGGTCAGTAGCGGACCGATGAGAACGCAACCAGGTTTTTACGTAGAAAATTGGATTCCAAAATTCCAAGGATGGTCCAAGAAGTTTAATAAACAATAAATTTGCAACATGATCAATTAAAATGTGTGATCTTCTTTCCGTTACAATTAAATTCATGCTGCTAAAACCACGCTCGCATTCTGAAGAACTGCAGGCTATAATCTTAGAATATTTTTTTAAAGTTTCCAAATCGTCTGAAATGTTACGACCACCACAAGCCAAGTAATCTCTAAAGGCATTTAATGTTTTCCCCAAGGGTAAATTAAAGCTCTGGCAGAGAGATTCTACTTCCTTTTCTCCAAATTCCAAATTAAATTCAGATGGCCATTCGGTTGGTTCAAGAATTCGCAATTCTTTAACAATGTCGGGACTGTCGAAAGTCAAAATTCCGTCTGAATTTAAACAACTTGCTGATGTGGTGTTTAGCCTATTCCTCTTATTATTAATAATACTAATTAGGAATTGATTTCTGTGAATCAATTTTGCCATTTTATTATCTGTTAACGTAATTGAAGATAATTGCATTATTTCACAAGCAGAAGCTGCTTCCAACAACTTCTTTCCTTTCTCAGGATTTTTTAAATGTTCTAAATAAATGATTGTGCGGCGAATCAATTTGTCTGCTTATACTATTGAAGTTTCTCTTTTTTGTAATGCTTCGGATAGAATAGATAGCTCGAATAGAACATCATAAACGGTCAATTGAAAAGTCCCCGGCCTCCCATAGTAAAACAAATTTTTTCGTTTTTTTTTATTCAACTTAATTCCCTTCGAGGGTGATACATTGATTATAGCGACCCTCCAACTTTTCGATACCTTTTTTGTAGTACGATTTGTCCTTTGCTTCAAAATAGGCCTCAGTTTCGGCGATCACCTCTTCATTCGACGAAAATTTCCTCCCAGCGAGCATTCTTTTGAGATCTGAGGAAATAGTCGCTGGGGGCCAGATCTGGAGAATACGGTGGATGTGGAAGCGATTCGAAGCCCAATTCATGGATTTTTGCCATCGTTTTCACTGACTTGTGACACGGTGCATTGTCTTGGTGAAGCAGCACTTTCTTTTTCTTCAAATGCGGTCGTTTTTCGGCGATTTCGTCCTTCAAACGGCCCAATAACGCTGTGTAATAGTCGCTGTTGATGGTCCTTCCTTTTTCAAGATAGTCAATGAAAATTATTCCGCGCGCATCCCAAAATACAGACGCCATAACCTTGCCAGCCGACTGTTGCGTTTTTCCACGCTTTGGGGCGGGTTCATAGTGTGCAGTCCACTCGGATGACTGTCGATTGGACTTCGGAGTGAAATGATGGAGCCATGTTTCATCCATTGTCACATATCGACGCAAAAACTCGGGTTTATTACGGTTGATCATCTCCAAACACTGCTCCGAATCATCAACTCGTCGTTGTTTTTGGTCAAAAGTGAGCTTGCGCGGCACCCACTTTGCACAGAGCTTTCTCATACCCAAATATTCGTGAATGATATGATGTACACGTTCAGTTGATATCTTTAGAGTGCCTACTATTTCATTCAATTTCAATTTACGGTCATTCAAAATCATTTTGTGAATTTTTCTAATGTTTTCGTCGGTAACAACCTCTTTTGGGCGTCCGCTGCGTTCACCGTCTTCGGTGCTCATTTCACCACGTTTACACTTAGCATACCAATCCTTGATGGTTGATTTTCCTGGGGCGGTATCTGGAAACTCGTCATCAAGCCAAGTTTTTGCTTCAACTGTATTTTTTCCCTTTAAAAAGCAATATTTTATCAACACGCGAAATTCCTTTTTATCCATTTTTTTCACAATAACAGAAGTTGCTTCACTCAAAATACTATAATTCACAAACTAATGATCCGACATCTGTCAAATTTATACACGCGTTTTTTGAAGGCTAGGGCTAACTAAAAATTATATGGATTTAATTCTAGTGCCGCCATCTATGTGTCAGGCCGGGGACATTTCAATTGACCTGTTACATTAAGGCAGCTCCTCAATAGTATACTGGTTAGTATACCCGCCTGTCACGCGGGAGACCGGGGTTCGATACCCCGTCGGGGAGCCTCTGGCGCAAGACTAATGACCTTGCCCGGAAAAAACAAATCATTATGGAAAGTTTAACAAGCCTCAGGACTTGCTAAATAAGGCCAAGACCGGTTCCAGGTTGTAGTGCCGATGATGATGATGATGATGATGATGTTACATTAAGACAATATCTTGAATAAATTGTTTCGATGATATTCTTTTATATAATCCATCGAATATGGTTTGTTTCGTCTTAGTGCGGTTGTTGTCTTTACTCGCATTTTCGAAATGATGGGATAAATATGACCAATTCTGCCAAACTGCTGATACAGTCCTAAAGGAGCTGGTCACCCATCTGACGTTAAATATACGTCCAATACGTTTAATTTCCACACCGAGCGTAGCTGCACATGTTTCAATTTCTCTTTGGTTTTTCGGAGATTGACCATATAAGGAGTATAACTTGTCCATAAATATTTGAAAATGATTAACTCCATTAACCCCAGAAATAGCATCTCCTACCGACCATTCGAGCCTATGGTTTAGACAATGTCATGTAATTAGATTCGGATATTTCCGTGTTAGTCTTGTTCCTACTCCAGATTTTCTTCCTAACATAACACTGGCCCCATCGCTTGTAAATGAAATTAAATGGTGTTTTAAATAATTATCACCAAAACCATTTTTCTCCAAACATTTTAAGAGAACCTCTGTTATGGTGTTAGCTGTTTGATCCTGCAGTTCAATTAAATCAAGAAACAAGAAATGAGCATCTTTCATTTTATCGATATCGCATTTTAAATATATAATAAGACCTGACTTTTTATTTAAAGTGTTAGATTCATCTATGATAATAGATAAGTTTCCTTCAACTTTTACTATTTGTTGACAAATTTAGGATTTCATTTGAATTCCTATATGATCAATTATTTCTGTAGCACTAAATCTAGATCGTAATCCGCGAGCTATATTAGATCCATTCATTTCCTGAAGTTTTAATAAATCAAAATGATCAGAATGTGGACGTTCATGTTTAGCAATATAATAAGCAGTTCTAAAAACCTTACTGGTGCTACAAATTTCAGAATCATTCAACTTATCTACAATAATATCAAGCTTTTACTCGTCTGCCTCTTTTAAGATTCTCTCAGCTGTTGTATGTGAAATACTGTTACAATGTTTGTGAATTTTTTTTTCGAAAAGAAGTTAGTTGGGCAGCTTTATCCTTACCTGAGTGTTACTCCATTCTTTGGATGACCCCCACGCCTTTAAAGGTCCTAAATTTTGAATAGCCGATCAACTCAGACATCCTAATTTTCCGGAATCGCATTTTAGCCAAGTATATTTTTTTTTCTTTTCAAAGCACATATCTGCAGTCCAAATACTCGGCCAGTTTATTACTGGGGATTCTGCTTCTTTTTGAAAATTTTCTGTTGATGTTGATGGAATATTCATTTGATTTTCCTTAGTTTCGAGTACTTGTACATTTTCTTCTTGTTGTGTTTTAAGTTTTTTTCCAAAGAAACTGCCCAAAGTGGGTTAGTAGTAGGGTTATAGCGGTTCTGCCTCAGTGATTTGTATGAAAAACCCCGGTTCTGCCTCAGCTTGTTCTATTTATAGACACGATGACTCATCACAGCCGAAAGCTCTACCTCAAGGTTGAGATATGTTTGATGGGTGGCGAAGGCTGTTTGTGGGTGTGATTCATGGTTGGGGAGGGGTTGTGGGACCCTGTTTGAAGAAACCGCCCTGTTTGGAACCGCCCTGTTTGAAGAAACAGCCTGTTTGGAACCGCCCTGTTTGAAGAAACAGCCTGTTTGGAATCGTCCTGTTTGAAGAAACCGCCCTGTTTGGATCCTGAAATTTCTTCGACAACCATGAATCACACCCACAAACAGCCTTCGCCACCCATCAAACATATCTCAACCTTGAGGTAGAGCTTTCGGCTGTGATGAGTCATCGTGTCTATAAATAGAACAAACTGAGGCAGAACCGGGGTTTTTCATACAAATCACTGAGGCAGAACCGCTATAACCCTACTACTTGGGTTGTTTACGTTTTTCGCTCATTTTAAAATTTTAATAGCCTATTTTTTTTTTAACTTAAATTATTTAATTAGTACTAAAATATTTTTTTATCTTTTAAAATATTTAAATTTTCTCAAAATATCTCACTTTTCCGCTGACCACTCTCTAATTCTTTCAAAAACAAACTGTTTCACCTCCTGTCAGCGCTGACACCGCAATTCGACCTCGACGGCGTTCGACTTCGAAACTTGTGAAAATCTACACCACCGAAACCGAATTGGGTTTACACACAAGGCAAACAAACAAATTATAACATTAAATAAATTAACACTTAAATAAATTAAATAAATATATGGATTAACACAAAAAGCAAGATAAATACTCTATTAGTTAACATATTTTTTGAAATGTTTTTCAAATTCACCAATTTAAAATATAATTTTCATTTGCAATTAAAAAAATTTCTACTAAAAAAGTACTGGAACTCGTTCCGATTCTGAAAATAGGTAAGGGAATGTCGTTCCACCGCGTTCCCCTCCCAATACACCACTGGTTTCAACGAATAATCATCGTACGGAAAAGATAGGTCCTACATGTTGAAACTCATGTTCCATTAGGCGCAAAAAAAATGGGTTTTATCTCTGCAATAACCAGCATTAAAGAAATATTTAGCATTTTATGAAAGATGGCTGAACACTATTATTTTCGTGAACACAACTGTATAAATACATAATTTGTATTAAATTGTTGGTCTTCACAACTTCGGACTCCAACTCTTAAACTGTCATCGAAATCATGAATCGTTTGTCCCTTTATTCAAATCTTGACTAAGACCAGTTAAGCATTTTTGGAATAGTCAATTAAGTTTATTGGGCACTTCAAAGAGAATTAAATTCTCGGAATGAATGTGGAATTTTCCTAAACAAATTCCTGGAAGTGATAATGGTGAAATTTCTCCAAGTTGCACATTTTACAGTCCTGTGACTTCTGGGAAACGAATCAATGCGTGATAAATGAACATGTGGTTCAGTTTATTACGCTTTAATTTGATTGTAAATATTTTGTAAAATACGGTAAGGATACGAATATGAGTTTCGATAAAGAAATAATATAGTTTTGCAAAACGGTTCCTACGTTTTGTTAAAGCAATTCGCATTTATAAATTTATGATCTGCATTTTCGTTTGCCGTTGTTATAAATATATGTCGCCCAACCTTTTATGTTCCACTTTAATCACTTTCCACTTTATTCTGTTTGCGACCGCACAGTTGGTGCTCTTCCCACGCCTCCTCAGCAATAATTTGTACCCACATCAACATTACCGTCGTCACAAATACACAATTAATTCCCTCGGTATTTACCATGATTGCCCTACTGCATTTATAAGTATACTTATACCCATCTCATTCATAAAATAACAAAGCAAAAAATCCAAATATACCACCAAATATAATCTCACCTTGGCATCTTTACCTATCGGGTGATACCTTGCGTATTTGTAATATATAAATATTTGATAGAATAAATAATTCATAATCCAACCGCAGCAGACTAAAGGACAAACATCGTTAATGATGGCGACGATGGCAAATACCAAGCCAACAGCACCATGATAATAATGCCAACAAAACCAATCCAATTGGGCTTGACGACAACCAGGATAACGTCAAATGGAAAACCCTTCTCAGGAGGCATGCTGTATGCCGACCATGCCAGTATCCTAGATGAATATGACGATGGAAATGGCGTTCTTCTAATCATGTTCATAAAATCGTTACTATCGTATCTGACAACAACAGAAAAACGTATTCGTGGTTTCATTACGGTTTTACAGCCACTTATAGCAATTGTATTTGGAAAGTTGAGAAACGTTTCAGGGCACAATATCTGGAAAACTGAAGGGGTAGAAAATGGTTAGAAACGAGCGCTTCCGTTAATTGAAAAATTTAATTGAATTAGTTTCGATCCACGTGGATGCTAACTTTTGTAGTCGGTTGCAGCTTTGGTTTTCGTTGAAGCCCGATGGCAGTCTTCAGTAATCTAGTACAATGTGTCAGAGGAAATCGGACATTGCGTTTTGAATGGAACTGTTGATAAATTATCCGGTTGAAGTCAGTAATATGTGTGCACACACCCTTATGGTGTCAAACGACATAACTTAAAAGAATGGAAACAGGTTCCCGCGATTAATTATCAAGTACATAGGCTCGGTAAAAGTGAAGGCAAGGATTTCGCCATTTACTGTTGTTATATTCTAGCGCTGCAAGGGCAGATTTGTCTCATGGAATGACTGTAGCGAGCACTTCCATTCCATTTAAGGTATTTTCATTTTATTTTATGGGCTTAAATTACGCCTAAACATTCCTAGATTTATAATCAATAATGTCCAAGCATGAAAAATCTCCAAAATGTTCTCAGAATCAATTTTTTTAGAGCAACTCTGAGATGTGAAAAAAAAAATGTTTTCGACTATATCGTTGACCCTGCATATATATTTGGGGTTCTTATCCACAAATCGGCGTCGTCGTCGTCGTCGGGGCGACTGTTGCTGGAGTCCCTGGTGGCGGCTTTTGGTGTGTCCGTTCCCGGCGGCGGCTGATCTGCAAGTGTAGTTGTATTCCCGCCAATTATACACACATGTGGTGTGTGTCACGAAATCGGCAGGAAAAATCCAGCGTCGGTTCATGTTCTACGTGTGAGCGAGACCCACGTAGTGACACGTCGACTTCACGCCAATTCAGCCGTGACTCTCCTTTGTGTGTGAAGGTGACCGAGCATGTGCTTGACTTCATTAGTCGAAAGCCACTCTCGGTGTGAGTCTTTGCTTGTGGCGACTGCGTGGAGGTTGTGATTTGTGCTGAGCCGTTGTGTTTGTGGTTTGTGCTTTGAGAGTTCGGTGGAATTTCTCCACCATTCCTTTAGACTGCCCGTGGTACGGCTTTGTGTGGATCATCTGCGCGCCGATGCATTTGGCGAGCTCTATGAATCGCTCCGCCTCGCGTTGTGGCCCTCTGTCTCTGTCGATTGTCCGGCTCATTGAATTTTCCCTGTTGTGACGCCCTGCCTTGGAGCGTTGCCAGTCCTCGCAGTGGCGTGCACAAACGATGGCATCCTAGCGAGCACCGGGTCAGATGAATTTCTGCGACAGTGCTTTGGCTGCTGCCCTACCACTTGGGTGGGACAAGCTGTGGATGTTACTGAAGGCCTGACGTCGCAGGGGCTCTGGGAGGTACGGTCGGATGGTGTTTTCGTTCGTGTCGCAGTATATGTTGTGGCCTTTTATTGAAAGCAGCTGTATGTGTAGGGCGGAGTCCGCCAGGTGCAGGAGATTAGGGTCGGAGACTTACGCTTCGGCGGTTTTGTTCGCGCTCAGTGTTATGGGCATCGAGATTTCCAGCGCATCTGGCGCTGTGTCCGTCTTGGTGGTTAGCGTCGCGCCAGTAGCGGTGGTAAGGTCATCGGTCGCTGCGTTTCTGTTTGTTGGGTCGTTGTCGGTGGCTGTAAGCAGATCGTCGGGTTGGGTCTCGGAAAGAGCGTCGGCTACTGCGTTGTCTGCGCCTCGAACATGCTCCAGTTTGGTATGGAAACGTAGCACGTACTCGAGGTGGCTGGCTTGGTGCGGTGATTCCTTGTGTGATAGCTGGGTCGGGGCGTAGACCAACGGCTTGTGGTCGGTGAAAATCGTGAATTCTCGGCCATCGATGATCCTCTCAAAACGTTTCACCGCTGCATATATTGCCAGAAGCTCTCTGTCGTAAGTGATGTAGCGCTTCTGGGTGTCCGAGAGCTTTTGGAAGAAGAAGCCTAGAAGTCGCCATGTGTTGTAAGCCTGTTGTTGCTCTAGCGCGGCCCCTATCGCGGTGTCGCAGTCATCCGTTCTCAGCGCTTAGTTCCTATTCGGGCGCAAGAAGGTGGTACAAGCTGCGTCGGCGAAGGCGCGGTCCGCTTCGGGCGTCCACGTTAAGGTTGTCCTTTTAGCAAGGCCTTTGAAGAGTTAGTGGAGTGGTGCTTGTAGATTAGCAGCATGCGGGCCGTTGGTAGAAATTCATGATGCAGAGGAAATGGAAGAACTCCGTTGAAATGGTTGGTTTGGGGAAGATCCTAATAGAGTCCACTTTTGCCGAGGGTGGTTGAAAACCTTTCTCCGAGATTTGGTAGCCCAAGTAAGTTAGCTGGGGCTGACCGATGGCATATTTTTCGGCGTCGATACGCAGGCCGGTCCCTCGGAAGCTGGTTAATTAGTTCGAGATGTTGGTCGTGTCCGTCCGATATGATGAGGATGTCATCGGTGTACCCTCTGACGAACGGTAGTTTGCGGAGAACGTGATTGGGAGCACGTTGCATTGACTGCGGCGCGTTCCTCAGACCTAGCGATGTACTCCCGAATTTGAAGAGCCCGAAGGACGTTGTGACTGCTGTTTTTTCGATGTCTTCCTCGGCGATTGGCACCTGATGGATTGCCTTGCGAAGGTCTACCGTTGGGAAGGCTGTTACGCGACTCTCCTGGAGCAAGTCTTCGATGACTGGGAGCGGGTAGCGGTCCGGGATGGTGCAGGTGTTACTCTCCAGGAGCCGTCTGGTTTGCGGACCATGTGGAGTGGGCTTGCCCACTGACTGGAGGAGGGCCGAACGATGCCCTTTGGAGGAGGTCATCGAGCTTGTCGCCCTTCAGTCTCCGCGGCCGTTCGAAGACTGGCAGACCTGTGGTGCAGATGGTGTGCTGTACCTTTAGTCCGGATTCTGGACGGGACCAGCGTTGGGGGCGAACACATCATGGAATTCCTCCAGTAATTCCGTGTGTCGTTGAGCTACTCTGTTGTTGTCGAACGGGACGGCAATAATACCGCGTCGACCACACACCAATTCAGCCGTGACTCTCCTTTGTGTGTGAGGGTGACCGAGAGTGTGATTGATTTAATTAGTCGAAAGCCACTCCGGTGTAGTCTTTGCTTGCAATGACCGCATGGGAGTTGTGGTTTGTGCTGAGTCGCCACATATGCCTATAACTTTTCGACCGCCGAGAATATACTTCAAAATTATGTTATAGATGTCGCTGTGTACTATACATACCCTATCGTAGACTATGTAGTATATGTTTACTACTGTAAGAGCACGTGTTTCATCAATCACCTCTGCGCTGCAGTTCGAGTCGTAGTTACGTGTTTACCGTTGTTATTTCGGCTTTATAATTTATTTAAAACTTCTGAATTATCAGTGATAACATGTATGATGGCCGCAAAGGCACTAAAGAAAACTATTCAACCCCAAGACGAGTAAAATCGAAAACAGACGTCCGCCTAACGATCATTCATTCGAGCATGATTCGCAATATGTTAGTGCGAGTTATTTAGAAGCAACGGTGTTGTAAGAAAAATATAGTTTTTATTTTTTCGGATCAAGGATCATTTATTCACTATTCATTATTTACAACTTTTGTTGGTTACAGTGACACTAATGCCGCCGATATGGTCCGTCTCGATCTTAATAACGAGAATGAAGTGCATGCCATAGTTTCCTTCAAGTATTTATAGTGTGGTGCCTCAGGGGCACCACCCAATCTCTTGATAAGGAGGTGATAATGATGATCCCATCCTGTCAACATCTATTTTCTTGAAGATTCGCGATAAGAGGTGATAACGATGATGTCGTCCATTAGTTTTCCATGCCGGCTGAATGTTGATATGGGCTTGTTAATGGTGTGTGCATCTGGTGTTTGGTGAGGATGTCATTGTTGTCATCGCGTCGGCAAAAGAACTCAAAATGAACGATGGAAAGTGTGGTAGAGAAGTGCATGAATCATTTCAATTTTCTGACTATTTTCAGTGGTATTTCTCAAGTTGTGGTATGTAGAGAATGCAAAGGTGCGTGACGTTTTCAGAGGACAGCAGACGCGGTCTAGGCTGCAAAATTATTGTAAACTGCAGGAATTGCAGCGATCATCCTATAAACAGTTGGCCATTAATTAACGATCGTGCATATGAGGTCAACACACCTATGATTTTTGCAATGCGTTTGCTTGGTATTGGGATCAATGGCATTGAAAAGTTCTGCACTTTCGTGGGCCTCCCATAGTCAGTTTTGCAAGTAACTTACGATAAGGTTATTCATAATATTGCGATTGCTACCGAACGCGTGCGCACTTTGTTTAAAAAGTGCAACTGAAAAAGAAAAAGTATTGTTTATAGAGCACAATACTGAGTGCCTCATCCTAGTGGTTGGGAGTGTATATTGGTAAAGTGTTAATTTTTTGTGTCAAATCAAAGTATTGCAAAGTGTGTGAATATTGGGAGAAAAAAGAAGGAACTGCAGAATATGAAGAAGGTGTGCTGACCATGAACTACATTGCGAAGGGAATCATGAGGGTCCAGTGGGCAAGACGGCGGTCAACGGCGGTTCCAGCGTTGCGAATCACTTCATAATGTGAAATACATCAATTACATTGGCGATGGGGACTCGACAACCTATAAAGGAATTGTTGACGCCAATCCGTATGGAAATGTTTCTGTTGCTCAAAAATAGTGTATTGGCCACGCTCAAAAAAGAAACAAAACTCGGCTTCGTAACGTGAAAAAAAAAAAAAATACCAAAGCCCTGGGGACCGAGGTAAATTGAGGGGTACGCTCATTGATGAACTTAATATTTTTTACGGACTTGGTATTGGACGCAATACTGGATCAGTTGAAAAAATGAGAAATAATATATAGGCAACCTTCTACCAGAAAATATCCACAGATGAAAAACCGCCAAACGATAAGTGTCCAGTCGGAGTCGACTCGTGGTG
Source organism: Microdon myrmicae (assembly GCA_963931805.1). NCBI lineage: Eukaryota > Metazoa > Arthropoda > Insecta > Diptera > Syrphidae > Microdon > Microdon myrmicae. Next base: position 116,037,774 of record OZ007502.1, read on the forward strand.
CTCTTGGCAACGGAGGAAAGCATGAGGTACTGTGGGGTTATAAGTGGTGTGTCTGGCACGACACGGGTTAACTTAATCCCCGCTGATTGTTCCACCGTACTCTGTTTGTCGAACGAGAACTAAAACGCATGGATGTTGTTGGAAAATTTTTACTCTTATATTTAAGATGATCTGGTGATTGTTCAACGTTTATATTTAATACGCACTTGATTGTTTACACATGTTGTTGAAAATATATCGTACGTGAATTTTCTTCGATTTTCTCCTATATATTTATTTATCTATTAATTCCCCTGTTACTTAAGATTATCTTAGTATTATATTTCACTTGACCGCGTTCCCAAGGATATTTAATTTTGGTTCGATTTCCAAAGCGAGATCTTGCAAATTGATTTCAATTGACAACGAACGAGGACTTTTGAAAATAACGTTTCAAGACACTTTGCGACTTTCGGCAGCTGGTGGTTGCGCTTTGGCGGTTTGCGACTCGATTCTGTGCGTGCGAACGCGGCGGTGGATGAATCTCGACAGACTAAAACCTAGCGAGGAAAAGTTCGTCACGTCGTGGCAGTGGAGTCATAGCTAAAATCAACTCGCTGCCATTTACTAGGAACTTCGAAAAGAGTTGCTATGCCTGTATAGGGGATTTAGTTCCGGGGAATCGTCGCCGTATAAGCTGAGTTGGGTTCATCTGGCGCTATGTATACGAGGAAATTTGTTTGGAAATGCGACCGAATATGGGCATGAGTTGTCGGTTAGACAACGGGATGTGGGTCTTGGTCGTTGCGACGGTTGTTTCGCGGAAAATTAGCTGTCGCTTGGTTGCAAGCAAGAAGTATAGTTTAAGGAGGAAATGAACCGAAGTGGTTTTTGGGGAAAATGCATGCGATTTGATTGTAGGGAATTGATGTGGTTTTACATCTTTTAGGTAGAATAGGTACCGAAATGGTTTTCGGGGGAAATTGGAATTGCTTGGTTGCAAGCGTGGATATAATTTAAATAGGAAGTTAACCGAGGTGGTTTTTAGGAAAAAATGTATGCGGCTCGGTATAGTTGGTGGTGATGATTAATATTCCGTTGTAGGTTTGAATATGCGTTTTATTACAGCATATGAATTTCCGGGGAAATAAAGATTGCTTGGTCGCAAGGAAGGAATATAACTTAAATAGAGAATTGACCGAAGCGGTTTTGGGAAAAAATATATGTGGGGTGATGTAATTGAGGGTGATGATTAATATTCCGTTGTAAATTGGAATATGCATTTATTACAGCTCGGGAAATGGATTCTTGGTAAGTATAGTGATGTATGCAATTGCGGATTTGGGGGACGTATGCTGTTGCATATTGGGATGTGTTTTTACATGTTGGGAAATGGGTCACAGGTTAAGTAGGGTGACGCGCTGTTAGCGGTCAAAATTGGTTGGCGTTGTGGGTTGGTTCTCCATGTGGTATAGAGAACCCCAACAATAATCTTTCTACTTATAAACTAACGCTTTCTTTGAATAATGATGTTTTTGAAGCAATCAAGTCGATTTACGAAGAACTAAGCTCTGATGATCTTCTTCCACGTTGCTTGGGTGGATACACCCAAAATTAAACGAATCATTCAACGCAGTTGTAGGGACCATCGCATCGAGAATAGTGGCAAGCAGAAAGACTGATATCGCTGCCATCACTTTCATCGAGGGTACAAGCGCTAGGAATAACGGTTGGACGTACATTATTCGACTTCTGCATGGAAAACGACGCCAATCCCACCAAGGTCACTGAATTCTCCCTTTCCGAGATTAAGAAAACGGCTACCAGCAGCCTTACATCGGCGAAACAAGAGCTGGAATACCATAATACGACTTTGGAGGGGCAATTATACGGTGCTGGGATAGCAGAGTAAAGGTAAAAAAATTATTATGGTCCATATTATTATGATTTCGAAAAGTTATAGTGTTCTTAAACTGTAAATTCGTTTTCTTGAAACCATGTGTTTGGAATCGGCACGCAACAGAACTCGAAGAGTTTTCATCCGATTGATTTGAAATTTTAACTCTAGCTTCTTCATTCGAATATCCAGTGAAGTACATACGATTTTAACAATAGGTAAATAAGATAAAAGTCCTGAGAAAGGATGGCGCAAGGCTAATAGCCTTGCCCGGAAAAACAAATTATTTTTGACAATTTAACAAGTCTCGGATATGGACCGGATACCGGTGGAGAGACTTGCTAAATAAGGCCAAGAGCGGATCCCGCTTGTAGTGCCGATGATGATGATGATGAAATAAGATAAAAAGGTATAAATAATTTATTTAGAACTTTTTTTTGTCGAAAACTCAATTTTTGGCTTTTTTTACGAAAAAAAGTTCTATAGCTAAGATCCTGTGTACTTCACTAACAAAAGTCATCTAGTTTATGAAAAAAATTGTTCATGCTTCCAGATGGTGATCCAAAGGACTTTTACTGCATGCCGCGGAGATACTTTTTTAAATGTGCCGCCCTTTTGCTAAATGATGCCAATAAGTTTTTTTTTTTCATATACCCGAAGAGTTGCTTAATCGATTCATTTATTATTTGTTTATGATTATTTAAAAACGTGCTAAAAAAATATAAAAAAAGTCTTTTTTTGGGCTCTAAACAGATATAACCCATTAACAAATTCTATAGTATTAAGTATTCTCGCCTATGGAAAATGATTTACTGTTTATTCTGCACTAAAACGTGTGTGAGTGTTGTTAAGAAACTTGGTTTGAATTTTTTTTTTGTTTTAAAAATTAATGTAGTAACTGATTTGGGGCTCAACAGAAAGACCTTCTTCTCCCTAGAAAGTCACCGGAGTGATGCGCAAAAGAACCGATAGCAGGTAAGCGAACGAGTGCTCTTTACGGCCTCTACCGTTTAATTTCTTAGCCAAACAAGTTTGCTAGTTTCTTTTTTGAAAAGTTGGGGAACATCCAGCCCCTCTACACCAGGAAATGCAAAAGAGTATTCTTCCGATATACGAAAATTCATCACGAGACGGTCTACTGGAGTGTTGAATTGGCGGTTTCACTGAAAAGGTTTCAAGAACGAAAACTTAAACGGCGTTTTGCTCGAAGCACTTTTTTTTTCCGCGCCGTGCAGCGGAGCTCACAAAGTTTTGAACCGATTAACTTGAAATTTTACAATTATATTCTTTAACTTATTGACAGGAACCTGACATTTCATAAAAATTGTTTTTAACAAGATAAGAAAGTGTTTGTTTTTTGTTTTTATCCTCAAATTTGTACTTTTCAATTTTTTTTTGTTATTTGAGGTCCATGCAAAAAGGAATTCCATATTTTAATGGAAAAAATGCTGCTCGTTAATTTCGGATAACTACAAGGATATACCTGGGTGTTGCACGGCGCAAATCCGAGGAGCCAAGTTTGGTCAACTGTAGCCTCGCCATTTTGTTTTCTTTATTAATATCAAATTTTTTTCGTACACATTTTAACGTCTATTATAATATGCAACTTCAGAAATTGCAATAAATGCTCTCATACATACACGTTTACAGGGACTTCCCGTTTTAAGTTTTCCTATATAAATAAATGCTTGGTTAACTACAACATTTCAAATTCGTGTGATTTTTTTTAAACAAGGTTCCTTTAATTTATCCAAGCCTGTTTAGAGCTTATTTCTTTCTCTGCCTGTAATGGTGCCAACTGCAATTTATAACCCAAAAAATCCGCCGGTGTACTTCGACCAACTTTCATAGCACATATGAGTTCATTTAAAGTCTCCAACAAGCGAAAATTCGTTTGGTGTTTCACCCTGTTTCGTTCGAGTCCTACAGTTTCGCTGCTCACGAACACAACTTCGACCCAGTACTAAATTGAACACAGCACATTTTCCCCTTCAATCCTTCCGTTTCCCGTCAAATATAAAGTTCACGGCAAAGATGGAAAATTTGTTTTTTCTTTCTTTCAATTTCTCTATTATCCTTGGGAGTAGACCTTCAACTAGAGCAGTGAAGGTGTCAGCTGGAGTATAGAACCATGACTTACACACTGACCCGTATTCCTTCGACAGTCTTGTCACGTTTCTTTAACGCCGTACTTCTAAAGTAGGAGAGGATGAAAAATCTATCCCGAACAGAAAACCACTTGAAAGTACTCCTTTAAAGAAATATCCTTGTTTAAGAGGGGGTTACCTTGTAATTTGTTTCAACTCTTCCAAGTTGCGTTCGTGTCAGGGGGATGAGTCGGTTCTTCCTTCTCAAGAATAACTTCGTCCTCGTTCGTCTGATTCCTCTAACTGTACAGCTTGATAAATAAATTCCCCGCATCACATTACTTTACGCTTCCTTCGTCTGGAATCATGTTTCCTTTCCGTTAATTAGTTTGAAAGCGATAAAAACGGAGGATAGTATGATTCGGCAGGATCTTAAAAATGTTGAGATCGTCCGTTCGAGCGCTATCCTAGTGATTTCGTGTTGAGATGTGGATAAAGGACGTTGCTTCGCTTTACGTTTACTCAGAGCATTTAAGAAAAAACGTAATACTACCAATGAATAGCGAAGATGCCCTTCGCATCGGGTTCCGGTATCCTTTTTGTTCAATTAGATTCGTTCGATGTGCTGACATATATATACGGTTATACATTAGTTTCATTTGTATACGGTTCATTTTGTTGGCAGTTTTATTTCAATGAGCAATTTAACTTCCTCCAACGGCATAAGGACTCCTGCTTCAAATTAAAGTAAAATATTTTATTTACCAAGAAAGGGAGCGTCCCCTGGGAAGAAATAACATAAATCCTTTCAATATGCTCCTAGTAGCGAATCAGGTCTTGAAATCTGTTTGGGGTATAACTGGTTGGTGGGCAGTAACAGCTTAACAATGCCGGCACACAGAATTCAAGGACATTCGGACGAAAAATTAATTAGGCATGCAAATGAAAGGAGGTTTCACCGATTGATGAGGACTTCAGGGTGGCGGCAGAAAAGCTTCTAGCACTGGTCACCGTTGCAATGGTAATGGCACAAGCGGTTCTTTTCGAGTGACTAGTGATGACATCGTGATGGAAACCCTCGTCAGTAATGGGGAATTTATTGGGCATGACGTGGGAGAATTCTAATTGCTCGCTCCTTAAGATAATCATCAATTTCTTAGTGGAGCCAATCGGGCTGTGGCGAGTTCCGCAGTACTAGAGAAGAGAACGATCTTTTTAGTGATGAGATATAGATTTCGAGGTTCCCAAAGTGAATACGTCGTTAGAAGAATTCATTGGCAGAATTTGTTGATGTTTCAGCTAAGTTACCATCGAAATTGATATCGGGTCTGAGAGGTTAAATCTGAACATTGAATTATTGGCATTTAGTAGCGATAAAAACAGGTGTATTGCCTGTAATTGTGATAGGTTCAGTGAAACCCTTAATTGAGGGAAGGTTGAAAAAATGTGTGTGTTGCTGTGAGAAGTCGACATTATATCTCTAAAAATCACCATATACAAATTTTCATCAAAACCAAATTGCAAACATTGTTGTTGGCGCTAAAACCGTAATAAGGAGACATTGTATGACGAAAAGGCGCAAGGCTAATGACCTTGCCCGGAAAAACAAATTATTATCGGTGAAGAGACTTACTAAATAAGGCCAAGACCGGATCCCGGTTGTAGTGCCGATGATGATGATGATGATGATGTATGACGAAAAAATGTTTGTCAGTCAATCAGGTGAATACGTGGAAGCTTCACGTTGATCCAGGAACCAACAGGGCAGAAGTAACGATTTTCTTGGGATGTATCCCACCCCGACACATGTTTGATATGTAATTCAGTTAAATATTGATGTAATATTCAGCCGTGGCATTTAGAGAGTTGTTTGGTGTTTTTCAGGGCACCATAATCTCACCTGCCTTACATATCATAATTATAAATAATTTCTTTCCATTAGCTGCAACACAATGCACCTGTTTGCTGATGGCAATACATTGAGTTTTTTTGTACGCAGTCGAACAGCTTCGCATGGCATTATTAATCAGCAGGCTGCTCAATTATTTGGATTCCAACCTCAAAAGGGGATTGTCTAATCGAGTACAATTCTTTCCCTTTAGAATCCAGGGCTGCCCCTTTTCGTCAAAGACTTGTATCATCCACTCGAAAGAACTATCAATTTTTCGTACTCGAATTAATTCGACTTTAACAGGTTGGCAACTGTTATATCGAAGTTTGACCTCCGATATAAACATTTAAATAATTAATTATCAGAAGGTAGTTTTTGTTTATAATGTTTTATGGTTATTATTAATAGTTATTACAATGCAATACCTGAGCGTAACCCCAGATATTAACATTTATTAGTTAATTATTAAAATGTAGCACCTGAGCGTAACCCCAGATGCTATCATTTAAATTTTGTTATTGAAAAGTGAAATCAGGTGGACAACAACAACAAGCAAGAAGACTTAACCAAAGTTAAGCCTTCTTGCTTTCGATTTCTGAGTAACTCGCAACTCTCTTGCAGCCACTTTATATACCATTTTAATTGCTAACAATTGCAGATGGAGCATTTTTCCTACCCAGCGCGTGTAGTTTATTTGGGGGTTAATTGCCTGTCATTCTCAATTCGCAATTTTCAATAGTCGCTTAATTTTCTGCAAAAATTGCAGCAGGAGCAATTTATATATTGATTCGATTTGCGGCAGCAATGACCGAACCAATTTCAGTGCATTGCTCTGCGGGCAAATCGTATCATACGTTTAATTTGCGACTTATCGCTGCATCCGCCATTTTCGCTGCGATCAGCATTTCGCTGCCGCTGCGCTAACGTCTTTGAGAGTACCGCTCATGTCCCATATCATGTAAAACATCGTGTTAACATGTGTACCTGTAATCTAAAACCGTTTAGGTCTGGTTTTGCTTTTCGTAATGCGAAACGAAAGGCAAGGTCACGTGCACGATGGATATGCTTTGGACAATTTTCGCAAGGTATGCGATATGTTTTAATTTGGGGAAGTCTTTACTTCTGAATAAACGCGGGTTTGTATATTTTGCATGGTATGCAAAATACGAGTTTTAAATGGCTGGACAAGCGAATATGCGTTGCACGCAGAATTCTTTGATTATTAGATTTCTATTATGTGAGGATGGTTGTTTGAGAAAATATCTGAGATGGCGTGAGGATGCTTGTGATATTGATTGTTTTGTTTAATAGGGGGTGTGTAGTGAGGTGTAACACGACGAAGTAATTGCAGATTTCACACATAGATGTCTGGCCATATTTTTTAATGGCTTCTGTCAATGACATATTTTTTTCCTTTTAACATTTGTTAGCTGTCAGTCTTACTTTGCTTTAGAAGCAAACTGGGCGTATTTTTGTGAAAAGGTATTAGTTTGGCATCACCCTTAATATGTAGTGCAAACGCGGGCATTTTCGTCGTTTTGTATTTTTGTATTTCCGTAAAGGAGAGAACGTAGCGTAAGCTGCTAAAAAGTTACGTGATGTGTATGGTGACGAAGCCTTAAAAGAACGACAGCCGGAATTGGTTTGACAAATTTTGTTCCGGAGATTTTTCACTGAAAGAGAAACAACAATCAGGTCGACCAGGTGAGCTTGATGATGATCATATTAAAGCAATAACCGAGTCGGAGCGCCGTGTAACTGTATGAGAGATAGCAAGAATTAAATGTGTCACATTCATCACAGACATTGAGAAATATTTAAAACGTATGAAACTCGTTAGAAAGCTTGATGTTTGGGTTCCACATGATATGAAAGAAGTTTATTTAACAACGCTTGCGAATTGCACCTTAGACGCAATTAATCCGATCCTTTTTTGAAACGAATCATCACTGGTGACGAAAAATGGGTTGTTTATAGTAACGGCAATCGAAAACGATATTGGTCCAGGCTTGATGAGCCAGCACAATCCACCTCGAAAGCTGATATCCACCAAAAGACGATCTCAATTTGGTGGGACTGGAAAGGTGTGTGGTGCATTTTGAACTGTTTGCAAGAAACCAAATGATCAATTCGGATGTGTACTGTCAACAACTGGACAGATTAAATACAGCGATCAAAGAAAAACGGCCAGAGTTGGTCCATAGAAAAGGTGTCATTTTTCACCACGACAATGTTAGGCCACATACATCCTTGGTCACCCGCCAAAAATAACTGGAGCTTGGTTGGGTATTGATGTTACAACCACCATATAGCCCTGACCTTGCTCCATCAAATTCCCATTTATTTCGATCTTTGCAAACACTTCGGCAAAACTTTCAATGGCAATGCCGCTGTGAAATCGCACTTGATTCAGAAAGATAGCAAACGGTCATCGAACAAAATGAAAAATATATCATTGATTAAAGTTTATTCGTTGTATTTAAAAAAATGTGTTTCTTTTGTAGCGTTTCTGACAGATACACACACAATACACAAGCAAATAGTAAAGAACACCAAACGAAAATTGAATAAGAAATAGCGATAACATAACAATCCACATCAGTTGAATATACTTGGGTTTAAACATCGACTTCTAAACACGGCGGTGGTCTGATGGGTTGCACTTTGGTTCAATTTTTTGTGATTCTAACTGTCATAGCGTCAGTTTGAATCACACGTTCTTCACTATCATCCCAAACGCTATAACTGGTGATCCCGACGTGATCTGTACACACAGCACACACCTTCCCATAGTAAACAGAACTTCACGACACGATCACGACTTCCGTATAGAGAACTGGCACACTCGCCTGCTCCGACGTTTTCTCGTTCGCCCCGTCCTTCGCACACGAAGCTTATCGTAACAAAGTTACTGAGAAGGGAGTAGTGTGGCGTTTCTAACAGATACACACACAATACACAAGCAAATGGCGAAGAACACCGAACGGAAATCGAATAAGAAAATGCATCAGAGCCGTATACCATGGCGATAACATAACAACTCACATCAGTTGAATATACTTGAGTATAAAAATCGAATTTTAAACACGGCCAGTAGCCTCATTTGTTACGCATTGGTTCAATTGTTTGTGATTCTAACTGTCATAGCGTCAGTTTGAATTACACGTTCTTCACTATCATCCCAAACGCTATACATTTATCTCAGAAAATTGGCAATTAGTTAATAAATTATAAATTGGATCGACCACATATGTACATATTTGAAACTTCGAATGTTTTGAATTTATTAAAACCTAACTCTACCCTAACCTAAAAAAAGCTAAATCTATATAAGTTTTCCATTGATTCAAGATAATAGTTATGTAATACCAAAGGTTACGCACCTCCCGTAAACGTTAGGTTACGTATCCTCATATCAGCATACAAATATAATATTAAAATTATTTATTTGGTACCGGCAGTATTCCACCGGCTACGCCAAATTGTAAGGTTATCTGATGAAATATTACCTGATTGTATGTGAGCGGTCCGTCCTTGCTGTTCCGGGTTTCAGGTGGACGGTTGTTACGAACGACTTAGTTAGTGGTTGTAAACTTTTGTATTTCTTTAATGCTGTTGTTGTAGTTTAACAAGTTTAACGTAATACTGTAATTTATCAAGTTTAACATAATACAACTTTACTTTTTACTATTATTATTTAACTTCAAACAAAGGGCCCACTGATTCAACGCATGGCTGCAACCCTTCGCTTGCCTACTTAACTTTCCTATTTTATTTCAGAGTAAAAGGCCCGCTGTTCCAACGCAAGGCTGCAACCTTTTACTCCGATCGATTGACTGGCCATTCAATCCGTTTGCATCCTCTCTTTATATACTTCAAAGTCTGGGGGCAGAAACGCAAACGATGCACCTTCACTTGGACTTCGACCCAGACACATTACCCATATTAAGTCCAAAACAACTGCATTTCTTAATTATCTTTTGTAACTTAATTGGCCCTCGCAAGGTGCAACGGCCGCATCCGTTCAAATGATGTTTGCACTAAATCAATCAAAATACAATAACCTTCGCTCGGGCCATTTGTACCGTTCAAATAATAATTGCACTCGACCAAACCAATTGAAATATAACAACCTTCGCTCGGACCATTCGCACCGTACAACCGGTTCAAGCTTTTTCGTTACGTTCAACTGGCGAGAGCTTTGCGGCTACGTCGGCTGGCATTCGCAAGACACTCCATTTAAATGGTACTTCTATTGCAATTGAAAGCACCGGCTGCGTCTTGTGTCAAGTATGGTTCCTAGTTTGAGTTGCAAGCCAAAGGTGTGCAATTTGATACTCGTATATCTCCCGAACCAATTGTCCGACAGCTGCCAAGTTTATACACGTATTGTTTGAAGGTTAGTATTAACTAAAAATCATATAGATTTAATTTTAGTAACACCAGCTACGTGTCAGCCTACGAAGTTTTCAGCCGACCTGATATATTGTAGTATGCCGTTTAGAGGCAACGCTCCCCCTTTCTCATATTTAGTTTAGTCATTTTAGTTTTAATTTGGTTGTATGTTTGTAACTTTAGAGAGTTTTGTTTTAAACGTTTGCTTGTAAAAAAAATTCAAAACCTGTATGTAAATTGCTCCAGCAAAATTGTGAAATACCTCTTATATATTGACAACTCATGCCAAAAGGCATAAACAAAAACCTAGATATTGTATAATTTAGTGTTTGCCTGAAGAGCCAGTAAGTTAACATAAGAACTATATTTGTAAAATAGGACATGCATTTAGTCCTACATAAAGAAAAAAGTATAATTTGATTCTGAATCAAAAAAAAAAAAATCCCGCTCAAGCTATAGAATTGATTAACTCGACTCTGGGTGAAAATTCTGTGTCATTCAACAGTAAAAAAGTTGTTTGTAAGATTTCGCCCAGGTGCAATAAAAGAATTTGACGACGAAGAACTCGAAGTTATACAAATCCACGTGAAGCTCAAGAAGGACTTGCAGAACAATTGGAATCTCACCAAGAAATATCAATCAATCTTTGTATAAGTATCTTTTCCAATAAAGTTCAATTCGACAAAAGCCCCGAGTTTCTACGTGAACACCTATTATATTCGCATGTTAACAATTAAATAGTAACATTTATTGCCGGGTAGATATTTTTGATGTTTTTTTTGTTTCTTTTTCATGAGGAGGAAAAAGTATTTAGTGTAAACGTGGTCTCAGAGCGTGCAGTGCTCGCGTTTAGGCGTCCGTTTCATACGTTTTTCAATGGTAAAATTTTTCTAACATGATGTTTAAAAACGTTAAAGGTTCGCGTAAGTCAGGGGTGCGTCCAGGGAGTCGATATAAAAAACGAAAAGGATTTATGGGAACTGTAAATGAACTGGAAACGGAGTATGCGACTACATCGGCACAAAAATTGGCTACACCGCCCGACTTCGCTCCAACGGTCGTCGAATGCAACTGCGGTGAGAGGGTCATCGAGTCCTGTCCACGAATCGCCAACAAAGCTTACGAAATTAATCGTAGAATAGTATTCGTAATGCGTATCTTGGGTGTCGGGTTAAATGGATTACATTGTTTCACTTCACTGATGGATATTGGCGAATTTACGAAACACATCTACTACGCTGCTCTCGATAATGCACACACCGCTTGTATCGGCGTTTTTTTTTTTCCATGATAAAAAAGCCTAGCAAAGTAAAAAAGAAAAAACTGAAGAAAGTGAAGATACAAAATTTACTGCTTCTGGAGATGGTAGTTAGAGCAAAGGGGGTCATACTGCTAATTATGGCGTTATGACATTGATCCGCAACAAAACAAATAAAGTTGTCGATCTTACTGTGAAATCGCATTATTGCCAAGGCTGCAACCTTATGAAAACAAAGAAAGGCACCCCTGAATATGATACTTTTTTTTTTTTTTTTTTATTAGACTTCTCTCGGGAGAGGCGAACCTACAGCGTCGAGTGGGCGCCCCGAGATGCCATCAAATACCTGTTGCAGTTCTTTTTGAACAGTTGCAGGTTGTAACGCTCCGGGAACACTCGCGTGGGAAGGGAGTTCCACAGCTTCCCCGCTCTGTAACGGAACGAGTTCTGATACCGGGATGTTCGCGCTGTCGGGAGATGAACCACAAACGGTGGGATGAGCACGAACCAGTTTACACATTGGATCACAATGGAAGTTCGGGTAAAATGGAGCCTGACGAAAATGCGAGGGAGGTTTCACGCAAAATAACAACGAAAGTTTCAATGCTACTATCTGGCAAATGGCGCCAAAACACACATACAGTGGTAAGAAAATCATTAAAGTTGCGGCTCTTACTGCAGCTTGTATGTTTAATGAGGGGTTTTTACCCGTATTGCTAACAAGCAAGTCAACGCTGACCGCAGCCTAGTATACAACTCGCTCGACGCACGAACAGCGAGGAAAAAGGCGAAAATGCAACTGGAGGACCAATTCGAAGTTGTGGAAGGAATTGTTTATGGTCCAGGAATAGATGTCTAGCTGTTAGTATAAAAAATCCCAATGGTTTCATGAAAAAAATCACTTTTATCTTTTGTCTAATTTATCTCCAAACTTTAAATGTGTTATTCTCGAAACGACTTTTTTGAGTGCGGTGTAAGAGATAATATGAAAACGGTGCATACGCACACATATTTTTAACAAGCGCACGCAAATTGTGTATATATTTATTTTTTTTTTTTTTCGTTATAACTAATACTTTTTTTTTTCAATAGTCCGACATTTTGTTGTTTTTTATCAATTTTACGAGTAGCATTGTGAGCGAAGCAACTTTTGTTATTGTAAAAGAATGGATGAAAAGGAATTTCGTGTGTTAATGAACCGTTCCTTTAACATGAAAAAAAAATACTCTTGAAGCCAAAGCTTGGCTTGATAAACATCATTTGGAAGTGGTTTGCTAGATTTAAACGGGGCGAAATTAGCACCGAAGACGATGTACACAGTGGACGCCCGCAAGAGGCTGTCACGAGACGCAAACATAAGAAAAGTTCACAAAATAATTATGAACGACCGTAAATTGAAATTGATCGGGATAGCCGAGGCTCTGAGGATATCAAAAAAGCGTGTTGGACTTATTGTGCATGAATATTTGAACATGCGAAAGCCGTGCGCAAAGTAGGTGCCGTCCGAGCTCACAATCGAGCAAAAGTTTGGTGTGGAGCTGAACTTCTTTTCTTTTGCGGCGTAAACAATCTCCCTTTTATTCCGCACTTCCTTGTCTCCTGCCCGCAATCAATCTCCTTAATCGTTATTTTGCTTTTATCTCTTATTGTGTTGCGAATTCTCCTTTTCTCGTCCCCGATGATTCAAAATTAAATTTCGTCTCCCGTAAACAATGCCATTATATTTATCGTTAACCTATCTCCGATTTAATAAAGCTTTACGCGAATTCGAGATACCATTTGAGTTATTTGGAGAGAATGTTTTTGAATCAATTTCTTTTCTACTGACTGTAGTAGTACCAATAGTCGTAATAGTGCCACGCACGTTACGTTATCACCTTGGTGTCCAGATCTTAAACGATGATTCAGGTCTGCAGACAAGGTGATAGCGTACCGTTCGTGGCGACTATCACGACCATCGGTACTACATCGGTACAGTCAGTAGGAAAGAAATTGATTCGAAAAAATTCTCTCCAAATAACTCAAATGGTATAACGAATTCGCGTAAAGGCTTATTAAATAAAAAGCTATGCGCCATGGCAAACGCGCTGGTTAGAATAGTATCAAAGCCGTCCCCGCCTGTGTCGCAGTCTCCGTCGTCTTAGTCGATCTTTCTTAAAAATTATTCCGCGGGGAATAAGAACCAAGTATCACCCCATTGTAATCACGAAATAAATAATAAATTCCGTATAAATCAGAATTCGACAACTCTATCTACAGCTTCAACGCTATCTTCGCCAAGTGAGGTGACTACTCATAATAACAAAAAAAAAGGAGAAGGGCAGCGATAAATATAACGACATTGTTTACGGGACACGAAATTTAACTTGGAATCAGAAATTAACAGAATTATACTTTTTGAAGAATAACAAAACAGTATCTCCGCCTTTCATTTCCCACACACGAGTTTGACATTGTTCCGCCGCCTCCTTCTCATCCCATATTATATAGTTCACTCACACCACGGCGCATCACAGTAAATTAACAGGTCGGATGAATGTCGAGTATGATATTAATTTGACCTTGGGGTCCAAAAGACTACTACGGAAGAGGCTTCTTGTCATAGCATATGGGTTTTTAGCTGCGGTAAGAGCTGATTTTTTGTTCTTATCAAAGTAAAGATACTGATCAACCCAGATAGCAAGGTATTTAACTATAGTTTTTACCTGTAGGGGTAGATTATTACTTCTTATAATAGAAATTTTTTTGCAGAAAGGACAGCTGCTATATACTTATCAAAGTAAAGATAATGATCAAGCTAGATACCAAGGCATCTACCGTTTTTACTTGTAGGGGAAGATTATAATTTCCTACAATGGGAAGTTTCTTCCAATATCGTTTTGTATACCTCGATGCCATGGATAGATGCGTTCTGAAAAGGACAGTCTCTGTTTTCTGGATCTTTAATGTCCAGTCGTCGCAAAAACGTCTGATTTTCTTGAAGTCATATGGCAGAAGTCTGTTGATAACATCAATCTATTCTCCAGATCTATACCCCAATGTCGTCGGCATATGCAATGTATTGTTGAGAGAATCCATTAGATCACTAGTATAAATGTTAAATAGAATGGGAGAATTTACTGCTCCCTGCTGCAAATCGGTTTTGATGTGAAAGGTCTGGTTGGAGATTACGTCTCCACATTTCACTACAAACTGTTTACCCATTATCATATCGTAGATATAGCAAATAGAAACGGTATTTTTATTTTTTTGCTTAGCATCAAATTACGAGCTAAATAATCTTGTGCGTGGCTGTTGTCTGATTTATGAAGAGTAAGGGAACCGGCTTTGCTAACGTCCGCGCTCGACTTTATACTCACTACAACCATGAGCAAGCAAAAAGTACATACGTCTGTTGCGCAAGGGATTATTATAGAATGTTTAACAAATGAATGCGTTAAACCCCTGGACATTTTTTCTTAATTAAAGGCACAGTTCGGTCATGGTACACTGTCTCAGAATCGTGTGTATTTGTGGGACAGAGAATTTAAAAATAGGCGAGAACGTATCGAAAACAAAAGTCGTACAGATGACAATATCCGTGCCGTTCGAGAGCTTATTGAAAGTGAACGCAATTCGTTGGAGAAAGAAAGAAAAAAGTGCATTTCGAAGCATAGGACATGGTATGCCCATTCGAGTTGTCATCGTTCTTCATGACAACGCCAGGCTTTACACCGCAACCTTGACAAGGCATACATTGGAAGAAATGTGCTGGGAAACCCTCGAACACCCTGCTTATAGTCCAAACCTGTCTCTCTATGACTAATTTTTGTTCACATCCTTGAAGGAATCACTTGGAGGAAAAAATTCGGAAGTAATGAAGAAGTAGAGGAGCACGTGCGCAATTGGCTAACAACTCGCCCTAAATTTTTCTACGAACAAGGGATATTAGAGATTCCAAATCGGTGGCAAAAGTGATTAAATCACGCAGGAGACTATATTGAAAAATATTGTTAGTATAGTTGGGGTGTAACACTATTCAATAAATGTATAAAAAGAAATTACCGTTTATATTTGATTAATCCTCGTATTACCTTTTAAATTAGGTGTGTTGTGGGGAAATGGTAATGGCGTCACTACTGCTGTGGCATAATAATCCCGATCACCACTGTGAACAGTAAAACCATAAAACTTACCAACTTGGTCACCAATGCCCACGTATACACACGATTCTGAGACAGTGTATCATCACCAAACTGTGCCTTCAATTGAGAAAAAATTTCTAAGGTCTTAACGCCTTCATTTGTTAAACATTTTATAATAATCCATTGCGCATCAGACGTATGTACCTCTTGCTCACTCATGGCTGTACTGAATACAAAGTCGAGCGCGTCCTCTAGCCTAGCCGGTTCCCTTGCTTTTCATAAACCAAACAACAGCCACACACAAGATTATCTAGCTCGCAGCTTGTTGCTAAGCAAAACAGCAAAATTACTGTTTATGTTTGATTAATCTTCGTATAATAAAACCTAATTGAAAATAATATTACAAACATTTCTACAAGAAAGCCATTATAGAGTTGTCTTCAAAATCACAAAACTATAGAACTAAATTGTGCATGTTTGGGATAATGGATTTCTTTTTCCCCAAACTAATGTATACCAGTCGGACATCACAGTGAGACCAGCTGCAAATGGCTGTTTGCTTATGAAATATATAGTACATGAGAACCTTGTCCATGATGATTTGTGTGTCATTCGGGATATGTCATCAAATCAATAGGAACTTGGTCTTGAAACGCAACTTCTTTTATAATAGTGTTGAATGATATTAAATCAGTTCAAACTGACGCGGTATTTTGCAAAATATTCACAATTATAGTCATCATCATCATCGGTACTACAACCGGGATCGGGTCTTGGCCTTATTTAGCAATCTCTCCACCGGTATCCGGTCCATATCCGAGACTTGTTAAATTGTCCAGAATAATTTGTTTTTCCGGGCAAGGTTATTAGCCTTGCGCCAATCACAATTATAGTATGACCCTGAAAATATGGGTAGTTTATAATATGTGGAAATACGAGTATAACAAATATTTTGGTATACCTAGATTTGGTAACTTATATACAAGTCATTTTAACCATACGGAGTCAAAAGCCATTTCAAAGTCAACCAAACAGGCCCCTGTGCTTTATCGCATTGCCTTGTTCTACTGTATCTCTGAAACTAGTTTTGTCACACCGTGAACTGTATCGTGTTGCGATCTAAAGCCAAGCTGGTTGTTCGGAATATCATTTTCATCACACCAGTGTATTAATGTTTCATTCATAATTTTCTGAAATACCTTCCTGGTGTTTGGATGCTAACTAATCGAGCGAGTATTGGTGGGGTTGCTTCTGTCCTTGCCCTTTTGGGGGATGAGATGGACTGTTACGTGCGGCTATTTGGTTTATTTACATTGTGATACAGATATCTGCTGGACATTTTTTTGGTTAAATGGTGTGATATTGTTTGTGACCTTAATCGGACTCTAATTTTTTGTTTGGAACCGGGATTCTTCCTTTACAGCTGCGAGTTGGAATTTGTTTGTTTTTCTTGCTATGTGGCAAAATACGTCACAAACTGGCGCTGCGGACAGGATTGTTTTTCTTGCTGTGTTGCTAAATTTACCAGAAGTTGGATATTGTCTTTAAACGCGACAAGAGGCACGTTCGATTTTTTTTTCCTCTTCTCTTTTTGTGCCTAATTTTTCTTTCCTTCCCCCTTTCTCACTCTCTCTCCTCTCAGGAGGTGTAGTGGTCATTTGTGTTGTGCCGTTTTTCGCGCGGTCTGCAATTTTGTGGCTGCGAGAAGAGTGGTCGTCCCCTTTGAGAGTGTTTGTTTGTCTGTGTGAGGATCCTTGTTGTTTTTCGCACCCCCTCGGTCTGTGTGCGGCCTTTGGTAATCGGGGATTTCGAAATAAAACACTAATCAGCTCAGACGTTGTGGGTTTGTATCCGATATACAGCCGGCTCGTGTGCGGATTGGTTCTGTTGCGTTTGGGGTGGTTCTCTAGTTGGATCTCGGGGTTGGGCTGTTGTTTTTTCCGGTTTTACTGTTGGCCATAGGGCTTGTCGAGGTTCCGGTTTTGGTCCTGGTATCGAGGAGTTTTGAGTTTAGTTAGACGGCCTATTGGTGCAGACGAGGCAGCGACAAAGAGTCGGCCGAGATGGCACCCCTGCCCGAGCGCGGCCCGAGGCACTTCCCGAGCCGCCGGGTGACGAGGTGGATCCGGAGGCATTCCACGATTCGCGAGACGAATTTGTGGACGAACGATCACCAACGCGCCCTCCTCCCACCGTTAGCAAACAAGCTGTTGAAAGCATGGGGAACACACCGATGCCTTCGTATTTTAAACTGGGCCCGCAACCATGTCCTGTACGGACTATGTTGGGCACAGACAGGGTCTTCGACCTCGTGTCGAAGGCGGTCCCCATGTTTTCGGGACAGGGAGCCCCGGATACAGCCGAGAAACTCTCTTTGTTTCTCAAGGGCTGCAGAAGGACCTTGGATGGTCTGGCGGTGGAGGAGGAGCATACCTTCCTCCGGTGGCTACCCTCTAGGCTGAGCGGCGAGGCTTATCGAATGTTCGAGGAGCGGCCACCCACGACCTTCTTCGAAGCGGTGCAGCGTCTCAGAGAGGCCTTTGAACCCCGAGTGTCGTATGAGGAGTTGTGCGCACAACTATCCAAAATGCGACAGCTTCCCTCCGAGGGTGCCACGAGTTTCGTTTCCCGAGTGAAGCGGGCCGTGGTACGGCAGGGTGGGTCCGTCTTCGCAAGCCAACTTGAGGGAATGGCCAAGCCGGTGTTGGTAAGGGGTTTAAGGGAGGAATGACTAAGGCACTTCCTCCTCACGTTGGGTAATGTCCCGTTTCGCAGCATGGTGGACCACCTGACCGGATTCGAGCGAGCTAGGAGTGAAATGTTGCGACAGGAAGACCTGTTTGTAGATGCGCAGCCCGGAATCGCCGATCGGGCGTCGGAATCGTTGACTATAGGACCGGGCCCCTCCTCAATCTTTATAGATGGCCCTTCCTCCACTTTTAGGGATTGCCCCGCGACGCCGGCGCCGGTTTTGTCGAATCTTGACCCCCAGGTGGTGTCATTCGTGTTGCCTGCCGAAGAGCCATACAGTCGTCGACAGGGAGAGGACAGTTTTATTCGGGAGCGGTCGTACGGGCCCCATAATTATCGAAGGGATGCTGGTGCCTATGCTCCGGCCTCCCCTGGCGAGGGAACGTGGTCAAACACCGTGTCTTCCTCGAGCCGGGGTGGAGAGTCGCAGAGCTTGGCACAGGGGGCGTATGTGCCTCAGGGTTGCTCCGAGCCAATGGCAGGATACCCAGGTGCAGACTGGGGGGAGCGCAGGAGATAGGCGCGGAAAGCGCCGAAGGCAGCGCCGACAGGATCGTAGGGCCGGTAGTAGTCGCGCGGTGGCTTCGGACTCCCGGGTGGCGAGTGGAGATAGTAGGCGAGGATCGTCCGTGTCGAGCGGTGGCTGTAAACGACCCGACTCCATGGACTCGAAGTCGTCGAAAACTGATGCGAGGCATGACGCCGCATCAGGCAGCGCGGGGAACCGGAAATGGCGACCCCGGCGCATTGGGCCCAAAGTAGGCCGAAAAAATAGCTCCAGTTCAGCTAGTTCGGAGTCCAGTGGGACTCCCGAGCAGGACAGTACTGAACGGAGGAGCGAATTATTGTGCGAGTTTTGCGGTCGACACATTCACAAGGCGGCAGAGTGTCGACATAAGGCAAAATGGGAGAGTTCGGGAAACTCCCAAAGGTCGGGTCGGCAAGATCCAACCTGACCGCACTAGAAACACAACCCAGCTCCAGCTGTTCTCAGTTTTCGCCGACTCAGGTCCCGATTGTCACTCTTCCTTTGGACATTGGCCGTAGGAACTCAACGCGCCTAATCGTGGACACAGGCGCTGAGATCAGCATGTTGAAGCTGAAGGCACTCCATCCTAGATATGGCATGGATGTGCATAAATATACAACTCTCCAAGCGCTGTTTGTCAAAGGAAAGTCGAGGAGATGCTGCACTGGGAATTTCAAGTTGCACCACGAGATTTCCTGCACTTTCCACTCCTTGCCGGGTTTGGAGGAAGGCGGATTGTTGGGGTACGACTTCCTGTCTCGGAATTGTAAGGTAGACGGGCCGGGTGGCTGTTTGGTTTTTCCCCGAACGACCGCAAATCCCGTGCCATTCTCCACTCAATTTGCCAACTATGGGACGGGAAGGGTTGAACATGTGGCAGCCGAACGGGGAGACGTGCCAAAGGGACCTGTTAAGGTCGATACTGCGACAGGTACTCGCCCGGAGACCCTACCCATACAGGGGAGGGCTGCGAAAAGATGTTCAACCACGTGCTACCCACATGGTCATCCGGATAAACCCCAAACAGCGGACGTTGATAATAACATAGTTCTAGACAACATTTTTTATAAAAAACAAATAAGGAAAGGTTAAGCCTTCCTGAATCTTGGAGCCCCTGATCCTAGCTGGCCAGACTCTGGTTTCTCTCCGGAATCTTCATCCTTGTAAAGGAACTTCGTCCGGGGATACCAAATTGAGAGTCTGGCGAAAAAGTATTTAAGGCCAGGCCTAATACTGCAGGCGCGTTCCCAGCGCAGACTGCAAAGGCGAGCCCCAGTGCTGGGGGTTGGACCATGAATATGAAGTTGCGTAAGCGCACCATAATGTTGGGTGATGGCAGGTTTTGCCGCCGGAACGGGGCACCCCCCGATCTGCCAAATAGGCAAATAGGCGAGTCAAAAAAGAGAAAGAAAAAAAATTAATATGAAAGTTAAGAAAACATATAGGAGCGGGACGATTTCGTCGGCCGGGTGACATTTTGGAGGTTAGACGAGAGGGGATCACCTCGCCTTAGCCGGGGGGGGGGGGGGGGGGTCCTAATCGGATCGTGTGGGCAGTCGAACTTTCAGTCGGACCATCGGTTTAAGTGTCGGGTCCGCCGTGAGAAGTGAAGCCTTTGTTGCTTGTTTTGTCCTTGTCTCCGGGGAATGCTTGTCTGTGTTCCCCCTATTTATTAACACATGGTTTATTTATTTACTAACACATAATTGTTAATTAATTTATTTATTTATTTTGTTGATATTGTTAATTGTTTGTTTGTTTGGTCTCCGCCGTCCACTCTCCGGCGTGACATTCCTCTCCTAAGAATGCCACGCAGTCTTGTGGGGGGGAGGTATGTTACGTGCGGCTTCCGCCACCCCCATCATTTAATTTCTTTTAATATAATTTGGTTTTTAATATAATTTGATGGTAAGGTGGTGGGAAAAGCACACGATCCACACGTTGAGTGTGCGAACATACTCCTGTTCGAGTGTGGATCGTGTGCAAGTTCGATTTATTTTTTCGGAGTGGATGTTGATGGAGATGGAGAGAAAGGAACGACAGGTTTGTTGTGATTCCGTTTGTTTTGTTTTTGTTTCTCGATACGGTTGATTCGAAACAAGCGATTGATGTTGAATACGGTTTTGAATTCCGTTTAGTTGATTTTTTAAGCGGTTGAATACTGTTTTTGTTTGGATCCCGTTTGGTTGATCTTTGAGGAGTTGATTCAGAAGTGTAAAGGAAAAAAGAAAGAAAAAGCCCGTTCCTTGTTTTTTGGAAAAAAAAGTAAAGTTTAAAAATTAAAAGTAAAGTAAAAGCTGAAGGAAAAATAAAGTTGTTGGAATTAAACGAAAAGCTAAAATCTCGTGCTTTAATCCGTCGAAGACGGAAGCAGGAAGGGAACATCCCATCGTTTGTGGTGCGATTAAATTCGCAGGAACTCATTAACTTCTCCACAAAATCACCATTTGGCGGTGGCCGCCCTGGCAGAGTAAAGAGGAAGAACCAGTTTCAGAGGAAGAACCAGAGGAAGTTTCAGAGGAGGAAACTGGAGAAGAACCACAGGTGGTGGAGCTGCCGCTGAAGAGGAAGAGATTTCCCCATTCCTTGGAGAACGAGATAATAGACTCTCCACGCTGGACTAACCAGGCAACCAATTTTAAATACCTAAATTTATGTGGCAAAATACGTCATAGGACTACTGTGTGTACGGCTCCTCGATAGTATAATGGTTAGTATACCACGCGGGAGACCGGGGTTCAATTCTCCGTCGGGGAGCCTCTGGCACAAGACTAATGACCTTGCCCGGAAAAAACAAATCATTATGGAAAATTTAACAAGCCTCAGGACTTGCTAAATAAGGCCAAGACCCGTTCCCGGTTGTAGTGCAGATGATGATGATGGACTACTGTAGTTTTCCAACAGGTTGGATAACATGCATTCTTTACAGCGTTATTGAACAAAACAGTGTAAACCTTCACTGCTTCTAATGTTTGGAATACTATCTATTCCAGAAGACTTCTTAATAGATCTAAAGATGTCCGTAAGTTCATCTTTGTGGACAAATATAGTCTCGTCTAGATTTCTAAGGAGAGAATCCGCTTTATTGTTTCCGTTAAAAGTAGTGAAACTTCTGTTTTCGAGACGCCAATTGTTAATCACATTGCGTAGCGAAATATGTTTTTGGAGGGCCATGGTTCGAGGTCGCGGTTAGGATGAACAGATTTGTTCACTCTGTACACTGCCTCGAAACAAGCGCCATTGGGTTCGCTTTCTTTTGCGAATCCTCGAACAATATTAGGTTTTCATTGGAGTTGATGTGTTCCGGGGTAAGTCCTGTGTTCATTGTTCATGTTTGTCATTTTCCAGAGTCCGCGGAACTCGCAGACACAGAATCTCATTATAATCTTTCCTTCTAAATACTTTATTTATTTTTGGGAACATATTCGGTCCATTAGTTTTAATGGCTTGAATTTTGTTGCTACATTCTGCAATAATAACTGATCTATAATAGTCGCGTTCAGTTTTTGAAGGTCTTTGATTATTGACCTAATTGTTTTTATCTCCTGGCAATTTGGGTAACTGAAATGTCTATAAAGCAGTTTCAGCTCGAAAAGCAGAATGCTCTTTTGCCTATACAGTCCTTGAGTTTCTGTACCGATTTGTACGGCCCTCCGCGTGAGTTAATTTTGGGATAGAACGATTCATTGTATTAGTAAGAATCTTGTTCATCGTCAACAGATAAGTATCAATTTCATCATTATGAAGATTCATTGTATTAGTAAGAATCTTGTTCATCGTCAACAGATAAGTATCAATTTCATCATTATGAAGATTTCGGTCATTCGATGGATCTACCCCATTGGAGCGTAATTATTTTTCATTAGCTGAACATTCACAGCAATTATTTTAAGACTTAACTCAGTCGCAGAAAACATTGTGTCTATGGTGTGGAGTTATCAGGAAACAGTGTCGAATAAATAGTATCCGGTCGGGTCGTCTGTCAGTTTTTTGTTCGAACTTTTCGATTTTTTTTTTTGAAACACGGAAAACTGTGGTTGCATGGTGGACCGTGGAATTGCTGTTATGTCTGTTTGTCCCTCTGCTGCAGATAATTTTATGTTGTTGCAGGGTTGTTCAGTTTTACAGTTTTTATCAACCTTTCTTGTCCACATCGCATTCCCAAGTTCAATCATTTCTCTGCAATGTTTTAACAGTTTAGATAGATTTTTTGCGACGCAATGAAGCCAAGTGGCTCCAATTTTGCTGCTTATTGCATTTTTTTTTGTTTTTTTTTTGCTGCCTTATAGCATGTGCAAAATTAACAAATTCCTTGTACCAGTTTTAATAACACATCTTTCTCTCGTCCAGAGATTTTAAGAATGTCTCGCCTGAATCTTCAATTTCCGTGAAAGGTCGTGTGCTTTTTTAATTGTCAAAAAGGACCTTTTCTATCCTTCATTCCATTTGAAATGTTAGCCAGGTAAACAATTACCCAAACTACAGTCATCAATGCTGCTAATCAAACCACTCGTCTCCTTTAAGATTAATTTTCAAATTGATTCCGAGGATATCCTCCTCGTATTATATCTGTTATCCTGATGAACAAACAGACCTGCATCTCTGTCAGTCAGTATTTCTCATATTGATACCTGTCATACCTAGTCATAGCTTTGATGTTATCATATCTATGATTTAAAACTATTACTGGCAACATGTACTTCTTTTCCTTTCCATCGCCTTTGCCCGAAACAGTTGTTGGCAAGGCTAGAATGGCCAACAGTCATTTCGTTAAGGTAGGAAAACTGTTTGTCGTGAAAATGAATATCTATGGATCAAAAAACACAGGTTGTTGGTCCTTACGCGTGGCTATGGAGAACATAGAAAAACAAAGGAACGCACGTGCTGATGTATTTGTTATAGCAAACAGTGCAAGGAGTATCCGTTTTCAGGAGATGTTTTGCGTTGCAATAGCAACGAGAAAACCAACAAACTCACCTCGAGCAAGAGATTTACTCGTATTGCCTTCCATATTCTGTCAAAGGCCATTTGCCAGGTATCCTGGTCATGTCACAAAAGTTAAGCAATTAGATCTGGCTGAGTGCATGTCGACTTCGCTCATATGTAGGAAAGCTCTTTCAAGTCCCAATATTTATTCATCCTGCTAAGGGGTCTTTGTAGAAACAGGAAAGAAGGTAAATAGCATGGCGCTTAGTTACAAATAAAAAAAAGAAATGATAATAAAAAAAAACAAATAAAATGCAAAAAGCAGTCATTCGCCCCCTTTTAGAGATCCCAAACAGATTTGCATTCCGCATGCTTTGATATCAATCTGTGACTCTGTGAAACTCCATGCGGACTCATACGAGTGAGTGTAAATCCTACGACATGTTTTCCACTTCCTGAGTATTTAAAAACGGACGCTATTATGCTCAGTTGGACTCGAAATTAGAAACCCAACTGGGCCCAGAATCTTTTATTTCTGAAATAGTATTTCAGCTCTTTTTTGTGTCCTTTCCTTTGCGCCATGGTTTCTTTATCCATCTTTTTTATTTTTCTTGATCCTATTTCGTTTAGAGTTCTTTGCAGTACTCTGCTGGAATATAATGGCGGCGTATGAAGCAGGTGTGAAAAATGATGGTGGATATACGTTTTGGGACCAAAAAGAAGATTTCCCGTCGCTAGGTTTATTGTTAACCGCACTTTGGAATTTAAGGACTGGTTACAAATTTCTTGGGAAAGAAAGTTCCGGACAACGATTTCATCCAAGTACGTTGGGCGCGCTTATCCCTTCTTGTCGAACATTGAAAAGGATAATGTGAAACCAAATAAAAATGTATTATATTAAAAAAGGTCTTCATAAAAAGAAGATCTACTATTATTGATCAAATTGGGGATTACCGTATGACACGCCAAAATTTAAATACGGTATTGAAAAACGGAACGGCTTATTCGAAAGCATTGGATATGTAAGTTGAAAGTAATGTTTTCATGTTTATCACCTATGCTCTCTTTTTGAAGCTGTTGGTTTTTTAACGTTTTAGTTGTTACCACAAAACTGCAAATAATTAAATCATAAAGATTTTAATGATTTATAATTTTTTTTAATTTCATTTTTCACAATATAAATTGGAGTGGGCGAAGCAATCAACTTGATATTCAATCAATTTAAATGTGGAAACATGGCAACGGCACGTCAACCCCCTTTTTTCTTCTCAGAGTCACAAGATGGCTGAATTTCAACAACCGACGTCGGCTGTCTAGACTCTTGTTGCTTTTCCTTTTTTTGTCGCTTATGGAAGTTCGTTTGTTACGTAAGATTGGCGTCGATCAGATAGACAACTTGAGATTTGAGTGGTGCAAATCAATTGTACAAGGGCGAAGCCCCGCCCGTGCCCCTTTTTCCATTACAGTGACATCGTCACTTGTTTTTTCCTTTTATAAGTTAAAGACGAACACAAAAAGTTGGCTTGTATTTTTTAATCGCAATTTATGAAATTGGATATATTTTATTTACACTGTCAAAATAAATTAAAAAAAAAATTCTGTTTATGAACCTGTGACGTTTCTAACAGATACACACACAATACACACGCAAATAGTGAAGCACACTGAACGAAATCGAATCAGAGAATGTATCAGAGCCGTATACCATAGCGATCACATAACAATTCACATCAGTTGAATACGCTTGAGTTTAAAAATAGAATTCGTCCACACGGCGGTGGCCTGATGGGTTGCGCTTTTCTTCCATTTTTAGTGATTGTAACTGTCATAGCGTCAGTTCGAATCACACGTTCTTCACTATCATTCCAAACGCTACAATTGATGACTCACCGACGTGATCTGTACATACAGCACACACTTTCCCGTAGTAAACAGAACTTCACGACACGATCACGACTTCCACATAGAGAACTGGCACACTCGCCTGCTCCGACGTTCTCTCGTTCGCTCCGTCGTTCGCACACGAAGAGGATCGTAACAAAGTTACTGAGGAGGGAGTAGCGTGGCGTTTCTAACAGATACACACACAATACATAAGCAAATAGTGAAGAACACTGAACGAAAATCAAATAAGAAAATGCATCAGAGCCGTATACCATAGCGATAACATAACAATTCACATCAGTTGAATATACTTGAGTTTAAAAATCGAATTCAAAACATGGCCAGTAGCCTGATGGGTTGCGCTTCAGTTCAATTTTTGGTGATTCTAACTGTCATAGCGTCAGTTCAAATCACACGTTCTTCACTATCATCCCAAACGCTATAAACCTTACATTTGGTGGCTCGGAAGGAGCTCACCGAAAGGAGGAATAACACTTTGAATAATAAAAGGAAAAGAAAAACCTGATTATCTGGAACTGTTGTATCCTGATGTGGCGTTGACAATACGACAGCTCCTGGTCCGGTGAAGTTGTTTTGTTGTGTTAAGGTGTGGTGGGGCTCTACTTGTCCTTTCAATGCCTTTTTGTTTTTCACATGTTACTATTTTTAAAATTTTTTAAATTTAAGTCACTATCTTCACCGACTGTTTATTGTTTTTTGTTGAAGGTTGCGTGTTTTTTTTGGTCCGGTCTCTAATGTGGGGGTAGTAGTAATGGGTGCCGGTACGGCACAGATTCACTTGCACTCACCAACGATGTTACGCCGAAGACGAGTTCACTAAAATATCCAATAATCCAAGAGAAGAGGTGGAATAAATCGAAACACACTGAGGTAGTTTTTTTTTCTTTTTTGGTTGACGTTTAGCTTTTATTTACACCTTTTTTTATTAATTGGTTTACAGGATAGGATTTCAATGCTTTTCTTCAATTTACACGTTTTTTATTAATTTGTTTACAGCATAGGATTTCAATGTTTTTCTTTTATTTACACCTTTTTTATAATTTGTTCACAACTTAAGATTGCAATTTTACATTTGTAATTTTGGTTCCAGTACTGGTGATTCTTTTTGTAAATTCTTGTTAACACTCATGATTCCTTAAGTTACTGTCCTGCTTTCAGTTCGTTTGGAATTTTCTAATTTATCGATAGGAATTTCAGAAACAACCATTAATTCGCGGCTCAAACTTTAAAGACTTTAAATTTCGACTTTTGTAAGAAGGATCTCTCTAGACTCTTGAGCACGCTTAAGTGGTTGTAATACGAATCATCGCAATCATTGATGAAAATTGTCTTTTTTGAGATATGCACAGTGATCAACCAATTGAGATCATACTCTAATCTGTGCTCTCTCATTTTCCCCACCCATCGAGGTGAATAAACCCTTGGGTTAATTCAATAGTCGATGGACTAGAGAGAATGAGAGAACCGAAACGAAAAGCGCAATGATCCCGGGGATGATATTCTTATTGCATGCACGAACGCAAAATCTGGTGATGGCCGAGTGACCTAGTTAGGATAGCGGTTTGATCTCAGAGTGCAATGTACTCTGAGAAGGGAAAATTAAATAGGATGAAATATATCTTTGTGCTATTCACCTGACTAAAGAGTTTATTGATTCCCAGCGAATAGCGTGTCCAGGGGAAGTCGAAGGGACGCTGCAATAGCTTGGGAATTATGAGCGTGAGAACTAAACTCGAAGAATTTGAAAATTACCCCAGCGGTTTTGCGATGATGCAACCGCATCGTTTGGTTAGACTTTGCGTTGCTAACCAAATCTGGAATTATGACTTCCGGTGGAAAACATGTGCGTTTTATGGTGTTGGCGTATGACAAGAAAGGGTTTGAATTCAATTATACATCATTTGTATAAATAATGAATTCAGTTATGCGTCCTTTTGCGATACATCTTTTTTTTCAGGTGAAAAAGCCTACGGAAGGAATTGGGGTTGAGGTGGTGAGCGATTTGCGGGCGAAATTGGGTTAAAATTGTGGGTTGGTTCTCCGTGTAATGTAGAGAACCCCTACAAATCTATACAGGGTTTCTAAGACTCCGTCAGTCATTAGAAGTTTCTACAAAAGTGCGAAATAAAAGAACGACAACGTAACGCTGCCAATCCAATTGGATACCACTTACCCACAGGACCAGCTAAGGAGCCAACTACATTTCGAATTGAAGAAAGAAAATACAGTCCACTAATATAACGGCACAACACAGGATCTAACATTAAAGTCACAATCGTTTACAATTTTTACATATACTTTAGCAACCAATTGAAATAGAGTAATGTGGTCATTCTTGTACCAATGTGGGTATTTTGTCTATTTAGTCTTTAGTGGTAAGGTGCCTCCGGGGCACAGGTTCACCGCTATACCCAGTCGCTGCTTTCCGCTCAAAAAAAAATAAAACTCCGTGTTGCTCTTTTTTTTTTCATTTTTTATTAGATATGAACACAAACTACAGCTTACATACTCAGATCCGATGTCTGTCGACTAACTTATAATTAAAGACACAGAATCTCTTAGCACCAGTTAAAATATTGAAGAATCCATAGCTTGGTGTGATTATTCACAACAGAAACTAAATCGCGATTGTTCAACTTATTTTATTTAATCTAAATATATACACAAGGTTTGAGTTAAAACATTGAAGAATATTCACAACAGACAGTAAATCGTGGTTTTGTTCAACTTATTCAATTTAAAAATATTTGAGAATCCGTAACTTGGTATGATTAGTCACAACAGAAACTAAATCGCGAATGTTCAACTTATTTAATTTAATCTGAATATACTTTACATAGCCGTTAGAATAACAATATTTGAGAATCCAATAACGATCCGTTGCGGCTTCAACTTGGTGACTTTAAATGAAGGAGGACCCTTTTAATCAAACGTACACTAGCTGATTACTCCACTCGACTTATTTAACGTGGAGGCCCGCCTTGCCTCCACGGAATCTGTAACGCTATTGAAGATATTGACCGAAGCGACAGAATACCAAAATTTCCATCCATCGCCTCGGTGACCATATAAGAGATGATCTTAGAAGATGATCACCGCAAGGATGTGCACACATACAAATGCGGTTACTTCGCACTCTCATGCATTAGCTGGCATGATTGCAGCTGGTGCCATTATCTCGACATAGAGATTTTGTTGCTTACACGATCAGCGACTGCGTAAAGCATTTATGTTGATCGTGCACATATTGGTGGCATCTCCACGTAGTCGAATTCTCGATGGTAATTTCCATTTATGAGAACTCGAATTCCTTGGGCGGTCAGCCCTATGCCTTAATGTATTTGTCGGTCGGATGACCGACCGATGTGGGCATGTATGAAAAGGAAAAGATAAAACATTTCCTGCACGTGTGCGGCTGACACGTAAGGGTATATCTTGGTGATATGGTTCGGAGAATGTTGGTTGCTTGGTGTATGTCGCATGTTATACTCTCTTACTAGGAAATCCGATGATGCAACATACACCCGGCGAATTACTTTCTAGTAAATGATGTCCGAGAGGAAAATGTCTCTTGTGGTTCGTGCTATTGAATTAGCGCAAATACGGCTTAGGAGACACTTTAGGTGGGTGACACAAAGGTAATTACATGCTTAATTGCTAGGCAAGCAATCAGTACTTGTTTTATCGGTTTTCGGTCGCTCTAGGTGGACGTTTTTAAATAGTTAATGGGAAAATGATTAGTGGCGTTCAAGGGAACCGCCACAGTAACCCTGTAGTGCCCTAAAAAGCCCTACCACCCTTTTCCCCCATTCCTAATCCAAAATCCTAGCTATAATACGCTAAAACACATAAACCTATCAAAACCAGAAAAAACCCAAACATGATTCAAAATTCGCAATAAACGAATCAAACATTCGTTTATTGCCCAGCATTTCCCCCCATGGCATTATTAAATCCAAAATCTCGAATTAAAATCAAATTCGCAATAAACGAATCTAATATTCGTTTATTGTTCTACATTTGCTCCACAGCATCACCCAAATCTAAAATTCAGAGATCGTTATCTCTACCCCAAATTTTCCATTCAGGAAAACAAACAAAAAACTCAAAAGCAGATACATTCACACATCTGCGCGATAGTGGAATTTCTGTTTTTTTTTCGCACTCTTACAAGCTCCTATCGGGAAGTGTATTCCGTAACTTTAGTGTGGCGTAAAACTATGGCACCACACTCCATACTATATCAGCAGCGATTTTAAAGCCTTCACAAAGTTGACAAGTTTTGACACTTTTATAATTTGAAGGATGTTATTAACCGTATCGCGCATCGATCTATTGCCATCGGCGTCATCTATATGTCATTCTTGGGGCTTCCCCCTTCAGCCAATCATCTGTTCAAAGGTCACTCTTAGCATAATCTCGACATATAAATTGTAAGATGCAAGAGCGGTGGCTTATACTAGTATCTCTAACTGCTTTGATGTGTCATGCAAAAACACTATTCGGTCTCTCCAGATTCCAATCACTAGGTGTATCATGCAAAAACACTATTCGCTCTTCAGATTGCAGTCACTTGGGACAGAAACTTTCTCCCCACCGGCATATTGTCATAAATACAAACCATGCTACCGTTTCTACCGTGTACAACAGGTCTTTAAATTACGCACCTAACTTCATAAATTCCGTCTTCTTAGCCTCCTAAGTAAAGTGCATTGGTTCAGTGTTAGAGCCGTTCCTTGAAAACTCCTCTGCTTTTCCATTTTTTCCTTCCACAACGGAAGGAGCACTGCACTGACAAAGTAAAATCCCTTAATCACGCTTGGGTTTCTGAAGATTACTTTCTTCCGCAATTCCTTCCGATATTCTTGATTTAAAGAAGGCCATCCTCTCGTGCAAGATCTAAGAAGAACAGAAAAAAAGGACTTTCTTGTCCAAAAGACGAAACCGTGTAAATCGTGTATGCCTAGCGGCACCGGGTGCAGCACCTTTCCCACTTTACATTGAACATTTCCCTATTTTTGTTCTTATTCCCCTGAAGGCCGAGTTTACTTTGTCCGTTAACATGGCACGAAAAAATAAAGGATAATCGTGTATACAGAACATTTACCCAAGGATTGCTGGGACAAAAGTTAAAAAGCGATAAAAATCCAAAATTCCCAACTACGTACAAAAACAATAAAGACGAGAGGGTACTTCTTAAAAAAGGAAGAAGTATCATAACAAAGAGCTCAACAGAAAGTAAAAAACCGCTTGGAGCTGCTTTCGTTAGATTTGATGCTTTCGCGGACTGGCTGAGCTCCTTAGTAAATTTAGGGATAGTCTGCAGTGTTGTTGTACCTGGGACGGGCTTTAATTTGAACAGAGGTTACGAAAATGAATTTGCAGTGGATTTTATTTTCCCACATTGTTTTGGTCCTTTGGGGAGTTGGTCGGTGCCCTTTAACTAACCTGAACGTAATATGCAGTCGCATAGTATGGTTAAGGAATCATTCCTTTTGGTTTAGGACTGCGGCTTTAGTTGAGACACCTCTGGGATAGCTTCAACCCATAGAGAGACTTACGTCGACGTTGTTTGTCTTTTTCGAGTCCCTAAAGAGGATTCGTACAGGTCCTCCGGTAATATACGCTCTAGCTTAAACTTGAGATACTGCGAGAGAGGAGATCATTCGAGCGAATCGGATTTGGGACGACTGCACTTCGGAGGTTCTCCAAAATGTTGTCTGATATGTGTCTAAGTTATTCATTGGATCTCGAGTGAATTTTAAAATAAAAGATTCTCCAAAATCGGATTAAGGTCGGAAATTTTCATTTCACGAGCGGGAGGTTCTGGCAGGAAGCGGAAATCCTTATAAAGCCTAGGGTGTAGAACATGGAGTTGTATTTGTATAAGCTCCTCAAGTATGAGATACGTTGGGATGGATATATTCGTTGGTGTGTTTAGGTATCAACGTATATTGGATGTCTTATTTTTCGAACGAGGAGAGATTTTACTATTTAGGGTGTAACATACAGGGAGGTCATTGAAACACATTTAGCTTTTTGGTTATTATTACTTCACACTTTTAAACAGAACAGACATATAACTGTAAGAAGAAAAGTATCGAAAATATATGTGTGAGAGAGATAGAAAGCGGGGGATACATAGCTAGATAGAAAGAGAAAGCGAGAGAGAGGGAGGGAGAGGGAGAGAGAGAGAGATGCCAAATAAAATAGTTAGAGCGGGGAGTAGAATGTGAGAGGGCAAAGAAAAAAAAGAAGACAAAATGGGCCTAAAAACTATAGCAGACAATTGTTAAGTGAAAAGTATAGAAGTAATATAAGTAAATTTTGTTTGTTTTTAATTAACAGGAACTAAAAGTTGCTTATACCTTAAGATAGGGTATTCAATTTAATTTAATAATTTTCCGTGTTTATAAGTAATATAAGTACATTTCCGCTGTTTTTTAGTTCCTGTGAACTAAAAGGTCTTAACACCCTAAGATAGAATGTTCAATTTAATTTAATAATTTTGTAAAACATTGCATAAAATCAAATTTTCCAATTCGGGATTTAAGCTCGAAAACCTTTAAGTTTTGTAGACAAACGCATTCTTGCTGGATGACTGGAGCGAGTTCTAAACGAACTAACAAGTAAAACTTAACATGCTGGTTCAGGATACTTGTGGTATGTTACACACCAAAATCATTCGAAATTAAATTTCCCTGCAAATAATTATTATTGATTTCGTGGCACATGCCGCTGTTATATAATACTCAAAGGGTACTGACAGTTTGAGTGCTGCTGCTGTTGCTTCCTCTATCGAATGTTGGGATCTATTTTTATTTTAACAATTATCAAAATTATATTATAATACTATTTATTGGCCTGTAGGAACCCCGAAGTTAATGACTTCACCGACTCGACTCCGCCATCGTTCCCTGTCCTGTGCACTCTCCTTCCACGCGGTCAAGCGTGACCAGCCGATCGAATCTCCTCAAGGTCAAACCTAACATTGTCCTCCCATCTTCGTCGCGGCCGTCTTGCCGGTCTCTTTCCACCTGCTCTCGCCATAATCATGTATTTTGTTTTGTCTTCATTTATTTCTAGGCCCTCTTCTTCTGCGGCTTGCATGATGATTTCACTGATTTTACTTACAGTTTCTAGACTACCGCCCAGAGCAGCGATCTCATCCGCATATGCGAGCACTTGTGTGACCCCGTTCTGGGATGATCCGGCCATGTTGTCATCTTGTACCTTTCTGATGACATACTCGAGCACAAGGTTAAAAGACATGGTGAGAGACCATCCCCCTGTTTATCCGTCCCGGATTTGAAATGGTTCTGAGGTGGTTTTCTATTCTAACTCGCCCTTTGTTTTCGTTCCTGCAAATGAATGGGGGCGGCATAATTTTTCGAGATTCCCAGCTCAACTACAATATCGTAGAGTCTTTGCCTTGCGACTGAGTCGTCGGCTTTTTTGATGTCAACGAAAAGTTGGTGAACCTACGTTCAACCGATGACCCTTTCTTTTGCGGTTCGGCACACTAACTGAGTGGTAGGTAGGGTCCCAAAGTCCAATCGCCCAGTGAAATACCACCCCATTAAGCTTCGTGAAATGATTGGGAGAAATCCTTGACCACCTTTCGGAGCTTGGCTGATGGACCTGTGGGGTTTCGACCGAAGACCCACCCATCGGCCTAACCCAACTCCCCTTTCCCTACCTGCAATCCTATTACCTATCACCAGCAGCTACTACCCAGCCTCCCCGTACTCGGGCCCGAGCGAGTGCCCAGAGGCAATTACATCTCTCCGACACCTGTCGTGTTTTTTTTCTACCACAAGAATATTTGTTATTAAAATATAAATAAGCGCTTACCTGTCGTTTCAGGAGACTCGTTATATTCAACCTTCCCAGCTCGCATTCAGGTCGGTAGGCAGGGAATCGTCTCCCAGATATCAGGACCGTTGATGCCGAATCTGCCAATATCAATTCTACTCGTTCCACGGGCACAGCACTGGTCAGGGGAAAATAAAACTCCTTTTGTTCCTTCAGAACCTTGGGTTACCACAGTTTATTTTAACATGCAGCTGACTCCAACATTCTATTCAACACTGATACATTTCATTGCATAACTTAACCGGTTTCAGCGTTTAAATTAACATTATTTCAATCCACTTCAACATTTAACTCGCTTTTTCATTTTTAAATTAACATTACTATGCTACGCTGACTACGACAAAACTGTTCATCATTCACCGGTCCTCCTCTTGAATTCTCATTTCTTTTCTTTATTCTTGTTTAATTTTCGAACTTGGCTTTTTTTTTACTTTTTAATACAAGGAACGGGGCTTTGTCTTTTTCCCTTCTGCTGCAACTCAACTCTCAACGGGATCCAAAAAACACCGTATGTCCCCGAATCGACAACAAACGGAATCA
The DNA here is from genome assembly GCA_963931805.1 of Microdon myrmicae. Lineage (NCBI taxonomy): Eukaryota > Metazoa > Arthropoda > Insecta > Diptera > Syrphidae > Microdon > Microdon myrmicae. Next base: position 116,071,931 of record OZ007502.1, read on the forward strand.
AAATCACCGAATTCAAACATCTTCCTGTCTCTCTCTCGCTCATCGACGTCCACTTCGAAAACCGAATTCGAACTCGCCCACGATCCACACTCGAATCGGGGCGTGTTCGAACACTCACTTGTGGATCGCGCAACTCTTCCACCACCTTACCATCAGACTATATTAAAACAAAATTATATTATAATTACAAATTATCAAACGATGGTGGTGGCACGTAACACACCACACCAAACTCCTCTCATATATTAAAGAACCGCCACAGTTCCGCCAAACCCCACTGACTACTTAACCGCTTAATGCACACCTCCCTGACATATACGGGCAATGTTTACCGTTTACCGTTAAAATGTGCATTAAGGGGTTAACTAAAGAACCCATATAGCGTTAAGCAAGGATAGTGAAGAAGGTGAATTGAACACACGATGAACCGATTAAAAAGCGAAGCAGTGAAGCATCAGACTACTGACCGTGTTTAGAATTTGATTTCCAAACTCGACTATATTCCACTGGTGTGAATTATTTTTTTGTTATTTATCGCTTGGTATACGGTTCTGATGTATTTGTCTTATTCGATTTTTCGTTCGTGTTCTTCACTATTTCGCTTGTGAATCGTGTGTATCTGTTAGAATCGCTACACCCCCATCCCTACAACCGAACTTTATAAGTTTCGCTAATGCAATGGCATTAGCACCTTATTTGCTTCACACATCAAACAGATCAACTTTATAATCTAGAAGGCCCTGTAAAAGAATTCCTACCTTTTCATACATCTCTTCTCTACAAGAATTCTTTCTATTATACAGGTGCATAAGACCGAAACCTATTCGGTACATTCGGTTGCCAGGCAAATTCCAACCTTCCCACACCTGCACCGCAATCTCCCTGCAGCAAAAACATTTCCTTCCCAAGGATAATTAATGCTTTCAATGCATTACTTGGAAATACCCGCAAAGAATTTTTCCTACAAGGGCATTCATATGTATCATGTATCAATACATCTCACCATTAGCGACCAAAAGCCGAATTTCCAATTAGTATAGATATTCACACTATAGTTCCATCCTGGCGTCGCCATAGATGCCATGCATAATTGACACAGATGGTATACACAACCGTCATTGTGTATCCATCTAAATTACTTTCCGAAGACTTGCAACTATTGATTCAGCTGCAAGTCCTTCTCTCGGAAATATTTCTTTGTTTGAATCTTCAAACAATCACCGACGTCGCGCTTCGCCGCCGAATTGGATTCAATAGCATAAACATATGCAAACAAAACAATCCGATTCTCCCAGTCGGCAGAGATACGATATACAATTCTCATTGTATAAAGTATTGTAATACCTTAGCACCTCCTTCGGTGCTAAGACTTTTATGATGCCCTCGCCTCATCTTTTCTCTTACCACATTTCTTCGAAGTATCGTCGTCTATTTATTTAGACGCGATGCACTTCATAGACCACGATCTTCTCGATCCCTTTGTCCTTGCCGCCTGCCTGCTTTGATTCGCCATTGCCTCCGCGCACAAGTAAACAACACAGATCTGAACGATCACACACATACCACCATGATCTCCATTATGAGATCTGGTTTCCTATTCCACCAAGAGAGACTTTACGTTTCTCTGATGGTAAGTAAATAGATATTCTTAGTGGAGAGGATATCTACCACCACACCACAAACACACCCCAAACGAAGGTTGTATCACTGAGTCAAATTACATCCGCCGGCCACGCTGGTCGTGCAACTCGCGCTGTCCGTAGCGCTGCGGACGCGATATACCCCGGAGTCGTGTTTGCTGATTTCCTTTGTTATATAAGTGTCTGAATCTGTCTAGTGAATAACGAACAGTAGTTTAAAGTAAATGTGAAGATTTTTTGTCACTTAAAATAGAAATATTGACAAGACATAGAAACTCGAAGTCGCAAGAGAATTAACCCCAAGCGGAGGTAAATTAGAATACGCTGTTCAATTAATCAAGGAACAATACAGTGCAAAATTGCTTACCCGCTGAATGTGTGTGTAATAAGTTTAGACTAATTACGAACGTTTTTAATAAATATAATAAATACAATAACCGAGAGTTTTATTTCTATTATCAAGGAGCCTGGATGTTCAGATGTGAACAATTTATAGACTTAACACGGTGGGTTTCGAGAACCAGTGCCTGAGTGTTTTGTTGCGAACAATCGTATAACTATATGAGTATGATGGAGGAGGAAGGTGAACCGAGTGTCCGTGTTTGGCACAATACTTCCTTCCCCACAGCTCCAGTTGTTGCGCAACAGAATATTATGGAATTTTTAACAAATGAAGGCGAACATTTTTCCCGATTGAAGGCACAGTTTGGTGATGATACACTGCCTCAGGATCGTGTGAATTCGTGGGCCAGAGAATTTAATAGTGGGCGAGAACGTATCGAAAACGAAAGTCATGATCGACGCCCAAGGACAAGTTGTACAGGAGACAACATCCGTGCCGTTCCGAGAGCTTACTGAAAGTGATCGCCACTTAACTGTTGAAGAAATCTCATCAGAAGTGGGTGTTATGGAAGTGTTCAATGCAGCACTCGTATATATTGAATTTTCCACCCATCGGGAAATGTGTCGTCTTCCAGGCATTTCTGCATTTGGGCTTGGAATAATCTCTTCTCCTAAGCGCAGTTTTGATAGATTTGTTTGGGATTCTAAGGAGCCCAAAAGCTTTTCTGTCGCGTATTCTATTACGTATCTGCCATATATCTTTTGTCGATAACACTAGGATGTCTTAGATATTAGAGGTTACAACAACGTTACACTCCGTGTTAGCCTTCCCAGGAAACAGATGCTCTACTACTGAGCGTGCAGATGTTTTTGAAGCATCTAGTCTTGCTATTTTTGTGGTCATCTTTAGGTCACGCTTTGACTTTTTTAAGTTTTCAGTGTGTTCTTGTAACTCAGTTCTTTCTATAGATAATTGCATCCTGTGGCGAGATTGTAACCAGTGTGTTCTTAGTGCTTTCAATACGCCCGTTCATAAGTAGTAAGGGTTTCTTCTATCCGTGTGTATCCGCCTCGGTATTGCTGCGTCACACGCAGTGTTCACCATCTCTATTAACTGGTGGACCATTTGCGTCCCACTTCTTTTGATTGCCTGGTTCTACAACAACTTCGAAGGAACCTTCGTCGATCGAGCTGTCATTTCAGTTTGGACCTGTTTGTACTCCTGTTCTTCCGCCATGTTCCACTAATTTTGCTTGGTGATAACTTTGAGGATATTTTCCACTGAACGACCATTTAGCAGTGCTTATGAGTCGGTTGCAAATGAGGGTCATGTCTATTACTGAGCGTCTTTCTGCTTTGCGGTATGGGTTCACGATAGTGACTTCCAACGGAGGGAATGGATATAAATTTTAGACCAAAAGTGTGGACGATCTATGGGTAAATTTCAAGCCTTGCCAATACTGCACATGCCATGCCAATGCCGCACGTTTAGAGGTAAAATTGCTAAATGTTGCTACTCCAACCAAGTTGTGTGGGCTTATTGTAGAAGTAAACATTTTATTCAACATTTGAAGAAAGGATCGACCACATTCCAAGTATATTTTTTAAAATGTAATTTATTATTTTGTAAGCGAAATTCTAATGTTGTTTGTTCTCTTTATTTCAATATGTCTGTAGCAATAATCTTTGATAAAAAAGAAACTAAGAAACTGCTAATTCTCTTGGGGTTACTAGGAGTTTAAAAGTTTGTAGTTGACTTGCAAAAGATTTCGTTGGATATATCTGTGCACCTTAAAGTAGATACCGCTACAAATTAGTGAATGCACGACCCGGAGCCCACTGAAATATGCTACGTTTGGGAGTTACATCTGATTCTACAGACTTTCCCAAACTATGACAATCTTTCTGTTAAGGGAAATATTAATGAGCTTTTTGTTCGTAGCAATCAGTCTTTTTTCTTAGGCTGATCTACTTTAATCTGGACTTGTGACTTTAAGTTCCTTAAAAAGAATTAATTGTTTTAAAACGTTTATATCTAAACAAAATAGTATTTTCAAACACTCTACCGCACAAACTATGAGTACCTATTAAGTTAAGATGCCGTTTGTGGTTCTTATTTAGATTTATAATATAATAATTTGAAAAGATATATTTTTCAAATGTGTCCATCCAGTAGTTGTGTAGAAAAGAAGGTTCTGTACAGAGGAATTCACCGCCGTTTAGTAAAAATCGATGCTAAGAAGAATTTAATGGTTATGGCTTTTTATTTGCAAACAGCGATTAATAAAGAAAATCTGTTTGTTGTTTAATTACTTTTTCGAAGTCCGCGCGCATGTTGAAGAGAATCATTTTTATATCTGATTCTTCTTCTGTCGCGCGTGCTTTTATCCGATGTTGATGCTTTGGTTCTAAGTTGATTGGATTATTTAAGCCAGAAGTCATTTGAGCATATGACCTGTTGGGCGCAACGTAATTCTTGTAGGAGCGAGCCTTCATTCGTTTTTGTTCTTCGATCTCAAGCTTTCGCTTATCCATTTTATCCTTAAGGGCTTGAAATTACCTGAATTTTTGCATAGCTAAGTCAGTGCTAAAGATTATTGCTGTGAATGTTAATTCATGTAGTAGAATAGAGAGAAGAGACAACTTAGAGAAATTGTTGGAAGTCGAACGCCCTGATATCCTTCTGGCTAGCAAAACAAAGCTAAGACAGAAGCATAAATTGGGCTACAAAAACGACAGCATGATAAGAAAAGATAGACCCCAATCCACACAAGGTGGCGCTGTTGCACTCTTAATTAAAACAATTCTTCGACATAGGATCCTGTACAGCAAAGAAGTGCACAACTTTCAAGTGCTGGAAGCTTGCAAGGAAGTCATTCCTCTTCAAAGTCAGAGGCATTTATATGTGGTGTTATAGCGTTTGGCATAATAGTGAAGAACGTGTGATTCGAACTGACGCAATGACAGTTAGAAACACCAAAAATTGAACCAATGCGTAACACATCAGGCTACTGGCCGTGCTTAGAATTCGATTTTTAAATGCAAGTATATTCCACTGATGTGAATTGTTATTTTATCGCTATGGTATACGGCTCTGATGCATTATCTTATTCGATTTTCGTTCGGTGTTCTTCACTATTTGCTTGCCGTACGGAAAATCAAAAAAATATAAAGACGATGTCAGCAATCAATTCCATTACCCTGATGTAGTACTTTTAATGTACTTTTCGCCGCATATTAACTACATTGTTAAGGTTCCTTGGCAACATCTGAAGCGGCAATTAAAACTAGCGATGATTATAGGTACAACAAAACTACCCGAATATTATTATTAAAGCAAAATTAAATGCTTATCCTTCAGCAGCAGATTTTTCTTTCCTACGACATATTGGTCTGTGAGTTCCACTCCAATTTTTTAGGCATAAAATGAACTAAAAATTCGTTCTAATCATATCGTTAATATCCAGTGTATCGGAATTCACGTTTCCGTTTCGTATAGGATTACAAACTCATCTCTTTTTCCTTCATGTGCTTGTTTCCTAGTGTGGCTACTTGTAAGAAATATGCCGAGATAGCATTTTATCTCGTCGACTTAAGCTATTCCTCTCACTTCTAGTCACGGTCTAGAGCTGGCAGTTTGCATACGCTTAAAATATACAAATTTAATAAATGAGATATACATTCATGAGGACCTCGTCGAAGGAAGTATCTCAATCCGTCTTCTTCTTGTTCAATCAGCTAGGACTTTTTGCTGAGAGATAAAGTTTGTTCGGTAAAATTGAAGCTTACCGTTTTCAGGATCCTATAATGGCCCATCTCCAGCTTCCGTCCTTGTCTCAATATCCTTGTGCATGTGTTTGTTTGGCTCGATTTGAATATGAAATCATGCGAATAGAATTTTCATGCTTTCCACTTTGGTTTTGTGTTTCGATTCCCTTCGAAGTTTCTACTTTTTCCTTGAGTTGTTTTTTTGCACTTCCTTTTCGTGTGCCCTTCCCTTTTCTAGTCCCACTTTCCAGGGATTGGCACAAAATCACCATGAAAATATGGGTAAAAAAGACGCCTTATACAATTTTGCCTATGTGTTTAGCCCAGAGCTAAGGGAGTCTTTGAAAACGAAACGATCCATCAAGACCGTCTAGGGAGTCGAAAGAAAAAGATACGGAAATTAAGATGTTGTTATCCTTTTCGATTGTAAACCGTTTAGTGTAGTCAAAATAACCGCTTATATCTGTAGAATATACCTTTGTGCGATTTCTACGAGTGCCTAGTGCCCTGCAGCAAGAATAAAAAGAACAACAAAGCACCACTCGTTGGGATAATATTGCAAATTCGATCCCATATTGGCTAGAGGGTACCCAATACATAAGCGTCCTCTCAATTTAATGGGAAACGAATTTTGAGGCACAGATTTGTCGATGAGAACGAATAACAGGTTTTCTGTAAATGTAATAGAAAATATTGAAACTCTTGTCGAGTATTCTAGATCCGAAGAGAAAATCGTAGTGCCAAGCCGTTAGTGACATGTTCAATATACTTACGAAAAGAGTATGGAAAGGACGTTTAATTTGGAAATCCCCGGAGCGGTATGGAAATTTTATTCCGAACTTGTTTAGCTATAACGACGCCGAGAAAATGGAGTCAGTTTTCGGAGAGAGAATCTTGTTACTGACAACGCAATTGCCAATTCTAAAGGGTAACAACTCGATTGGGGCTAATGCTCCAAATCGACGGTAATGAAACCTTCTTTGCAATTTCCTCATGAGGTTGAATATTGTCAGATGTCCTTTGAGGATGAAGAGGTTGATTTGTACCAAATCTTTTTTTCAAGGACAGAATTATTTTTTTAGTCATTTGAAATACGAGTTTCTACACTGTGTTGTAGTATGCTGCTTGTGGAATGTATGATTTTGGTGGAGTCAAACTCACGATGCCGTAAATGAAAGACAGTTTAATACAATATTTGTAATAGAATTCACTTATTTTATTGTGTATGTTTTTTTCAATGGGTATAATTGAACCTACTCACAGTAACTTTGTGTTGGGGTTGTACTTAGCACGAACTGTGCATGAGATGAATTAATCCTTACTTCGGCTGATTGGCTGGAGCACTGCTGCGACGAGCCGACTGCTGCGAATCAACCGAACCGGCGATCACCAAGCCTTGTTGTCAACTTGCCTGAAGTTTCTTGCAGTTAGTTTCTACTTTCAACCAGCTGTCGTCTTAGTGTTATTGGACTTAAATCACTGTTACAAGATACGGCACATGGAGCTGTTTATTTTTGTTTACGGATTATTTGATCTATGTCTTTTGAATTATTCGTCAAATTTTACTTGAAGTTGGTTCTTATTATTCAGCCCGATCGACCTTCTCGCGTTGGTCTTGTGGCGGTGCCGCCAAAACCCACGGTACACTTACCTAAAAACCCCCATAACCTCATCCCAAGCTTTCGCTAATGCAATCGCATTAAGCACTGAAAATGCTACACGCAAAAGAATTCTTATCTTTTCAAGCTTTCCTTCGCTTACAAATCCCCTGTAAGAGTTCTTACTTTCCTTATCATAAACTACCTGAAAAGAAAAACCTCTGTTCACATATCATGTAACCATTCCAGCCAGGGATAATTATCATTGCGTCGCCTATTCCCAGCTTCATTCATGTGTAAATAAATGATAAATTTCTTGATGTATACATTGGCTGGTGACCTTTTTCTCCCAGCAATAAAATTCCGTGACTCGCACAATGTGCAAAGCAAAGCAAATACGCATTCCGCGTCTCTTGGCATCAATTGAATTCAAAGCATAAACAATGCAAATATAGAATCCGTTTCCCACAAACGGATTTCCCTGCATATACAAATGCTAGCAGGCATTAGCACCCTTTTTCCCCAACGTCGATAATAGCGACGACGCATCGCGTAACCAATAGCCCGCATTACCAACGGCGCATTTGGTCATTTCTCCCTTTTGTCTTTACCGCCTGTCTGCTTCGTTTACCAATTGCCCTCGAGCACGTGTAAACCACACAGATCTGAACGATCGCACACATACCACCAAGAGAGACTTTACGTTTTTCTGGTGCTAGGTAAAAACGATATCCTTATTGGAGAGGATATCTACCACGACACCATAAACTCACCCCAAGAAGCGAATCGTCGCTGCACGAGATGATTATCGCTGAGTCAAATTCCATCCTCTGACCGCAATGGTCATGTGATCTCCCGTTCCTCGTTCTGCGTTCGGGGACGCAAATATATTATGTCGAGTCGAGAAAGCGCGTTTTTATTTAGAAGTTGATAAAAGTCCGATTTAAGAAATAATGCTTTGTAATTTGTAAACGTAGTCCAAGTGAAGTATTGAAAACTCTCAAATTTATAACGAACGCGAAAAAAAATAAAGATCATTTACTTTTAAAGCAGTGCGTTTAACTTTTCCTCCAGTGTCTATTTCTGACTTCCGTTTCGCTCAGTGTTTTATGTCCAGTGAACAATATATGATGGAGGAAGAAGAGAATCCGAGTGCCGTACGCCGGCGCAACATGCTTCTTCCCCACAGTCTTATCTTGATTGGTACGCTAATCTTGTTTCGCTAGCTGGCCGGGTGTCCCTTTTTGCCTTAGTTGCATATTTGTTGTAAGATTAAATTTGGACTCAAGTGCTGTACAAATTTCCTCACCTTTTGTAGTACTGCACATAGCCATCGTCCTTGTATTCATAGTTTGCAAATCTGCTCTGCTATCGTCCTCTGTACAGCTGTTGTACGTGTTGCTATTGAATGTATGACGTCTTCCCAGGAATCGAAGGATCTATTATTCGGTGTAGCATCTTAATGGGAATACTGAAGCAGGGTCTTTTTATTTTTCGACAGAGTCTCCTTGTAACTCTACACACTTCTTCCAGTGGTGCTCCCATCTCTCTCACCCGTCCAAATAATAATCGGCGTGTTTTTCTGCAAAATAACTGCTCACGAAGGTTATTACCTCCTCATTTCACGAAAATCTCTGTGCTCCGAACGCTATTTTTAGATTAGGGGACAAAAAGAAGTCGCTTGGGACTAGATCTGGAGAGTAAGGCGGATGGTCAAGCAGTTCAAACCGTAATATATATATACTTCTCTCCGGAGAGGCGAACCTATAGCGCCGAGATGTAACCAAATAACCGTTGCAGATTCTAACGCTCCGGAAACACTCGCACAGGGAGCGAATTCCACAGCCTTCAAGCTCTGTTGGGCAACGAATTCGGATGTAGGGTTGTTAGCGCCGTCGGCAGATGAACTGCAAATTTGTGCGATCGGTCGGACTGTCTTGTGGAGTCCATATAAACCGAAATGCGCGGAACAATACCACGAATCTCCGAGGAACAGTACCCGTGATAATATCTGCAAAACAGAGGTCAGCTGCGCGCCTTCGATGTGATAACGACTGTAGTCCCGACGTCAGGGCCGTTTCCCCGATCAGGCGAATCGCTCGTCTTTATACGCTCTCAAGTATGTTGAGGGTATGCTTAGGGGCAGAGCTCCTAACATGAGAGCAATATTCGAACGAGGGTCTAATTTGGGATTTATACAGGGGAAAAAGTTAAAATATTTCTTGGCTATAAAAAGATAACTCAGCTTTCCAGAGGTGGACCCGGCGATGTTCGACACGTGTTTATACCACGATACATTCTCACAGACCGTGACGGCGAGCAATTTCAATCTTTCTCCAGATTCGAGGGCCTGGCCATTCAATATCAGATGTGAAACCGATGATCCACTTTTCTTTGTGAATGTTGTATATTGCGTCTTCGTTGCATTGCAGTCGACGAGATTGGTCTTACCCCACTGCAGGACTTTATCCAAATCTGGATTCAGGGAGTCGATCTGGATACATCTCAAGTGGTGCGCCGTTGATGCACTAGTCGGCCGATGACTCGAAAAAGAGGAAACAAGCATACTATCATCTGCAAAATTAAACACTCGGTTATCCATTGACTCCAACAAATAAATTAAGTGAAGAAAAACCAAGGTTGGAGCCAAAATAGAACCTTGGGGCATCCCGGCATTAACAGGACGCAGATCCGAACACTCGCCGCCCACAACAACTCGGGTCGACCGATTTTCGAGGAAGCTCATCATCCAGTCGCAAAGCTGATGGGAAAGCTCATATGAACGAGGTTTGCTTAGCAATGCCCTGTTCCAAGAGCAGTCAAAAGCCTTGGAGATATCCACTGCGACCGTCCTTGACTCACTGTGCCCCTCAATCGTTCATATCCATATATCGGTTATTAGGATCAAAAGGTCTCCCATGGACCACATGTCACGCAATCCATATTGACGATTGGGATTGGGTGAACTCGCGGGTAGGAAAGGTCCTCCGTGCATAAGATAATCGTAAGAGTTTGCCAAGAACCGGCGATAATTCTGGACCGCAGTTCTTAAGGACAATTGCTGCTATTCCGTCCGGGGCAGTTGCCTTCTTAAAGTCCAGTCCACGGGCACTTTGAATCCAGCATGTCGCATCCCGTATCTAATACTGTACCGGCTCCATCACAGGTGGTTCCAAAAGACCGGCATCAAGGTTTGAATTCGCGGAATATAAATTCGCGAACATATTAGCTTTATCTTTTGAATTTGTGATTAACGTCCCACTGGCCGTCTCTAACGGGGGAAAAGAGGAGAAAGGGAAGATATTGCTGACAGCCCTTGCTATTGATCAGAAGGGACGCGAACCAGTTGGGGACTTAAGGAGCTTGTTGGTCAGTTTGTCGTTGTAAGCTTTCTTCGCGGTATCAATCGCCTGGTTGCACGCGTTTCTGATTCTAACAAAATTCGTTCTGTTCACCTCGGTGGAATTTGAGCGCCATCGTTTAAAAGCTTTATTTTTTTCCCGCTGTAATTTGCTCGCATTTTTTTACCAAACCAAAGTTTACCAGATGTATTTCGTTTGATGGAATACGGAATGTAGATCTCTATCCCGAGAATAATCTCCGTGACCGACTCCGCGCAGGCGGTAAGATCGGAGTCTCCAAGGTACACTTCCGACAGCGAAAAAGATGCGGAGAAATCTCGCAAATCGTCCCAGATGGCAGCCCCGTATCTCCATATATGTCGGCACTGCCTAGGTCGGTTATTCGTTTGAAATTCAAGTGGTTGCGCGACCGATACCAAGCAGTGATCAGGGTTTCCCAATGGCGCAGCAACCTCTACGATATAAATGCTCGGCTCGGATGTCAAAAAATAGGTCTAGGGTGTTCGCATAACCCACTCAGTCATCGGGCAGTCGCGTAGGTTCCTCCTGAGTAACGAAGATATGTCGAAATAGCTGACGAATCGACTTGGCATCTGGTCTCAGTTAGGGCAAGGATATCAGATTTCGTTGTTTGTAGATATTGGTGGTCAGTATTTACATTCGTATTGGTGAAACCGGTGCCCCTGATGTTATAGCAATCCGTTTCTAACAGATACACACACAATACACAAGTAAATAGTGAACATCAAAAGAAAATCGAATAGGAAAAAACATCAGCCGCATACCAAGCAATAACATAGCAATTCCACATCAGTTGAGTGTACTTGGGTATAGAAATCGAATTCATACACACGGCAGTGGCCTGATGTGTTGAGCATTGGTTCAATTTTTAGTGATTCTAACCGTCATAGCGTCGGTTAAAGGGTGTGTTAAGGGGGGTATGTTAAGGGTTTAGAAACATAAAAATATGTTTATTCCTCCGATTCGGTCAATTACATTGCTTTAATATTAAAAAATATAAATCTAAACACAATTGTAATATAAAATTAAACACAATTGTCTTGCGGCAGCCTCCTTGGGTGTATATTTGTTGGTGCCGGTTTTTACACGGAACATGAAGGCCAAGACCAACTCTGCACTCTGCACTCTGTTTCCTTGTGTATGTTTTTTTTTTGGTTTCGGTAGGAAGGTGGAACTCTTCAAAATATACCTCTGGGCCGATCCAGGGGCATGCCGGGTTTTCACTGAGTAAAACCACCTCCTGTCAGGCTCATATTCCCGTTGATCCCCGAGGAACTTTCTTTTATCGCGGGGCCGAACAGAGTTTACTTGTTACTCCGCTCATCGCGTCGTAACTGCTAGATCATTTCACAGAGAATACCATTTGTTACGGACCATGCATGTTTTGAACTAAGCATGTATTCTATTACTCCTCCCGGAGTAACTGTCCGTCTCATACGTCTTTCCAAAATCGTTCGCGCGGTCTCGAATCTGACGCACTCTGTGAGTACGTGTATGGGCGTATAATGTATGTGAGCCGGCGTATGACACGGGTTCACAATCACCCGCTGTGTTACCCCGGAGATTGTCACCAATGTGGGGGTAAAAATTTCGGTTTCGGCTTTGTTATTAATGGAGCTGAAGATCGATAACAAGCCTCAGGATGATGATGAAGATCGATTTGTGGAATGCAACTGCCGTGGATGCTGTTCTACAGTTTGAAACATTTTACTTCTGTAAACAATCGCTGCTTCGAGACACACTGATTTTACTGGGCATCTTGTCGATAGGCTTTTCTATATCACTATAATCGCGTCTATCGTAATGCCATGAAACGACACATCATTAATAATAACGGATCAACTGACGAAGAGGTAGAAAAAGGAAAGACGTCAAGGAATTTCAATGGCGAGCAACGCACTTCCCGATTGTGGTTAGTCCAAAACTAGTCGAATGGGATTAAAGCACACTTTTCATTCCCCTCAACACAACACATCGTTTCAATACTTGTTTTATTCCTGGATAATTAACAGCCATTAAAATAAATTCACAATAAAAACAAAAAAAAAAAAAACAATACACAGCGAAGACGTTATCAAACGCACAACACTACGCGTGGCCACTCAACCCTCAACTCGTCGTTTTACGTGGAGGACACGACCTGCCTCCACGGAATCTGTTTTAAGATTAATTTATACAGAAAATTGCATTTCGATTTTCGCTCGTCGACCAATAGGGGAAGATTCTCCACACGTTGGTCCCAGCAAAGGGCGCGAAACACACACACGATGACCCTTTTGATCGTTCGTGATGTGTGTCCATGTGTCTGCGAAACGAGAATCATACTATTGGCTAGGGGGAAATAAAAAGAAGTGCTTGCAGTTGGGCAACTATCATGAAGAAGATATTTGGGTTGTTTACACGATCAGCAACTGAGTACAGCATTTACGCTGATCGTGCACATATCGGTAGCGTCTAGTAAGGGTCGAACTCTCGTGTGTGTATTTACATTAACGAGAATTCGATTCCCTTCGGCAGCCAGTGGCGAGATATGCTATTGCAGATTGAATGATCGATCGATGGGTCTGCTGATGTGACTTGCCATGCACGTGTGTGGGAAAAAATACTGTTCCTTATGATTGATGGGGACGTAAGTAGTGGCGTTGAATGGAACCGCCACACATATTCCGTGTTTTCTATTTTGCCCTCGCAATACAAGCAGTATGGGCGATTCACATGCTTATACTTGTGCACGTTTTTCCGAAAGCATCCATGTCCTGAAAATAGCCGAGTCAATTGGTAATTCAGCTCGCCATGTTTTCCTTCATCCATGTTTCTATATCAGGTATCATGGTGTGGGTCCAACTTCCTTTGGTGGAAGAATCCCACCTTCGTTGCCATTCTCTTAGGCTTGAGAGCTCTAATTGTGACCGCATTCTCCGGCGATTCTCTTGGGAAACCTTATGCACTGCAGCGTTTTCCTTAGCTCCAATGTCAGGTGGAGTCCTCCAGGCCAAAATATTTATAGCATCTTCGGATACCGTTCGGAATGTACAACATATTCCTAGTGATGGCAGCCTATGTGCGGAGTTCACTCCCCTCATGTACGATTTATACTCTGCAGCTCCTGCCCATATGTAAGCTGCATACATTATAATGGTGGTGTTGACACTGGTTATGAGTTTCCTTATGTGGGGTCGGGGTCCTCCAACATTGGGTAGCAGTCTCGCTAAAACTTTGCATACTTTTGCCGTTTTTGACTCTTTTTTCGCAGGTGTTCCTTAAGGCTCAACTTGTTGTCGAGTATAACACCAAGATCTTTAATATAGGGACTGGATCTGATTGTTTGTCCTTCTATTTCCAAATCAAGGTGTTCAACTTTCTTGCGACTGCTTATTAAAACTGCCTCTGTTTTATGCCCAGCTAATTTCAGTCCGGCTATATGTAGCCAGCATTTAATGTTCTGAATTGCTTGGGAGCAAATATTCTTCAGGTCATCTAGATGTTTAGCTACGGCCACTATTGTCCAATCATCTGCGTACCCAATGATTCTAACCCCTTCTGGTACATTGACCCTGAGCACACCATCATACATTATATTCCATAAAAGCGGACCTAATACAGATCCCTGAGGTACACCCGCTGTTTCCTGTGGTCCTCATTTGTATCATACAGCAGTCTTCTATTCGATAGATAGTTTGCTAGTATACGCACCAAGTAGTGTGAGATTTGTAGATTGCACAACGCATCTAGAATCCGATTCCAATTCATCGAGTTAAACGCATTTTTAATGTCCAGCGTCACCACCGCGCGATATATTTTTTGTACCACCTAGCCATCGTGCTCCAGCTATCGCATTGCGAGCGATGTCGCAAACTACAGATAGTGCCATAACGGTTGATCTACCATCCCGGAACCTATACTGCGATTCAGAGAGCCCTGATGTCCCCTCAGTGAATTGTTCCAGGCGAGTGGCAATTATTCGCTTAAGTAGTTTTCCTGATGTGTCCAACATGCATAGCGGGCGATAAGACGACGGCGCCTCTGGGTTGTTGACTCCTTTGGGTATAAGCACAAGCCGCTGCTTTTTCCATTGTTTGGGAAGAGACTACTGAAGACTTTCGGCTTTTTTATTAAACCAGTCTTCACTATAGCGTTAGGGATACCATCCAGTCTCGCTGTCTTGTTTTTTTTTTTTTGACAAGCCTTGGAGCCAAGAGCACCTCTTCGGTGGTCACGGGAGGTATCTCTCCTTCAATGATACTCCACTCCTCTTGCCCTCTCAACACCTTATCACACTGTGGGAAGAGGACAGCAACGATTCTGGCCATGTCACTTTTACTTTTTTGCATTTGATTACTGTTGTTCTGTAGTCTTTTCATGACTATCCTGTAGGCGCTGCCCCATGGCATATTTACTTTTGCGGATTATATTCCTCATTCTCGCCGTTTGTTGACGAATTCCGCATGCAACTGTGGTTAGCTGTTACGGTTTCTTGCTCTTTTTGCAAGCGTCGTAACCTGTTGCACTCCGAGCGATTTCTGAGTTCCACCAATACACTGGTTGGATAGCCCCTGCTGGTTGTCTTTTTCGCGGCATAGAAGCATTCTGGGGGTTCTCTATACCACATGGAGAAGCAACCCACAATTTCATACCTCATTTCGACCGCTTTCAGTCCGTCATTTCTACCCTTATTCCCCTTACAATCTATTCCACCTGTAAAACATGTTTCCCATAAGGACGCATAGCTAAACTCATTATCCTATGCAGATAATACATAGTTGAGTTTAGCTATCTTTTCGCCATACGGCAACTCCATTTCGCTAACCCATGAGATTTCCGCCGGAAATCGCTTCATGTCGGTTAGCTATGGCATAGTCTGATCAAACGGCGCGGTTTCATAATCATGCAACCGTTTGGGAAATTATCAAAGTATTTAGTTTAGTTCCCATGATCAGATTTCCCTAGCCAAGTCGGCGTCCTATTCACTTTCCCCAGACACGTCATTCGCTGGGAATCAATGATCTCTTTTCGCAGGTGAATATCACCAGCTACATTTTCCTCTCCTCCACAATTCTGTCTTCCTACAGTTCAATGCACTCTGAGATCACCATATTCACCGAATTAGGTCAATGGGTTATCCCCAGATCTGCATTGATTCATGCACCCACAATCAAACCCACCCATAGATCATTGCACATTGTGTTTCTGTTCTCTCATTCTCTCATGTTCATCGACTATCGAATTAATCGATGTATTCACCACACATTGACGGGCGTCGCAATGAGAGAGCAGAAGTATGATCTCTATTGGTTGTCCTGTGTGGAAAAATTAAATTACCCATCTTCATCCCTTTTTCAAGCCAGTCGTTACACAGTCATCATAGCGGTAGGTTACGCCGCCGCTCGGGCCCAAAAATTAATTTCACGGATTTTAACGAAGTCGATTAACAACCACCGCAGAGTGCGCACTAGACGAGAGTCGAGGTCGTTGGATTGTCAGTGTCAGGTTAAACAAATTAAACAGTGTTAATTATTCAATCTTTCCTAACTGGTGAACATTTCTTGCGTGAGAACATCGTTGGGGATTAAGTGAATCCGTGACCATGTTCGGCATAATACTTCGTACCCCCACAGCATCAGATGTGGTAGTTAGCCACTTTATGACTTTTCCAGCCCGCCTGTTCGCATTGGCCTCTGCGTCAAACTGTGCGATTTGGTCTTCCAGTATATAATCGAGCAGTTCCGCATCGATGTTCTTCTCTTTCCTCCCATTTTTTTGGGCTTTCTTCGCCAATTTGCCAGTGATGAATCCCCTGTGCGGTAATATTTCGTACATCATGGCTTGGTGGTCACTATGGGTGTAGGTGTCCACACCATTCTTCTTGCCAACATGGCGCTGGCAAATGTGATGTCGATTTTGGACCGGCCTCTCTCGTGTATGAAGGCGTCATCAATGCCATCATTAAGTAACACCACATCTAGGGCTGCGGAGGCTTCAAGTAGTGCCTGGCCTCTACCGTTGGTCCTTGTGCTTCCCCATTCTACTGCCCAAGCGTTGAAATATCCCGCAACTGTAAAAGGGCTCTTATCTCTAGCTTCTTGTGTTATTCTGTCCAAAAAGCACTTGAAATATTCTATTTCCCACCTTGGCGGAGCGTAACAACAGTAGAAATGAATTCCTCTGATCTTAGCATAGGCAATTCCTTCCAGTTTCATTGTGTGTTTTCGAGTGTTTGTGTATAGAGTTTTTAATTTTGTTTGTAGTTTAATGTGGTCTAGTTATTTCCTAAGAATTTCAATAAATCATTTCGGTGTGTGCAAATTATCTCAGTTATCCCAATGGGACTTTAGATATAACAGATCAGAAATTTTTTCCGCCAAAAAGTCTGTTTTTCTTGAATGGGGTTATTCAAAATCGTTCTGGTTACAACGGCTTACGTTTCCATGATATTCACTACATAATCGCTTATTATGCAGAAAATATAAATTTTCAGCTGAATAAAGTCCTTAAATGACGTCTTACTGAAATCTCTACCTTAAACAATTGAAATTTTAATAATTAACAAAATTTGAAAGGATTTTTAAATCCCTTATTTCGGGTCGACTGTCCATGGTATCATAAAAATTACAAAACAGATGGCTCCTTTTATGGTTTAAGCACTTTAAACAGCTCAACCACTCAACGGCTCAACGGTTTAAATCCAAGTTGCCATTATTGTTGTCCAAGTCCAAACACATTTTCACTGCTATTATCCTTCTGTCAGCAATCTCATAGGACAAAGCACAAATCGCCCCACAGATAAAACTTTCAAAATTCACAATCGTTTTATTGCCCCTCGAATGTTGCTTGTTATTTGTTTACATCCTTTTTTACTAGCCTCGAATCCTGTTCGCCGCCAACATAGTAAACCGGGCAAATTTTAAATTCATACTCGCAACGATGGAGACCATAAAACTGTTAATATTAAAACATCCGTCCGCCATTAGGACTTAACTCATCTCACTTAGTTTTTTTCCGGTTGTCTATCGGCATGATTTCAATGGTCGCTAGGACTCCACTGGCTATATTGCTATTCGCGGATATATATCCTTCGTTAAACGAAACCCGTTCCATTTAGTGGAGTGACTTTTGAAATTGAATACTTTCTTCTGTGTGTGTTTGGTTGATTTTGTTACCGTCGTGGGGCCAGCCTGCTATTAACCCACCAAACGGTCGGTTCGGTGTTGTCATTCATTCATCCTTTTAAAAGTTTTGGGGTCCTTTTATGATATTGTTATTTTTGGTCTATCGAAGTTGCTCTTGCTCCAGTTTTGTTGTTGCTTTAGTCGCTTTTTGCGCTATGGGCCACGGTGCCCCTCTTTTAAAGGAACAACATGTGTTCCCCCGAGGATCTTCCATCTGGGGTCATTCATCTAAATAAAAAGTTATAAAACGTCAAGGGGACGAATAATGGCACTCAAAGTCGCCGGAAGCAACCACCTCGTTGAGTTTCGTCCTTCTGGTTGCTTTCTTGTTCTTCTCCGTTTGGTTTTTCGCGTTTTGTATGTCGTCCTTTTGCAGGCGCACATTTTCGCCCAATACAAATCGGAAAACGGCTGTTCTTGGGCTAAAATCCTTGTGGCTGAACGATTTGATGGTTTTGATTTGTTTGCGTTGTGGGGCTCTTTTGCCTTTGGGGAAGATTAAGCGGATTTCTGCACCGCACTCCTATTTCGTGATAAAGGCCCGTAAATATGGCGGAAATGGAAATGAAAACATAAAAATGTAATATTTTCGATATTTATAGCACAAGGCCATGAATCTGCTGTGAAATTTGGGGATAGGAATTGGATATAAAAGATTGATAGGATGTATGAAAGAGTGCCGATGAAGATGATCATGTATGTGCCGCATGGTGATTATGCGTGCGGAAGGCTACGTGGCTGAAACCTAATGTGAAAGGGATTTGTCTTGATTAATGAACGTGACGCCTGTTTTACTGAAATCTTTGCCCTAGCTTTATTTGTCTTTGCGGGACAGGGGATTGCACAGAGTGGCAATATGGCGTGGCAGTTAAAAGGGAATATATATTTGACGGAAGGGTTTCAATTGCTGTGGTTTGTAGTAAGCATGACCACTAAGACGGGTAATTGGTGATGTTCTGTCACGTTCAGTAATCATTCGATGCAGACGATGCGGACGATTTATAGGTCTGATGAGTTGGCACGATTGTAATTAGATTGTTTATGGCGATTACCAGCATCCGTCAGTATGAGGGGAATCCTAGTCTGGGGAGTCAGTATAGTGGCAGTGATCACCAATAATGTTATCGTCAAAATATTCAGTTCATTGCGTTTTATTGTACAGTGGTGAGAAATCTTAGTAACACATAATGAGAAACATAATTAATGTTGGATTTGATATTGATGCGCCTGTGATGTTTTCCACTGTAAGACAATACTTGATGAAACGATAACTATATCGTCATATGTAGAGGTATTTTAATAACCATAATGCAAGCTTTGTTAATCACATTTCTGCAAATCGAATTCAGTTCTATTTGCGTTATGGGCCATTTATTCATGCATCCACAGACACTTTAACATATGAAAAGAACCATATTTCATGTGTTATAGCCGTACGAAATTTCCAATTCTCATGTTGCTTAGAGGTAATAGTATTTATGTATGTATTGATTTTCTTTTGATACTACACGCATATTTGCTTTGCATTGTTTATTTTAGATGTATCCACATGATGATGACATGACTAATTCTTAGCGTAAAGGTGGGAATCAGCAATGGTTATGTAGTGATTCTAAATCACTACACCTTTCCATTTACCTAAAACCCCCTAACCCAATACCCTATTCATTCAGACTTACCTATACCTAAACACCCACTTCCATTCAACCATACTTATCCTTTGTAAAATCCATACTTACCCTTGTTAAATCATAATCCAGTTCCTATTCATTTCCTAATCATTCAATTCCCAAAACCCAATCCTATTTTAAAGCAAAAAAATCGGGATTGTGCTTCGCCAATGAACAAACACTTGTGGACAAATCTCGATTTGCCACAGTATAACAGGACAACACCCACTCCCATTCAACCATACTTATCCTTTGTAAAATCCATACTTACCCTTGTTAAATTATAATCCAGTTCCTATTCATTTCCTAATCATTCAATTCCCAAAACCCAATCCTATTTTAAAGCAAAAAAATCGGGTTTGTGCTTCGCCAATGAACAAACACTTGTGGACAAATCTCGATTTGCCACAGTATAACAGGACGACGCATTTTGGTTTCGCGGCAGTTAGTGATCGACCACCTTCAAAGCATTAAATAAAATAAGAAAAGCAAAGAGATCTTTAATTCGGCCCCGGAGGTACAAACACAAACCAATAATTAAAGTAAATATTGTTGTATACCGGTATAATCTGGCCCAAGTTTAACTTGTAAGTGATTGAAAATCCCTGGTTGCCTAAAACAAAATAAAATTCAAACGTACTGGGCGAGACACCTTTACCCTGTGCCCGGAGTTGAGTCTGACTCCGGAGGTACGCATCTTAAAACAAATAAAAACTTATCAACCTTCCGGGCCGAACATTATAATAAAAGCGTACCTGAGGCTGCAACATCAGGGAGTACAGAGAAAAAAAAAATTATTGATAAACCAAAAAAGAAAAGAACCCAACAACACCGCGGACCTAATGGAACGCGAGAAGACTTCTACCATTAAAAACAACAACACAGTACACCGTACTTCATCAATCAACAGTTGCCGAATAGCCGAAAACGAGTACCACACAGCTACATGTCAGTCAGCCAGGGTATGTCACGCCATTTTTATTATTAACCCAAATATCCCAAAAGGTGCTTGTAATTAAATAAGGTGCACACATTTTTTTTTCTTCTTTCTTCTGTTTGACGTATCGAAATTAATTTTTTTTACACAGTGAATTCTATAGTGCACCATGTGTTACATTTTCACTTTTAGTTCTTGATTTATTTAAATAAATAGTTTGGATTAATTTTGCACAATTAAAATATAACGTATAATATATAAAAGCTCCTCAATAGTATACTGGTTAGTATACCCGCCTGTCACGCGGGAGACCGGGGTTCGATTCCTCGTCGGGGAGCCTCTGGCGCAAGACTAATGACCTTGCCCGGAAAAAACAAATCATTATGGAAAATTTAACAAGCCTCAGGACTTGCTAAATAAGGTCAAGACCAGTTCCAGGTTGTAGTGCCGATGGTGATGTGTGATGATAATATATAAAAAGAAAAGCAGTGAATTCTATATTGCACCATGTGTTAGTGAACTACGTTTTCACTTTATCCAATAGTTTTTGATTTATTTAAATAGTTTTGGATTAGTTTTGTACAACTAAAATATAAAATATAATATATAAAAAGAAAAACACAGTGAATTCTATAGTAGATCATTTGTTAACTGGATTTGAAAACTGCATTTTTATTTCATTTAAAAGTTTTTGTTACACTTTATAAATTACAGTAATAATATTATATATACACAAAAAAAAGGCCCATTCAGAGAACCCTCAGCCACTTTATATTTTATTTAATATAGTAACATTATACCATTATGTCATCAGAAAAATTTCAAATATTCTATAGCGAAAATTATCTTCAATTAAATACCATAATATTATTACATAACAAAATAATTTGGAAAAGTTTCAAATGCATTATATCATCTTGATCAATTATTTTATATCAATTGAAAAACTTCAAATATTCTATATAATAGTTAATAATATCTTTAATATCATATTGAATAATGTCTTCAATAAAATACCTTAATGTCCTTAGAACATCTTCAAATACCTTATATTGACCTTTTCTTTAATTTTTATCTTTAATTACATACATTAATCAACAAAAACTTTGCGAATACTTTATATGGTTTTCAATTACTTTATATTATTTTCAATTAAGTAACATAAAATACCTTGTTGTCACGAAGAACCCTTCCAAATACCTCATATCGAATCTTTAATTAAATACAATAATATTATTATAAATAAAACAAAAACAATATCATTTTTCAAATGCCTTATATCATATTAATCAAATTATCTTTAATTAAAGAACATAAAAACATCAACCCTCGTAGCCTTTTATATTTCGGGATTAGAGAACAAAAACAAATATTGATCATCGAAAATCACTTTATTGTTTTTCATAATATTCCCCATGAAGATCTATACACTTTTGCATACGTTTTGTAATGACACAAGAGAGAGATAGAGGGGGGGGGGGAATAAACGTTTAAATACGTATATATAAAAAAGGTAGTCCATCGTCAAATGTTGAGCCTTTCTTTTGTTATATAAGGCCACCACATACCCAAAACAACAGGGCTTCTCACTAGTGTCCACAGTTAAGTTTCACACCCTTTTATAAGGTATAAACTTTCGTCTTGTTCAAGATGATTTAACAAACTAAAATCCTAAATAGACAATGCGCGACCACAAGTACGAGGGTTGCCTTTTATATTTCGGGATTAGAGAACAAAAACAAATATTGATCATCGAAAATCACTTTATTGTTTTTCAAAATATTCCCCATGAAGATCTATACACTTTTGCATGCGTTTGAAACAATTGTCGAAGCACTTTTGCCACTCTGATTGAGGTATCTCCAACACATGCATTCTTAATGCACCAACCGCCTCTTCAGGTTTCGAAAAACGTTGACCTCTCAGTTTGTTTTTTACGTATGGGAATAAAAAGAAGTCATTCGGTGCCAAGTCAGGACTATACGGCGGATGACCCATCAAATCGATGTTTTGGGTGCTCAAAAATGCAGTTGTCGCAGCCGATGTGTGAGAGCTCGCATTGTCTTGGTGAAGAGTGATCCGTCTTCGGCGGTTGGTTTTCCTGATTTCTTGGAAGGCAACTGGCAAACAAATGGTTGTGTACCACTCAGAATTGACTGTTCTGTGTTGTTCTAGTGGTACGGTTGCGACATGTCCAGTTTTTCCGAGAAAACAGGCGACAATTTGCTTGGAAGTGCTTCGTGCGCGAACAACTTTTGTTGGATTTGGCTCATCTTGAAACACCCAGACAGTCGACTGCTGTTTACTTTCGGGCTCATACGCGTAAATCCACGATTCATCACCTGTCACGATGTCATAGACGTGTTTCGAAGCACCGCGACCGTATTTTTTGAGCATTTCTTTCGACCAATTGACACGAGCCGTTTTTTGGGCGATTGACAAATTGTGTGGGATCCAACGCGAACAAATTTTTTTGACAGTCAAATGTTTATGCAATATTGGATGTATGCTAGTCCCACTAACGCCTAAGGTTGTCTCAATCTCACGATAGGTCACATGACGATCTTCCAATATCAGTTCGCGCACAGCATCAATGGTTTTCGGAACAACAACTGATTTTGGACGACCTTCACGAAATTCATCTTGGAATGAACTACGACCACGATTGAATTCACCATAACATCGATAAACACTGGTCCTTGATGGAGCTTCATCGCCAAAAATTTAATTAAGTTCATCCATGCACTGTTGCTGAGTTAATCCACGCCGAAAGTTGTAAAAAATAATCGCACGAAAATGTTGACGATTTAATTCCATTTTTGGGCCGAGATGAATCTTTTAAGTTACTGTAAACAACACAAATAGCGCTCGTATGTCAAAACGTTCTGAGTGCGTATAACCTCAAAAATGTCCAACTTTACGACAGAGCTGTCAATTGCCGGATTGCAACACTAGGGTTGCCAAATCCCGAAACATAAGAGGCAAACCTCGTAATGTTATACCATCATCATCATCATGAGCACTACAACCGGGAACTGGTCTTGGCCTTATTTAGCAAGTCCTGAGGCTTGTTAAATTTTCCATAATGATTTGTTTTTTCCGGGCAAGGTCATTAGTCTTGCGCGGGAGGCTCCCCGACGGGGAATCGAAGCCCGGTCTCCCGCGTGACAGGTGGGTATACTAACCACTATACTATCGAGGAGCCCACCCGAAAAATACAACGCCGCAAAAAAAGATTTTTCGGTATGTTCAATTTTTCTATTTTCGGGCACCTTTTCCATTCTTATTCGTATTTTTTGTCTACTCTTAGGATTTGTTAATCAGTTTTCTTACTGTTACACCCAAATAACCAATGACAATACAGAGTTGCCAGTTGGTCATAGTCAGAAAACATGTATTCTCTCTTTGACGATTTTGGTCTAAAACAATCAACCTATTTTTATTTTTATTAATATTACTCCGAGGGAAAAGAAATCCATAATATTTACTTTTTTCAAGACTTTATTTAACATGGAGCGAAATGTGCGAATTTGACCCGATTGTCGGCATTTACAATGCGTCTCTTATAAAAGCGTTCCGGTGTCTTGCACTGCCACAGATGACATTCAAGTTTGACGGACATCAAAACGGCGGAGCTGTTATCATCCCGAGCATACCTGTCAATAGAAACGACACACACGAACACGCAAAACCATAGTGAAGAACAGCACGGAAGTGAACCTGTTTCCATAATTCACTTGTTAAATAAAAAACAACGTTTGGACAACTACAAAAAAGCACCCCGTTCCACATGTTCTTTAAGTCGGAGTTACTCTTTGTGTATCTACAAACGTTAAACATGGAGAAAACAGCAAATTCCTTTAAACATAAAAATCCATCACCATCAAACCGATACTCCTCTCCAAATTACCAATATCGATTTAACAACGTAATCATAACCAGGGCAACCCAAATGTAACGATTATGTCGACGCGACTCGATTTTGCTAAAACCAAACCAAACCATACCAGAGAATTAAGTGTGCCGTGTAAATGACACACAATTGCTCATAACTCAGTTGTGGTAAAATGGACCGGTCTTTGGGACGTAGCCAACAGCTACCGATGACGAAAAAACGCCCGACAGCATAATAATGTGATTTATGTTAACCACGATACGCCGAACTTGCCATGATCATCGAGTTGCCCAATGTGAAGTTGGCTCTTAGGAAAAACCGCAAAATACAGGGTGCACAAAAAAACCAAATCCGTTCGACGGTTTTTTCACTACCCGACAAATCATTACGCTTTCATACACACATTTTCAGCGGCAATAATAAAGTGGAAAGTATGCCAACAAACAGATGTTATATCAGCTGAAAAAATTTTCAAATATTTTATACTATTGAATAATCTCTGTAATAAAATCACTTTAATAATATTATCATCTGAATATTACCAAATACCTTTCTAAAAACCGGTTACGGGGTATCAAATGTCCTAAAATTTAATAGGCTTTTCCCCCTTTTTTTTCTTTTATCACTACTCCCGCATCTGCCACCAGCTCTCCTTACTAGCATATAATCACGTAACCGCCCCACTGTCTACCTATCTAACTTTGAGTCCCCCTCGCAAACCGAAATTTCAGAGCATGTCCGTTGATTTCGGTAAAATCGCCAAGCTCACCTCCCAGATTGTGCCGATATTTTCAGGCGGACAAGACCCGCTGGTAGGCAGTGAGGTCCAAACGTTTTTGGGATGCTGCAGGACAGTAATTGAATGCCTCCCTGCAGAGGAGCAGTCCGCGTTTTTTACTTTATTCCCCACGCGATTGCGAGGTGAGGCATACTCACTAATTGCCTCAAACCCACCAAACACTTTCGAGGCTCCTCAAACAAACTTATTTGCCAGGGAAACTTACCAAGCGTTGGTAAGTAAATTAACAACGATTCGGCAGCATCCCTTGGAGGCACTCATCGGCACACCACACAGGTAAACCAGGCTTTGATGCTATGCGTGGAGGCTGCTGATCGCCAGTACGGCATAAAGGTAGCCTCAGCTGTGAAAGCACAACTGGAGGACTTTGCCAAGTCCTCACTAAACGGTGGTGTCAGCAATCCTCGCCTTTGCCAATACTTATTAACCATAGGGGATGGCACGTTAGACGACCTTGTGGCATAGCTAACAGATACACACAATTCACAAGCAAAATAGTGAAGAACACCGAACGAAAATCGAATAAGAAAATACATCAGAACCGTATACCTAGCGATAACAAAAATAATTCACATCAGTGGAGTATAGTCGAGTTTAGAAATCAAATTCTAAACACGGTCAGTAGCTTGATGGGTAACGCTCAGGTTCAATTTTTTTCGTGATTCAAACTGTCATAGCGTCAGTTCGAATCACACGATCTTCTTCACTATTATTTCAAACACTATAATTGGTGACTACGACGTGATCTGTACACACAGCATACACTTTCCCATAGTAAGCAGAACTTCACACACGGTCACGACTTCCGTCGAAGTGAAGAACACCGAACGAAAATCGAATAAGAAAATACATCAGAACCGTATACCTAGCGATAACAAAAATAATTCACATCAGTGGAGTATAGTCGAGTTTAGAAATCAAATTCTAAACACGGTCAGTAGCCTGATGGGTAACGCTTAGGTTCAATTTTTTTCGTGATTCAAACTGCCATAGCGTCAGTTCGAATCACACAATCTTCTTCACTATTATTTCAAACGCTATAACCTCATTCAAAAAAACATTGGATATGGAGAAGCTACAATAGACAGCATTCTACACGCAACCGTGTAGCCATATCCCAATGTATTATTACCTGCCTAACGATTTGCCCAACACCCCTAGTTTTTCAACTCCTGGGTCGATAGCCAACAATTTCACACCGTTTGGGCCAAATTTAGAATTTTCTGGTTTTCAGAACGAAAATCTCCTACACCCACAAACATACACTTCTGTTCCCCACTCTACTAACATCGTTTGTAGATTCTGCCGTAAAAAGGGGCATACCTACAGTGAATGCCTCACGAGAAAAATACCCCGTTCTGCACATCGTGCAAAATTTATAACCATGACATTGGGGACTGTCGGAATTTTGAAAACCGCACCAATGTCCCAAACTCAAACTATTTAACAGAACAAAATAGTAACAGGGCCATTCCCTTGAACTTCTCTAAAGGCGATTACATTAATAACACGCCTAGGGTCTTCAATATAACATTAATTTGTGATTTTTGTGGTCAACAAGGCCACCGCGCTCTAGAATGCCGCCAAAAGACTAAATGGGAATCCCGGAAGAAGAGAAATACATCCGACCCGACAGTCTTGCGAACTATTCACAACTTGGAATACCCTCTGCCGCCACAAACAAGTGTACCGACACTTGGTCTACCTTTGGGTATAGGTCCAAACGACCAACTAGTGATGGGAAACTTCGACCTAAAAGCAAAAATTGCCTGCAACTTCGAAGTCGTGCGCAGTATGCACGGCTTGACCGAAGACGGTGTACTAGGGAACGTCTTCCTTCCAAAAAATTGCATTATAGAGTGTCCTAACCAAGTAATGACCTTACCACGCACGGAGCAGAATCCGGAAGAATTGAGTATTCCCCTGGAGTTTATAAAGGAAAGAGATATAGCATACCTACTACTACTGTTAAAATAAATCGCCCACGGGCAGTCGAAGGGAGACAAGCCACAGCGGGACCCGAACAGGTCGAAAATGCCGCATGTGACGTCTCCAAGGGTTCTCGTACTCGGGAACCTGGCTGCAAAACCCCAGCGATAGGAGTGGAGGTAATTTTAGGGAAGACTGTCTTCGCGCCTGTGCGGTCGCAAATTCAGTGCCGCGTAATCGGGGCTACAACCTACCACAGTAAGGCACCAAACACAGAAACATATCATGAGGGAAACATGGTGTGGTTAAACTTTCTCGTTACGGAAGTAACAAGACCAGACAAAACGACCCTCCAAGAACTAATAATAGTCAAAAATGGTAGGCTGAAACTTTATCTCTATCAATCCCAAACATTTTCTACCTCTAACAACGCAAATATACAAAAAATGCACAAAATGGCCGGATATAGAAACAAATTAAAATTAAATACTATAAATACAAAAAGAAAATAAGAGAAAATCAATTCCTCAAAATAATGTAAATTAAATTAAAGCATACCAAATTATCGAAACTAGAGCCTAACTGTAAATAAAATTTTCTGATAGATAATATCACATACCATTAAAGCAAAACTATTTCTAGTACAAATAAACTAATGGATATTAATTATCATACCATAGAAATAAAAACTATTTACCACTAAAAACAAAAAGCACGTAAGCAAAACCAGTCCAATAACTTAATGAAACCAATTTCATACACAATTAAAACCAAAACTATTATTATTATCATTATTATAAAAAAAAAAAATTATATATATACATAGTCAAAACCAGTCCACTAAATCAATAAAACTAGTTCCGTACATAAAGAAATGCTATTAAAATTAAAACTAGTATTACCACTAAATAATTTCTTCTACCAAAACTATTATTACCACAAAACTATTAAATTCACCTTGTAATGAATGGGCCCAAATACGCATGAAAAATATACTACATAGCCCGGAGACACTAGGAAAATAACTTCATAGATTGTTGGAACTTAAATACATATTATATCGAGCACTGCTGCTAAAATTCAATTAAGCACCACAGAAATGAAATACATGGGCAAAATTAGTATACAATCACCAATGTACGAAGATTACCACTATTAGTATCAATACTGTTCAGAACTATGAATTCACAGATAATTTCTAAATAAAATCACTAAAAGTATGTAAGTACTTAACTAAAACTATTAAAATGTTTTCTATAGTTGAGATTACCATCATCATCATCGGCACTACAACCGGGAACCGGTCTTGGCCTTATTTAGCAAGTCCTGAGGCTTGTTAAATTTTCCATAATGATTTGTTTATTTTTCGGGCAAGGTCATTAGTCTTGCGCCAAATAGTTGAGATTATAAAGCCATTAAAATTATTTCAATACGTCATACTAGAAAGCCTAAAATTACCAAATGCCATACTATTATAAACGCAACTATTAAAACTGAAATATATATACTTATTGTTAAAATTAAAATAAACACCATAAACGAAACTATTAAAACTGAAATATATATCATTTCTACTACTACTGTTAAAATTCAAATAAGTATCATAAGCAAAACTGTTAAGACTGAAATATATAGCATACCTACTCATCATCATCATCATTGGCACTACAACCGGGAACCGGTCTTGGCCTTATTTATCAAGTCCTGAGGCTTGTTAAATTCTCCATAATGATTTGTTTTTTCTGGGCAAGGTCATTAGTCTTGCGCCAGATAGCATACCTACTACTACTGTTAAAACTAAAATAAACATTATAAACAAAACTGTTAAAACGAAAAATGTAAACTAACGCGAAATCAATATGCCACCGCCCTTCGTGTTTCCACTCGTTCTAGAAAATTAACCTCTTCTAGGTTAATTTTCTTTCCTAAAGGGGGGAGGAATGTAGTGATTCTAAATCACTACACCTTTCCATTTACCTAAAACCCCCTAACCCAATACCCTATTCATTCAGACTTACCTATACCTAAATACCCACTTCCATTCATCCATACTTACCCTTGTTAAATCATAATCCATTTCCTATTCATTTCCTAATCATTCAATTCCCAAAACCCAACCCTATTTTAAAGCACAAAAATCGGGTTTGTGCTTCGTCAATGAACAAACACTTGTGGACAAATCTCGATTTGCCACAGTATAAAAGGCCGACACATTTTGGTTTCGCGGCAGTTAGTGATCGACCACCAAGCAGACTAAACTTCAAAGCATTAAATAAAATAAGAAAAGCAAAGAGATCTTTAATTCAGCTCCGGAGGCACAAACACAAACCAAAAATTAAAATAAATATTGTTGTATACAGGTATAATCCGGTATACTAACAGTTATATGGGACGGGTTTTAATGATCTATTTGAGTGATGGAAGTCAAATATACTTGTTGAGTCCATGCATTTGCGCAATATTTGAGGGACTGATTAATTGAAAACGTTGTTAGCTCGATGTTCCGTAAACAGGGCAGGTCAATAAGTCATTAGAAAATCTAAGAGATGGTACTTGTAGCATTGTTAATGGTCTGTTTTTAGTAAGCATCATTCCTCACTAGGTATCTGTCAAATACAATATATAAAATATCTTCTGGGTATCTGATAAATTTGGTATGAAAAAAATATCTGCGATATGGGTACCACATTTGCTAGCAAGGGCGTGGTCTCTTGTAAGGCTCTTTTGGAGCGGATGCGTCGCAACCCGAAAGACTTTCTGCGCAGATCAGTAACTGTAAATGAAACATGGATACAACACTACACTACCGAGACGAAATAATAGTCAAAGCAGTGGATTGTTAAGGGCGCTCCAAAGAAAACAAAGACGGTGAAACCAGCTGGATAGGTTAGGGCTATTGTGTTTTGGGATACATGTGGCATTATCTTCACTGACTCTTTGGAAAAAGGACAGGCGATAACTGGACCGTATTATGCGTAACTATTAGGTCAGCTAAACAAGAAAATAAAGAAAATCGCCCTCATTTGAAGAAAAACAAAGTCCTCTTTCTCCCGGATAATGCACGAGTGCACACGAACGCAGTTTCAATTGCTAAAATTGAGGAATTGAAGTATGAATTGATAGACCATCCACCATATAGTACACTAGATCTGGCCCCGAGTGACCTCTTTTTATTTTCAAATTTAAAAAAAACTGCTCGTCGTCATCGGCACTACAACCGGTATCCGGTCTTGGCCTTATTTAGCAAGTCCCGAGGCTTGTGAAATTTTCCATAATAATTTGTTTTTCCGGGCAAGGTTATTAGCCTTAAAAAAACTGCTCAGCGGACATCAAATGAGGAGGACATCGCACACACAAATGCTGATTTGGAGGAACTACCGCAATCATACTTTTCTGAAGGCTTGAAAAAGTTGGAGGGTCGCCTGTTAAAGTGTATTGAACTAGAAGATTATATTGTAAAATTAAAAAAAAAAAGAAGTTTTTCTATCTTTTTCTAAAGACTTATTGACCTGTCCTCGTATATTATGAAAAAACCATTGTATGATTACGATCTATAGATAGCTTCAAAGGACAGTCAATTTATTTATGTGAGTTACGGCTTTGGGTGTTTCAAGACACTACACATGGTCCGATAGTACTCATAACTAAAACAGATAAAAAATGAATTTATTTACGTTAATAATTTTTTTTTACTGTCGATACACATCAAATTTCACTAAAGAAACAATTAGCACAGAATTATTTATAAATAGTGTTCATTTAATTTAATATAATTTCTCTTTTTAATACGAAATTTCATTCTTCACTCCGACATTCCACTTTGGATAATTTTACTAGTAAAATTAACTATCACCAATAATGAACAGTCAGATACACAGTCAAGAAAAAAAAAAACACTTACTTACTAAACTATCGACAGACTAGTCCTAGTTTTTGTTTTTCCCCTCGTTCTTACATTTGGGTCAATAGTTTTCGATAACGGCGATATTCCGATCGAATAATGTCACTTTGCATTTCATGGTGTAAAACAATTTTAATTATCAATGGGAAGATATTGTAGAGAGCTTAGGGTTCGCTGGATTAATTATTTTAAAATAAATAAGAACCGTTAAATCGATTTGGAATTAATATAACACTTTATGTATATATAACTCCGTAATACAACCGTTACTTATACCGTACACTTAACGATTTCTTTACTTATCGCTTCCGTACTTATCGCGTCTTTTACTGCTTACTTCTCACTCGAGACTTATCGCTTGCTTCACTGTCTTACTTATCACTCAACTCCCGATCTGCGTGCGACGTATTTATACCGTTTTTCCTCATTCTGATTGGTGGATCGTTTCCGTCCGTTCCATAGTCTTGAATGTTCTATTCCAGTTTTCCAGTATTTCCTAAAATAATCTAGTACTTTGTTTCGGACTTTCTCGAAGATTCCAGTACTGATTGTCATATGCGTCACACTACCCTCCGCCTAGATTAGTTCGTCCCGAACTAAGTTCACTGGTCTCCCGGGCCAACAAAAGCCACCAGTCGATCGTGGTGCACCACTTTCATCCTGTCGTTCGGCGGTGGAAGTTCTTGACCTGTCGGGGTTTCTCTATTCTACATGAGAAACAACCCACAAATCCAATCCCAATTCCTACCGTCGGCTATTTCACCTGCAATACATAATTTCCCCAAGGACGCATAGTTAAACTCATTATCCTATGCAGATAATGCATAATTGAGTTTAGCTACTATCTTCGCCATACGGCAACACTATTGCCCTAACCATGGGATTTCCACCGGAAATTCCATTCGTATTAGTTAGCAACAACAAGTCGAAGCAAACGACGCCGTCGCATCATAGCGAAACCTCTGGGGAATTTATCAAAATATCTAATTAGTTGTCATGATGAATTACCCTAGCCAATTTGGCGTCACTTCGGCTTTCCATCAGATCACCCATTCGCTTGGGATCAATGATCTCTTTTTGCAGGTGAATAATATCAGCTAAGTTTTCCTCTCATTCGTATTTCTGTCATTCCATGGTTCAATGTGCTCCGACTACACCATATCCGTACCATAGCCGTACCACTGATACCAACACACACAACCAAGCTACCCCGAGATCACAGTACATCATGTTTCTGTTCTCTCATTCTCAATGTCCGTCAATTACCCTATTAACAAAAGTTACTCACACGTTGACGGGCGTGAGGTTGAGAGAGCAGAGGCGTGGTCTCTTTTGGTTGTCCTGTGTGTGGAATGAAATATGAATTTCACCCCTCAGTTGAGTTAGTCGCTATTCAATCACCGGGGCGAAAGGTCGCATCGCGTATTTCGGCAATAAAAAACTAACGAAATAAAACGAAGAATTATTAATTTAAAACCATTCCTAGAGCGTAAAATTGTATATTGTGTATGTTTTAAGTTCATCTATGTAAATAAGGATGCTTGTAAACCAAATTGAATATAGAAAAATAAATATAAAGAATAAAACAAAATAACAACTCTAAAAAGTGTTTTCATTTTTCATTTCTTTCGGGTGAACTATTGTTTTCGCAGTGACGGTGCAGTGGGGAAGAAGTGAATCGTGTGCCCATGCTTGGTGCAATACTTCTTACCGCCATAGACCTTCTTCCAAATTTTCTACTGCCATTCTTCCTTTTCCTGACGAAGGAATTCCTCATGCATTTTAGGGATCTCATGCGAATAGTATAAGAGAAAATGCATGTGCACACCCTTAAGCTCTTCTGGAGTTTGCACATCACGTAAACGGTCTAGATCTTCATCTTTAATTACACGCATATCATCTGGTATTGGAGCATCTGTCGATTTCATAACCGTATCCAACTGGTAGTTCCGCATCTTTTCAAATAACTGGAGTGGTTTGTTCCTTGGAGCTGACAGTAAACACCAACGTGCGTCGTAGTAATAGACTTTCCATAGATCGTCGCACGTTAATTCTGGTTTCACGTGTTCTTTGCTGTAGAACGCAATGAACGGCACCTCTAGCTGTTGATTACGTCTACAATCTAGGGCTTGCTTGATCTTTCCCCCCGTATGTAGTGGCTTACAATAGCGGTCTCGACCTCCAACATCCGTTGATCTCTCTTGTTCAGAAACAGTTGATTTACAAAACGCCTGTTTGTAAATCCATTCAGCTTCACTTGTAGTTCATTGGGTCCCTCTGGAACGGGCGTAACCGGAACCCCACGTAATTGCATTCGCTCAGGAATATCTGTTTTACGGATTTCATTGTCCAAATCAGTAAAGTGACCCTTTTCCAATTCATCATTGAAATGTTTTGCCGCCTCAGTTTCTCTGTGACTGCGTTCAGAGCGGCGTTCAACATCGTCTTCGTCATCGAATCGCTGTTCGTCTATAGCCTCACGTGCTGAACCTTCATCGACGTGCTGTTCCCCTCCATCACTTTCTTCGTCCTGTGTACGACGCAGACGCTTGGAACGCTTTCTGCCTTCGACTTTCAAACCAAGATTCTCTTCAATAAGGTCACAGTTGTCGTATTCCAGTCGGTCGTCTAACTCGTCATCATCATCGTAGATCCGTTTCGGGGAACGGCCTGAAGCATCAGTGTTGTCACCATCACTGCCGTCCTCTTCAATCGGGTTATCATCGATGAGATCCTTCAGTTTTTCACATAACACATCATCGTCATCTTCCTCCTCTTCCTCACTGCTGT
The DNA here is from genome assembly GCA_963931805.1 of Microdon myrmicae. Lineage (NCBI taxonomy): Eukaryota > Metazoa > Arthropoda > Insecta > Diptera > Syrphidae > Microdon > Microdon myrmicae. The sequence continues at coordinate 116,105,749 of OZ007502.1, forward strand.
CGGGCATAGTTTTGCTCTTCCTGAGTTTCTTCCTTTCATGTGGCTCCAATTTCTCCTCATCCTCAGATTCCTCCGCTTCCAGGTCCCAGAATTCTTTCATACACTGCCTTTGGGCATCCAATTTTGCCTTAAACTCTGCAGCTCGCGCGTCCAATTTTGCGTTAACGTCTGCAGCCCACGCATCCAATTTTGCACTAACGTCTGCAGCTCGCGCATCCAATTTTGCCATCATCATCCTGAACATCTCCGAAATGTCCAACGGTGGCGAACTCTTCTCCGTTACATTGGCACCATCTTGACTCGCTGTTTCTTCTCCATCCGGACAGTCTGGCCCACTCGTAAAAGCATCTGTGCCGACCTCAACATCCTCTTCCTCTATTGCTGCTTGCAGACGCTGTCGAAGAATTGGCTTCTCTCCTCTGCTATCCATGTTCCGGTCCTCCAAATGTCGACCTGACATCGTCGCAATACACTTCCACAGACTTATTTATTTCACCAATAATTAATCCCACTTCTGACACCAATTGTAGCGAGCTTGGGGTTCGCTAGATTAATTCTTTTAAAATAAATAAGAAAGAAATAAATACAACCGTTACTTATACCGTACATTTAACAATTTCTTTACTTATCGCGTCCGTACTTATCGCGTCTTTTACTGTTTACTTCTCACTCGAGACTTATCGCTTGCTTCACTGTCTTACTTATCACTCAACTCCCGATCTGCGTGCGACGTATTTATACCGTTTTTCCTCATTCTGATTTGGTGTATCGTTTCCGTCCGTTCCATAGTCTTGAATGTTCTATTCCAGTTTTCCAGTACTTCCTAAAATAATCTAGTACTTCTTTTCGGACTTTCTCGAAGATTTCAGTACTGATTGTCATATGCGTCACAATATTATAGCGTTTTGCGGTGATAGTGAAGTATGAATGGATCCGAAGCTATTACGGTTAGAATCACTAAAAGATTGAACCAATGAACATCAGACCACTACGGCATTTTCAAATTCGATCGTTATTCTCAAGTACATTCAACTGATGTGGAATTACCATGTTATCTCTATGGTATACGGCTCTGAAGCTTTCGCTTATTCGAACTTCTTTCGATATTGTTCACTATTTGCTTGTATATTGTATGTGTATTTGTTAGAAACGTCACAATATCACCTTACATTTTCGTTCACGTGGTGAGGAATTGCAAATTGTTCGATAATATTAGGAAACTTCGCATTTCCGTTCTCAAGGTTTTGGTAAATGAAAATTAGAAAGTACAGTGTTTTGTTGATAACACCCGTCGTTATTCCATTACTTAACACGCCCCGAAAAAGAAAAGAAGAGGGAGAGAATAAAGACGGGAAAAGTCCGTATACATTGACATCGAATACCTAGATGTTATAATGACGAAGAAACACATGGTCTGTTAGACTATTCCACATTCGTGTGTTTCGGTTAAAGAACAGTTGATTGGCTTGATGCGTATGTCTGAAATTCATTTTTAATGCGAACCCATGCGTATTTGTAGGATGTCTAGTGTGGAGTATTGCTGGTATAAACGAAATTAAAAGTCATTATTTGATGGGGTGAACGTGTTGGTGAAGATGGGGGGGCTCCCTTATATGATGGTATTCATAATTATTTCCGGTTCTATCCATTCTCTGATTCAACAGATTATAAGTGTCGTCCAATAAGTCCTTAGAAAAAATGTTCAGGTGGGAACCATTTTTCCTCGATTTATTCCTTCAATCGGTGTAATAAAGACGCAGTTATTGTTTTTTCTTTTCCAACTGATCAATGTAGACGATTCTGCTTCATCCAAAAATATCGTTGACCCCACATTGCCGGCCGGTATCACAAACTTTGCCACTAAAGTGTAGTAGTGTATTTACATTTCGTTCACAGTAACGCGTCGACACAGGAAGTTAGCGTTCCGAAGGAAAAACACCAAAACAGCCACAATCAACCATATGATTGTTTATATTCTCCACTAAGATTAAACGCGGTACCTATCATCCGGATGTTTCGTCCACTCCAATTTTTTCGTGCAACTGTCTACTAAGCAATGAGGTTTACTTAAAAACAAACCATACTACGCGGGATATCTCTTGACTGCTCTAAAAATTTATTGATCAACCTTTGTAAGAATGATGAGAAAAGAGACATGCTGGGGTCACACACCAGCTGTTATTTTATATTCTTCTGATCCCTCATCGGTGTTATAAAACACTGTTCCCTCAGAGAGATAACGCGCTGTAATGCCGCCTTCTCCACATTCCCCCTTACCGCACCTCTTGTGGTTTCAATAAGCCCCTTTCGCGGATGCTGAGAAATGTCAATTTCAACTCCACCTTGTTCGGCTTTGACCTATACTCTCAAGCACCGCCTCCTAAAACATTCTCACCATTAATCTTAAGCGACGCTTTGTACACTTTCCTCTTTAACCTGCGCCCACTTCTCGCCCCTACTCCTGCCTTTGTCGTAGCCTTTCTCTCAGGGAGCGTGTCTCCTTGTCCTTAAAACGACTCTTTAATAGAGCGCTCCTGAGAAGGTTCGTTACGGTCGCCGCCGTGGTTCCGGGGCCTCCGGGAAGAGTGACGACCGATTGCTAAAAAAAGAGACCTGAAATTCTGCCGAATCCAATAAAAATACTTTGATTTTGGATTTTATTAATTTAGTATATTGCATATTTATTTTAATTGATTGACGTCCTTAAACGTCGGACACCAACCTAGAGACAGATCCTCGAATCTGAAATTCATCGCCCTTTTATACAAATCTTCATTGAGGTTTGTATGTGAGAAACTGGAGAAAAGGAATAGGATATCTATTTTTAGAATGTAGACATCTAGCTACAATCCAAATGGAGATAAGGATCTTAGAAATTGTGTGTATGGGAGCGAAATGGATATCTTTTAACATGGGTTTGTTTGCATATGAAGATATGCATTGTGGTGTTTACCTTTTAGGACTTTCTGGGAATTGAACAATTTAATTTGTCTAACATTGGATTGAATGTTGGTTTGGGGATATGGATTAATTATATATTAGGTAGATGTGTCTGGGGTTATCAATAAAGTAAAATATGTGTGGGTGGGGGGGGGGGGGGGGGGGGTCTCAAACACATCTCAAACTACCCGAATGTTCATTTGGTTCGCATACACACAACTTTTTTCTTTCTATAAATAGATGTAAATTCTTACGAATCCTTATCTCCATTTGCATTGTAGCCAGATGCATATATTCTAAAAATAGATTCGAATCCCCATACTTTTCCCCATTTCAATATCAATGAAGATTTGTATAAGAGTGCGATGGATTTTAGATTCGAGGATCAGTCCTGGGATTGGCGTTCGACTGTTGAGGATGCCAGTCAAATGTTAGTATATATAAAAGGATTAAGATTTTGGATTGGCGTCCGAAGTGAAGTGAACGAAATATATTTAATTATAATAATATATAGATTAAATTAAATCGTCCTTAATTCAAACAAACTTGGGCTTCATCAATCGGTCGTCACTCTTCATGCAGGCCCCAGAAGCACAATGGGGCCCGTAACGATTGGTCTAACAAAGAGACCCTCGTCCTTTTAAAGACAAGGAGACGCGCTCCCTAAGATTTGCTGTTACAGTTTGAATTAAGCAATCTCAATAGGGCGATAGCCCCACTAATCTATGCACCAGGTACGATAAGACCCACAGATCGCTCAACGTTTCTAGTACCTGCTTCCAGTTCCCCGAGTCGAATGCATTTTTAAGGTCCAGTGTCACAGCGGCGCAGTGTTTGTTGGTTTCTCTGACCGAACGTGCTACCGTTATTGCAATGCAACGTTGTGGTTCCTATCGTCGTTGGCTTGGCCTTCGCCTGAGACTAGCGTCAGGTGGCTGTCTGTAGGACAGCCATGATCGTGGAAAGGTATGTAAGTTTTGGCTTAAGTTTTTAAATAGCTCCGGTAGAAGAAAAATCAATTAGTGTCAGACAGTCACAAGTTGTGCATGATTTAGAATTGAAATAAAGTTAATCCAAAAACAAAAACATGCCGAAGTGTCAAAATCAAGAATTGAAATAAAGTTAATCTAAAAACAAAAAAAAAATAGTCGGCTTTATTATTCAAAAACATCATCGGGGTCCCATCAGAGACGGCCCGAAGGTACAGGGACACATTCAAAAGGTTGTACACACCCTCTACGCCTCTTTTACATCTCCAGCTAGAAAAACTTCCAGCGAAGAGGACGGGCTCTAACAGCCGGAAGACGGTAAGTGTTGTTAAACTAATATATAACATCCACAAGGCCAACCATTTTTAGTGGCACGGAAGTAGGTCATTCTGCGATTTGAAAAAACCTTACCATTGCTTAGAATAATTCCTGGATGTCACTATTCTTTTTGTCTTTTTGCAACCTCAGCTGGCTTCGATTAGTTGAGTCATGATTTGATAGAGCTGTGGAGAGATTCTTTTTTCTCGGCCTCGTTTTTCGCTTTCGCAATCGCTTCCAATAATTTCAGTTCTGGTTATGCCGACCTATTTTGAGTCTCCACTTCCATTATTTCGAGTTTTTCCTTACCTGCTTGGGCCTCCGCTATTCTCCTAAGTCACCAGTCTGACCGTGTGTTCATTTCTCGTCACACCTTTTTTGAATCTTCAATTTCTGCTTGGGTAGTCCGGCTTCTATGTCCTTCGATCATGTGTTGCTATCCGGCAATTGACAGCTCTGTCGTAAAGTTGAACATTTTTGAGGTTATACGCACTCAGAACGTTTTGACATACGAGCGCAATTTGTGTTGTTTACAGTAACTTAAAAGATTCATCTCGGCCCAAAAATGGAATTAAATCGTCAACATTTTCGTGCGATTCTTTTTTACAACTTTCGGCGTGGATTAACTCAGCAACAGTGCATGGATGAACTTAATTCAATTTTTGGCGATGAAGCTCCATCAAGGACCAGTGTTTATCGATGGTATGGTGAATTCAATCGTGCTTGTAGTTCACTCCAAGATGAATTTCGTGAAGGTCGTCCAAAATCAGTTGTTGTTCCGAAAACCATTGATGCTGTGCGTGAACTGATATTGGAAGATCGTCATGTGACCTATCGTGAGATTGAGACAACCTTAGGCGTTAGTGGGACCAGCATACATTCAATATTGCATAAACATTTGACTGTCAAAAAATTTGTTCGCGTTGGACCCCACACAATTTGTCAATCGCCCAAAAAAAGGCTCGTGTCAATTGGTCGAAAGAAATGCTCAAAAAATACGGTCGCGGTGCTTCGAAACACGTCTATGACATCGTGACAGGTGATGAATCGTGGATTTACGCGTATGAGCCCGAAAGTAAACAGCAGTCGACTGTCTGGGTGTTTCAAGATGAGCCAAATCCAACAAAAGTTGTTCGCGCACGAAGCACTTCCAAGCAAATGGTCGCCTGTTTTTTCGGAAAAACTGGACATGTCGCAACCGTACCACTAGAACAACGCAGAACAGTCAATTCTGAGTGGTACACAACCATTTGTTTGCCAGTTGTCTTCTAAGAAATCAGGAAAACCAACCGCCGAAGACGGATCACTCTTCACCACGACAATACGAGCTCTCACACATCGGCTGCGACAACTGAATTTTTGAGCACCCAAAACATCGATTTGATGGTTCATCCGCCGTATAGTCCTGACTTGGCACCGAATGACTTCATTTTATTCCCGTACGTAAAAAACAAACTGAGAGCTCAATGTTTTTCGACACCTGAAGAAGCGGTTGCTGCATTCAGAATGCATGTGTTGGAGATACCTCAATCAGAGCGGCAAAAGTGCTTCGGCAATTGGTTCAAATGCATGCAGAAGTGTATAGATCTTCATGGGGAATATTTTGAAAAACAATAAAGTGCTTTTCGATGATCAATATTTGTTTTTGTTCTCTAATCCCGAAATATAAAAGCCAACCCTCGTAGCTCTTTCTGTTGGTTTACCGGGTAGATTGTCAGAACTCGCGTGTGGTACCCTAGTAGTTTTCCATTTGGTCTCGTGACGTTAACGAGCAATGGCTTCTCTTTACCGATATATACAAGGCGCGTGGGAAACACTACGCATTATTTGCATGCGGCTATAACGATGTGAACTCTATCAGAATAGGTGGTTGGTGCTGATCCAGGATCGTGACAAACGATCTGGCGATAAGCGTACAAGTCTCAATTTTATTCCAACACTATCTGGGAACTAGTGTACTATGCCGAGACGACATCTTCCTGATGATAGAATAATGAGTCGCTAACGTCCAGGAAAATAGTTTATTTGTACCCACCCATCAGCTTCCAGTTTATATCTCAATGGAATGTACCAATCTTTATAAAAACTTATTTTTTACAGAACGGGAAAACTGTGGAAAATCCCGACACCAATGTTTCCAGGACGTTACAAGCTGTACCGCAGCATAAGGTGATGTGTCAGCCTCCACCCTTCCTGAGAGAAATGGAAAAAAAGAAAATCGTCCACACTCTCCCTCTAGTATACGTAATGGCAATGCATTTGCTAATTTTTAAACAAACAAAAAATAGCATCAAAAAAGTGTAAAAGGTAAATTAATTAAACAGAACGACCATTTCAACATTCTCCCTTCTGCACTTCAGAATTTGGCCTTTCAACTCATTTTGCGAATGAATCAAAATTCCGTTCGCTGTTTGTTTTCCAACTCCTATCTCAGTCAATTCCAAGTTAATATAATTCATTTTGAACGGTATGAACAGTCCCCGTCTCCTGCGTAAACATAGCCCTCAACTTTACTTTGTTATTAATTCTCTGACCACCCATTAATGAACCATAAACCTAAATGTACAATGTTCCTTGTATTTTGTAATTAATTCAACTCCGGTGGGATTTCGCATTGGGGATTAAGAAATGCTTCAGGTAATTTTATGGATTAATACGACCCGGTACCTAATTAATGTTCACTCCAAATTCCTATAAACTCTAAATTCAGTGGGATAAAATTCCACTTCTATTGACCCATGCTGTATAATAATCTCCACATTCTTCGCCACCCTCCCATTCACCATTGTAAAACAATACAAATACATAATTATGGCCCACCATCACCACCTCCTGACGTTTCCAGCGGGCATAAGTCGCAAAACCCCTATAAAAGTTTCGCATCGTTTCAACTTCGTGGCTCCGATTTTGTGTCCTTGTGTCCTTATTACAAACAATTAAAGTGGCGAAATTTATTTGGGTTATTAAATGAATTTATTGGTAATTAAAACTAAGGATTCCAACAAGATAATGCCAGTGCATCGTTCCGTGAACACAGTAGCTAGCTGCCCTGAAAACGGCTACCTACCCACACCATCTTGTAGCCTAGGAAGGTCCACATCCGTATAAAACTTGACTTTTCGTGGCATATTGTGCTATACATCCTGAAGACTACCGTGAAAACGTTGTCCCCGAAATCGCATAGCACTCAAGTTTTTAGTGACTACCACCCTCCAAAGGAAACCTCAATATTACTCGTATATGTATTGAAAGTGGGTTAACAATATCTTTCAAGGGGTGAGACGCATCTGTTGAGAACAATCTGCAAACTACAGTCTACACTCTCAGGAGTACTCGTACCCAAACTATTGTAACATCCTTCGGCTCACCCACAGCCCTGCGAATATCTTTAATTTTGTTTTGCAAACTCGAAATTTCATAAATGCTAGTCTTTTGTAAAATATTGGGGGAACTGGAGGAGGGTATGCATTGTCGGAATCATGAACACAGCTCCTTCGTGTTGAGTTGTAAACGGAAATCCTGCATCGCTACTTTTGTTATCGCTTCTCGCAGACTTTTTGTTGTTGGTAGTGCTGTTGTGTTCGCTTTTATTTTGGTCTTGTAATGTCTGCTCGCTGTGGCTGGAGTTCCGCCGTTGTAGATTTTCATTTGACTTTCATAGACGAGAACAAAGACTGCAGATGCAACGTGTCGACTATCCGACTGAATAGACTGAATCCATTTCGAAGCAGGTGGGGCAAGAGAGAATGTCCACCAAGAGCTTTTCTAAAATTTAAATGCAGACAACAAAGTTTCTTAAGATAAGAGGTAGAACGAATACAAGGATTTTTTTTCCATCTATTCCTTTTAGAAAATGTGAGCTATGTGCTGCCAATGTGATAAGATCTTCAGATGGAAAAGGGAAAGTGGTCTTTACCACCTCCGAGATACTGTCTTATGCTGTCATATAATTCATCATTGGTACAACTTGTCAGAAATTTACTTACGGAGAGTCTTTCAGTATTCATAAAGGACGTTATTGTAGCAAGGGTTAAACTGTTATATTGTTAAGTTGTAAGCTTTTATTGTGAACGTTTGCAGTGCGTTTGGGCAAATGGGTTGACACTTACTAAGAGTGTAAGAAAGCCTCTAATTAGTAAGGATGTATGATGGAACAGAACTGTTAGTGTCTATACCATGTCTAGGAAAAAAAAATCAAAGAAGCTGGAAGAGTCATATTCATAGCACAGTAAGGGTTACTTAAATACACGTCGGTTATCTTTAAGGTGGTAGGACGAATTAGAAGTCCTAAATAACTCCAATTTTCAAGAGTTGTTCGTGGCTCCTTTATTAGAGAAAACTATGCAACTTTCTTTTAAACATTTCCATATTCTTCATAGTAAAAACAACCTTTTTTTAGTTTGGGATCTGCTTAGGTTGAGTATTTTCATCAGTTGAGTGTACTTGAGTTTAGTAATCGAATTCGTACACGCGGCAATGGCCTGATGTGTTGAGCATTGGTTACATTTTTAGTGATTCTAACCGTCATAGCGTCAGATCGAATCACACGTTCTTCACTATCGTCGCAATATGCAATAGTCCTCTACGGGTCGGCCGACTGCGCCTTTCTCCTTAACTTAATTTCTCTGAACATAAATCCGCGAAATACGCGTAATCCCCGTCTTCTCTACATTCTTCTTCACCGTATCTCTTATGGTCTCAACGGACCCCTTTCGCGAATGCTGAGAAATCTCAACCCCAATTTCAACTTGTTTGACTTCTACCTCTCTACCCATACTCTCAGGCACCGCCTCCTAAGCCATTTTCATCATCATCATCATCATAATCGGCACCACAGCCGGGATCGGGTCTTGGCCGTATTAAACTATGTTAAACTTTCCACAATAATTTGTTTTTCCGGGCAAGGATATTAGCCTTGCGCCAACCTGAACCATTGTCACCACCCATCTTAAGCGGCGCTTCTACACTTTACTATAACCTGCCCCCACCCGCCGCCCCCACTCCGACCTTCTCAAATTGTCCTGCTTACCTTAGGTTAAGCTTAGGTAAGTTAGTTCTTATGTTCTTTAGTTTGTAAGTTGTGGTATATATACTTTATGTTGCTTGAATTAAGCCAATAAATGGGATGGTAGCTCCGCTAAACTAAACCAAACTTCATGCTTTGACTATTCGATTTTATTACGTTGCTATTTTTCACTATTTGTTTGTGTATTGTGTGGATCTGTTAAAAACGCCAAAACACAACATAGTAATTATTTATTATTTATTGGCCTGTAGGAGCCCGGAAGTTCATGACTTCACTGACTAGGTTGCACCATCGTAACTTGTCATGTGCATCATCTTTCCACTCAAGGTCGCGCGTTACATTGTCCTCCCATCTTCGTCGCGGTCTTCCCTCCAGTCTCTTTCCCGTTGGTCTTTCGTCAAGAATTCTACGTTCTGTTCTCTGATTACCTATTCTCGCTACATGCCTGGCCCATCTCAATCTTCGCGAGCCTGTAGAACTCAATATCTTCAAGTGAAATTCAAATCTTACAATTCTGACTATGGTCATGTGGGGCTTTTCAGGGCCCGAAGAGCCATACATCATTCGATCCCCACTATTCCAGGCGAACGACTCACCTCTAAGACGAACTTCAGCAAGGTTGCGTAACCTTGCTACGGCATTTACCCCCAGCCAAATCGCCGGAATTAATACAGTTACCCAATCGGATAACTGTTATGAATATCCGTTAGGCAGCTTACCCACTCTGTGGGGGGTTTTCCTTCCAAACCCCCCCTTTTTCTCCAACACCATCCCTGAAAAACATTAAGTCCACGGCGAAGCTTATCACTTAGCCGTGGCACCGAAAATGTATCCCCGAGCAGGCATTGATCCCTGAAAAACATTAAGTCCACGGCAAAGCTTATCACTTAGCCGTGGCATCGAAAATTCACCCTTGGGCAGGCATTGATTCCTAAAAAAAACATTAAGTCCACGGCAAAGCTTATCACTTAGCCGTGGCATCAAAAATTTATCCTCGGGCAGGCATCGATTCCTAAAAAAACATTAAGTCCACCGCAAAGATTATCACATTGCCGTGGCATTTGAAATCCCATCCTTAGGCATACATTCTACCCAGGGCACCTCGTTTCCATAGCCTTATGCTATGGAAACAACATCAACAAAGAATTCCTTATTGACTCGTTTCCTTGTTTGCCCATGGCACTCCTTGCATGCGGCTATTAGGTCCCATTGGTTTGCCACCGCCGACAAGGTTTCGGCTGAGGCAAACCAAACATTTCCCTAATTACCAGCAATAGCTGGTTTCCTATTATCGGTCCCCACCGATCAGGGACCGCAAACAAGCAACGAATTGGATGCAGCCAGCAAGTGTTTACTTTCAACATCTGGCAATGGCTGCACCCTATATTCGTTGCAATATCTAAACATCGCATTGGCACCACAGAATGCTATGCATACACAATTCCCTAATAACGGCCGCCACCCGTCGGCGGACCAAAGGAAATTCACATCGTCAACCGAAATGTTGATTTATGGCCTCCCATAGGATGACCAGATCTTCGGTTCGTGTCTTTTTCACCCCAGATGTTATTGTTTGCATTCGTGGAAGATGCAGTAGCGATGTTGGCCTCCATCCACGGTCGCCGGACGATCGTATGCGAGGCGTACACACATATGCATAATGTATGCCTATTTCCCCCGGTCCAATCACGATTAACTACCTCGAGTTAATCGTGTAGCTCCTCCCCTTTTGCAGTTTCCCTTTAGGTGTCCCTTTTCTTATTGTGAGCGTAAAATACCGGCAGTCAGATTTTAGCTACCGAGCCAGAGGGACGCCACGTGAAGGGAGCCGTAAAAGTCGTTTTTTTAAAAATAGCCGAAACACACCTCGAGGAAAGCGATGCAACAAAGCAACTGGATATGTGTCCTGTGTGAAAATTTAGTCGGTAGATCCTTTATATTAACTTAATCGGCTTTACGGTTTATTTGAACGTAAATTAGTGTGGACAAAGTGTGGACAAAAATAGAAGAAACCATACCTAACAAGAAGCTATCGGTAAAATTTAAAGACTACGTCTAAGTTATAGTTTTGTATCCGTGAAATTAAATATCGATAACACAAATATAGACTGTGTGATGTACAGACCGTAATATAAGTGCTTCGTTACTAATAAAGAAACTGTATACAAGAACAAATCAACATCAGTGTGTTTTATTGGCGATCATCGAGGCCGCTGCTGTGCTCCACTCTTTCGTGACTGAATCCTCCTAGTGAAACCGTGCTGGTGTTTTTTGTAGACAATTCGGTGAACAATCTATGGCGTGTATGTGAAACCGTGTCCGTGTTGACATACCAACATACATCTACCCACATTGGTGACCGCGAAAAGAACACGCAACCGCGAGCATAGGTGCAAAATAAAAAACAATAGAACAATAAACCGTCCAAGTGCGAGTGACCACAATTCACCTGTAACGCATCCTGTTGACGACCGCCCCGCCAGCCCGGAGACCTTACATCACCACTAGGAGCAGCAACTGCAACTCAACTTCATCAAATAAAGACATCAGGTAACCTAATTATTAGTTTTTGTTTTCTTTAATTGTTCAGATAGCGTCGAGCAAATACACTGGCGTCTTCCTAAATTTCGTAAAAGTGATTTAAAAGCACATCATTAGTCTTAAGCTATTACGTGTAACGCATTACCTTGATTTTTGTAATACAAATTTATTTACCCCTTTGTCTTTCCAATTGTGAAGAATTATTAGTCTTTTTATTCTAAAATAAGGTCAGAAGGAGCACATAACTTGTTTTTGTTAATTTTCCTTCCTTTCTTCTTCTAAGAATAAGTGCATTTGCGCTTCTAAGTTTTACCGTCATTGAGTTACATACCATCATCATCAAATTAAATTAAATTAAGAACATGAAACACTAAAAGAAAATTTTGTAATAAAAATAATTGCTGATGTTATATGAAAGAAATATCCCGTGATGTATTTTTGATAATGTTAACTACGATCGTTCTCTCAAACCAACCTGTTTAACCAAGAGATAATATTTTTCATAGACTTAAATTTCACTGGGTGTTCTCCTAATTTTCAGTTTGTTTTTTTTAAATTATCAGAGGAGACATTTTTTTCGTTCCACTGTTTCATCAATAAATTAAACCAATTTTAAACCCAAAGGAATGGTCAAATTAGAGAAATTAAGTACAGGTCTATGCATACATCAATTTAAAATAAAAAAAACATAGCGCTTGAGATAAATAAAAACTAATCAGTGTACTGACTATCTAAGAATTTCATTATTTTAATACATTTGTAAACCCCCTCAGGGTACTTAGTAAATAAGAACCAGTGATTTGCGACAAATAAACATACGCCCACACACATCGCACATTGTTCATTAAACTTTAAAAACAAAATAAGCAATAAGCAACTATTTAACACGACATACCACTGAAAACCGGGTTTCGCCACCGTACATTGCCCGAAAATATTGTAGTTTTCGATAGTGATTATTAAGAAAGGCAACAGTTTCAAATCGTGATATACATATATACAAATACATAAGTTGCATAGATAATTCACATTATTTAACTTATTATTACTTTCGGTATATGTTATTTCATATTGTACATTCGCAAAAACATCGAAAAACAGAAACGTTCCGGGTGTTCATAGAAACAAGCTAAGTTTCGTATTTTAATTTGCTTTCCCTCAGCAGCAACCTTCTTATTATTTTCCTTAACGCATATTTTACGTTATTTACATAATTACACGAGGTTAGCTTACAAATAAATACCAATATTGACATTAATCTAAGCGATTAAAAAATATACAAATCGTTACACATACGCGACTCCACTTGACTCCACTTCCGACTTCGCACGACTTCTTTTCGACGTCCCTCGACTTTACACGACTTCACGTCATCCACATTTGGCTCATTTCCAATCCTTGGTGATTCTAGCTCGAACTCCGACTACCGGAGTTCACTGAGTTTTTTTTTTTTTTTTTTTTTTTCTTTTTTTTTAAGATCGAAATCTCTTTAAGAGATAAACCGCAGTAATAGCCCCAACCCCAACTCGCAGTACGCGACTATTCTTCGGCGACCTCTCGAATTTTTTCGCGTCTTCTTACGGCCATTTCTGCGTTCTAAGTAGTGAATATCTAGATCTGCTCCTACACCATCAATTTCAGTCCTGTTTCGTGCAAAACACTATGGTTGTCACACGAAATAGCGCTGCCCAAAAGGCCCAGGAACAACCCGAGCCCCTTGAATTCCACGACGCCTCCAGCGTCGATTTCCCCACTGAGCAAGTCGATGCTGACCTAGACTTGTCCGGACAATCTACTCCTCTGGCACCACCCGTTGCCCCCAGCGTCGTGAACCGACCCCAGCCTACTTCCACAGACACACCCCCGACTGCTCCTAACGCCCCTGGTACCGGCCCTTTGGTAAATTCCGGCATTTTAATGCCCACAACTAGTGCCGGTACTTCTAAACAAGCCCATAGGCAACCAGAGTCTCAAGAATTCCGCGATGCTTCCAGCCTCGGGAATGGGACTCGTCACCCAAATATAGGGCTTCCCCCCTTCGATGAGGAGGATCCAGACCTTTGGTTTGCAGTAGCAGACCGCATCTTCCAGGCCTCAGCCTTGCACGACGAACAACTTCGTGCAGTCGAGCTGTTGAAAGTGCTTGACCGCACTCAGCGACCGCATGTTGCCCATATAATAAAGTCGGCCGGCCGCAACCCGTATAGCAACATGCGTGAAGCTCTGCTCGACGCTTTGGACGAGCCTGGAAGTGTGCGGCAACAACGCTTAGCTGCTGTAACCAACCTTTCTGGGATGAGACCATCTCTTTTCCTGACCCATTTACGCTCTATAGCGGGGACCAGGATTGGGGACGACCTAATAAGGCCTCACTTTTTGAGGTGTCTTCCCCAACATGCCCGTTCGGCACTTATAGCCCAACCCAATCAGAGTTTGGGCTATTTATCCAAAATTGCGGACGCAATTATGGAAAGCTCAGATCAGTATTCTGAGCCTCCTGCGTACCAGGTAGCGGCGGTCTCTCAATACGCCGCCCAGCCTACACGGCACCCTCGTCTGCCTTTCACAACCCCTCAATTGGTCCCAATTCTCCATCCTCCTCAAACCCAATTACCTCATAGAAGGCCCGCCTCAACCAATTTCCCTCAGGGGAATCCAGAGGCAGGCCCCAACGTAGTTAACCAAAGAAGTTCGCCACCACAAGTAACTCCTGCTGACCTTCGGGCGCTCCAAACCTCACTCCTCCGCGAGATAAGTCAATTTCGCGCGGAGGTGAGAAACAATCCTCGAGGCGCCCAGAATCGTGCCATGCCGAGCCGTCCTCTCAATCGGCAGAATTCCTTCCAAACTGCCCCTCAGAGGGCCTATATCCCTCAAAATGCCCCACAGAGGGCCAATTCCACCCAAAATGGCCCTCACCGGGCCAATTCCCAGCGAGCTCCGGCTCGACCTCCCCGTAACGGCAATACCAATAGGCAGAACATACCTGATAATGCCGTTACTCTGCCGTGGTGCGCCAATCACCAACGATATGGTGATCGCGCATTTAACTGCAAGGCGCCTTGTGGTTGGACACAACCTTCCACCAACCAGAGGCGCTCTTTAAACTAATTTTGCCGACCGACCCCCCCGCGCAATCGGCCGGCACCCATACGATAAGTCGCCTAACCATCCGGGATTCTAAACTGAATATCGCTTTTACTGTCGATACCGGCGCCGATATTTCAGTCCTCCCGCGATCGTTTGCTCCGCGTAACCGCGTGCCAACCGCACTTAAATTGTCAGCTGCAAATAATACGCCGATACTTACGTACGGACGTAAAAAGCTGACACTTCAATTGGGTCTTTGTCATCCGATCACTTGGCGTTTCGTCATTGCGGACGTAAATGAACCCCTGATAGGTTCCGACCTATTAGGTGCACATAATCTGTTGGTCGATTCGACCCATAACAGACTTGTGGCTCCAACCGCACCCCCCTCGCCCATGACGGCATCACCAGCGGCAACTTCAGGGGCCACCGAGTGCATAGACCCATTTCAGGTTATGGTACAAGAATTTGTTAATACAACAATTCCTCTACCTAACCAACGCCGACACAAAGCCACGGTGTTTCATCACATAGAAACACGTGGTCCTCCGGTGAGCCAGCGTCCACGTCGACTGGCTCCTGAAAAATTACGTGCGGCGCGCGCGGAGTTCGAACAGATGATCAAATTAGGTATCTGCCAACCGTCGGACAGTCCCTGGGCAAGCCCACTCCACTTAGTGAAGAAACGTTCTGGTGAGTGGCGCCCATGTGGCGATTACAGGCTGTTGAACGCAGCAACTGTCCCGGACAGATACCCTATTGCACACCTCTACGATTTTTCGTACAAGTTACGAGGGTGCAATGTCTTCACTACCCTGGACCTCACCAGGGCATACCATCAAATTCCGGTGGCACCAGAAGACATCCCCAAGACCGCAGTCATTACACCTTTCGGACTCTTCGAGTTCAAAGTGATGACTTTCGGCCTCAGGAATGCCGCACAGACATCCCAGCGTTATATCGACACGGCTTTACGTGGTCTTAATTGCTGCCATGCATACCTTGATGACATTCTCATCGCCTCCAAAGACCACGCCGAACATAAACGCCACTTACGTCAGGTCCTAGAGCGCCTCCGTGAATTCGGTCTTGTCATCAACCCAGATAAGTGTCAATACGCCAAGGAGCAAATCACCTATCTGGGTTATGTCGTTGACAACCAGGGCATTCGCCCACTACCAGACCGTGTGGAGGCCCTCATGAAGTATCCCCGGCCTACTAACGTGAGTGAGCTTCGTCGATTTTTGGGCATGCTTAACTTCTCTCGTCCAACACTGAAGAACGCTGCCCAAGTTCAAGCTCCCTTAAATGAATTTTTGAAAGGAGCCAAGCGCAATGATAAGCGCCCCATTAATTGGACAGAAGACTCTGATAGAGCATTCCAACTGTCCAAAGAACAATTGGCAAATGCCACCTTACTCCGATACCCTCTCGAGGGAGCGGCACTTTCTATCCAATGCGACGCATCGGATACCGCAATCGGAGCCGTCCCTGAACAGGACATTGAAGGCCGCCCGGAACCACTTGGTTTCTTTTCAAGGAAGCTGAGTCCCACTGAGCGACGTTACAGCGCCTACGACCGTGAATTGCTCGCGATCTACAGCGCTGTTAAGTACTTCCGTCATATGATAGAAGGTCGCTCACTCTCCATCTTAACAGACCACAAGCCATTGGTCTACGCGTTCCGGAAGAAGTCGGGAAATGCCTCCCCCCGACAAGAGCGTCAATGAGACCTCATTGGGCAATATTCTACGGAGATAAGGCATATCTCCGGTAAACAGAATGTCACGGCGGACGCCCTTTCTCGAATCGATACGATTCATTTGCGTACCGCCTTGAATAACACTGACCTTGCCCTAGCTCAAGAGGAGGACGAACAGCTCGAGTCCCTCCTAACTGCCGATACGGCACTAGAGCTTAAGAAAATTACCCTTCGCGACCCATTGAGCGAAATCTGGTGTGATGTCTCCACTGGAACCGCTAGACCTTACATTCCCGAGAAACTTCGTAAGGGCGTGTTCCAGGTTTACCACAACCCTGCCCACCCCAGCGGCCGAGCAACAGCCGCTGCTGTCCGTCGCAAATTCATTTGGCCCCGGATGAACAAAGATCTCACCGGTTGGGCCCGTGCTTGTCTCCAGTGCCAACGCTGCAAGGTAGCGCGACATAATGTACTGGAGCCAGCGCAATTCAAGCTTCCCACGGCACGCTTCGCCCATGTCCACATAGACATAGTGGGACCGCTTACTCCATCAAGAGGATTTTCTTATATCCTCACTATGATGGATCGCTGCACGGGATGGCCAGAGGCGACACCTCTCCGGGCAGTTACTGCCGAATCAGTCGCCAAGGCCTTTTATTCAACTTGGGTCACGCGCTTCGGTGTACCAACCACCATAACTTCGGACCGAGGTCCACAATTCGAGGCGACCACTTTTAGGCAGCTAACAAATCTTCTCGGCTGCCAAAGAAGTCGTACCACCGCCTACCACCCGCAATCAAATGGGATGATAGAGCGCTGGCACAGATCTCTAAAAGCCTCACTCATGTGTCATAATGACACACAATGGTTTGACGCCCTACCAACCGTCCTCCTCGGCCTGAGGACAAGCATTAAGGAGGACCTGGGTGCTTCGGCAGCAGAGCTTACTTACGGTACCAACCTCCTTCTTCCAGGAGAACTTTTCCTGAATGGCGAAACACCGCGTGACCAACTTCGCGAATTGGGACATCTCCGTGACCTGCTACGTAAGGTTAGGGCAACCCCTGTAACCAGGCACGGCTCCAAAAAACTTTTCGTCCACCCTGAACTACACAGCTGCACGCACGTCTTTGTCAGGGTGGATAAGGTCAAAAAACCCCTCGACCCACCTTACGATGGCCCATTCAAAGTCTTCCGCCGCATCAGTGACCGCGTCTTCGAGATCGACATCAGAGGCAAGCGATCCACGGTCAGCGTCGAAAGACTTAAGCCCTGTTTTCTGGAAGCTTCCGCTCCAGAATCATCTCCATCTTCGAATACCACTCCTACTCCACCAACACAACCTCCCCGTACTCGCGCTCAAGCGCGCGCCCATAACCAACTAACCACCTCCTAACCTGCCTTACCTGTTTCGTGACTACGTCACTGGGGGGGGGGGAGTGATGTGGGGCTTTTCAGGGCCCGAAGAGCCATACATCATTCGATCCCCACTATTCCAGGCGAACGACTCACCTCTAAGACGAACTTCAGCAAGGTTGCGTAACCTTGCTACGGCATTTACCCCCAGCCAAATCGCCGGAATTAATACAGTTACCCAATCGGATAACTGTTATGAATATCCGTTAGGCAGCTTACCCACTCTGTGGGGGGTTTTCCTTCCAAACCCCCCCCTTTTCTCCAACACCATCCCTGAAAAACATTAAGTCCACGGCAAAGCTTATCACTTAGCCGTGGCACCGAAAATGTATCCCCGAGCAGGCATTGATCCCTGAAAAACATTAAGTCCACGGCAAAGCTTATCACTTAGCCGTGGCATCGAAAATTCACCCTTGGGCAGGCATTGATTCCTAAAAAAAACATTAAGTCCACGGCAAAGCTTATCACTTATCCGTGGCATCGAAAATTTATCCTCGGGCAGGCATCGATTCCTAAAAAAACATTAAGTCCACGGCAAAGATTATCACATTGCCGTGGCATTTGAAATCCCATCCTTAAGCATACATTCTACCCAGGGCACCTCGTTTCCATAGCCTTATGCTATGGAAACAACATCAACAAAGAATTCCTTATTGACCCGTTTCCTTGTTTGCCCATGGCACTCCTTGCATGCGGCTATTAGGTCCCATTGGTTTGCCACCGCCGACAAGGTTTCGGCTGAGGCAAACCAAACATTTCCCTAATTACCAGCAATAGCTGGTTTCCTATTATCGGTCCCCACCGATCAGGGACCGCAAACAAGCAACGAATTGGATGCAGCCAGCAAGTGTTTACTTTCAACATCTGGCAATGGCTGCACCCTATATTCGTTGCAATATCTAAACATCGCATTGGCACCACAGAATGCTATGCATACACAATTCCCTAATAACGGCCGCCACCCGTCGGCGGACCAAAGGAAATTCACATCGTCAACCGAAATGTTGATTTATGGCCTCCCATAGGATGACCAGATCTTCGGTTCGTGTCTTTTTCACCCCAGATGTTATTGTTTGCATTCGTGGAAGATGCAGTAGCGATGTTGGCCTCCATCCACGGTCGCCGGACGATCGTATGCGAGGCGTACACACATATGCATAATGTATGCCTATTTCCCCCGGTCCAATCACGATTAACTACCTCGAGTTAATCGTGTAGCTCCTCCCCTTTTGCAGTTTCCCTTTAGGTGTCCCTTTTCTTATTGTGAGCGTAAAATACCGGCAGTCAGATTTTAGCTACCGAGCCAGAGGGACGCCACGTGAAGGGAGCCGTAAAAGTCGTTTTTTTAAAAATAGCCGAAACACACCTCGAGGAAAGCGATGCAACAAAGCAACTGGATATGTGTCCTGTGTGAAAATTTAGTCGGTAGATCCTTTATATTAACTTAATCGGCTTTACGGTTTATTTGAACGTAAATTAGTGTGGACAAAGTGTGGACAAAAATAGAAGAAACCATACCTAACAAGAAGCTATCGGTAAAATTTAAAGACTACGTCTAAGTTATAGTTTTGTATCCGTGAAATTAAATATCGATAACACAAATATAGACTGTGTGATGTACAGACCGTAATATAAGTGCTTCGTTACTAATAAAGAAACTGTATACAAGAACAAATCAACATCAGTGTGTTTTATTGGCGATCATCGAGGCCGCTGCTGTGCTCCACTCTTTCGTGACTGAATCCTCCTAGTGAAACCGTGCTGGTGTTTTTTGTAGACAATTCGGTGAACAATCTATGGCGTGTATGTGAAACCGTGTCCGTGTTGACATACCAACATACATCTACCCACAGTCATCACTCATTTCTCTGCATAGGGGAAGAACGATGGTGACCGCAATGCTATAGTCAATAGTGATTATCCCTTATCAGGCGTTCTTTTGAGATCGTATGACACTTCCGGTAGCGCGGAAATTGCGCAAGCACAATTACTTTCATGACCGTAGCCATCGTATTCGCCGCCAGATGTATTCCCTATAATTTCTTTCTATTTTCGTGGCTAAATAGAATTGTGAAAAGACGACATCTTTGTCACCGATGATCAGCAAATAAAAAACAGAATCACCGAAGGATACCATAGACCAAAATTAAAATGTGCTTCTGTGGTTAATCAAGGGAGATTACTTTGAAACGCATTAAATTGATTGGTTTATAATTAATTATTAAATGTTCTTTAAGAAAAATAAAATTCCCGTCATATATATAAGGTATACGCGTATAAGGTCACTGAACTAATAACACATAGTTATAAATAAAATGACCGAAAAGAGTCGCGCCACCTTTTGTTTACACACCTCACAAAATATACATAACTGTAGTCGATATGATGAATTTTCTACTGAACTTCACTGATGTGTTTCTGTAACTTCCATATAAGTCTTTAAATGTTATTCTCTTTCAGAGGCCCAGTTTTTCACTCCCTTAATCGATTTCTCCAATGGGCTTCTTTTAATAAATGGTCTTGCTTGACGGTTAAATGTTGACACACATAAATAATGACCGTCATGGTCAAGAGTTGGATTTAGAAACTCTTATTTTTTTTCCCTTGTTTTATAATCCATTCCAATCCGACCACACTGGCATATTTTACCCGTCCTTTAAAGCGCATGCGTCGTGCAACATTCTTTTTTTGTACATCTTGATTTTAGGGTGAATATTTACATACGATTCCTAACAGATTGCCAGCGCTCGTTTACTACTTTGATCCCAAGCAACTAGTGTTTGCACAAGTGTCCATTTGATTCAAATATCACAAATATTTGCTTATTCTATGAATAGCACTATTTGTGTTGTTTGTGAAGAGCAATTCGTTTTTCTACACCATAGCGTTTTTCATATGTATGCGTATCATAGTAGATGGTATCTTTTCACTCTTAGCAACTGCACAGCAACATTTTATTAGGCGTTAGTCCTGGCTGGCTCATCGGGTGTGTTGCTTCACAGCACTTTGATCCCAATTGTTGAGTACATATCATGTTTACAAAATATATAATACTATTTTGATAACTATCACGTAATATAAAGCTCCGTGTCTATAGAACCATAATCATGCCGATTGCTCTATACGGATGCGAAACATGGGCTCTCACGAAACGGGAAGAGAACAAATTCCGCGTATTCGAGAATAAAGTTTTAAGGGGTATATTTGGCGGTAAATATGACGAGGAGTCAGGACAATGGAGGAAACTCCACAACCACGAATTGGAAGAGCTATACCGCAAACCTGCAATGGTGAGAGTGATCAAGTCGCGAAGATTAAGATGGGCCGGACACATAGCGTGAATGGGCGATGATAGGACCGTGCATAGAATTCTTGACGGTAAACTAACGGGGAAGAGACCGACAGGACGGTCGCGACGGAGATGGGAGGACAATGTTAGATTGGACTGAGGAGATCGGATCGGATGATCGAACGTGGAAGGAGAGCGCACAGGACAGGGAACAATGGCGGAGCCGAGTCGCTGAGGTCATGAACTTCTGGGTTCCTACAGGCCAGTAAATAATAATAATTTTGATAACCCGTTACATAAAATTATCACTGCGATATGAATTTTATTATGTATACAAGACGAAGCGACGTTGGTTTGGTCCTTCGCGTCTTACATCATTGTGAAACCAATTTTCGTACCCCCTCCTCACTACCAACTAAATGGTCTTAGTACTTAAAAAAGAACCCTTCTCCGTTCCACACATAGTAGATCCCAGTTCTTCACTAGTCACTTAAGCCGGAATGCCGTTCTAAGGATCAAACACTGCTGGACGACCACTTCCAAGTTCATCCCTTAAGAAATCAAAAAAGCTTTTCCTGAGTTATTTCCAGTTATTTCCTTTATTCTCCAGTTTCACTTAATTTGACTGAGATGTCTCGCTGCTACATTTCTCGAGTGTCCGTTTGTAGGATTCTTGCCTCTTCCGGACCATACGTTATGCGGATAGGGATCCAGTTAGCTTTCTATTGACAATGTGGTATTGGCCCCTAATGGCCCATCGTCTAAACGCTATCACTACGGTGAGGGTTCGATATGTGCTGGAATCAGAGACACATTGTTCCCTGTATTCGTAAAATCGAATTGTCAATCGGAACACAATTTATTAGCCACCCCTCGGTGTACTGGATTTCCATTCCTCTGATAAGCAAGGATATGGCGTTCCTTGTTTGTTTTTCCTGTGCTTGCCTTAGTTTCGGAAATTCACTGGAAGAGTTATTTATTGGGAATAATTTTTGTTCTGTAGGAGTAGACAATACGTTCATAAGGACATTTTAATTATATTTCACAGAGAGACAATGTCCTTGCCATCATAATGCATAGAAGTCAAATCACTTGCGCTCGGTATAGTTGAAGATGGGGAACGAAATGTGAAATCCACTTGGCGCATATTATCTTTAGTTTGTGAAAATGAAAATGGAGTTTACACGTTTTGTCGTTTTCATTATTTCGCCTTTTTTGATCCTTTCTGTCTGTCTTGAGTCGTTTCTATTGTTTTAAATAAATTAAAATGTCAACGTGATAAATGGACATTCGACTTTAAGTCTTCCTTGTTGTTCTGTGTTATTGTTGGTTGGTATTCTTCGCGGATTTGTAGTATTATGGCGCGGCAGATAAAGCCAAAACAGTCAAAACTATCTGAAACGGGTTTGGGATATTTTGGTCACAACTCTCAAATGGAATAAATGTTAAGAGGGTTGATATAGGCATTGGAGTAATTTTAACGAGGGTCAGAATGGTAGTTAAATGATGGTCGCATATCAAGACATCGAGAGGGTTTTCCACTAAACATTTTGCTTATACATTTATTTTTAGTTTGACATATTTTGATTACGAAAGATCTTTTGGGAATTTAAAGCTCATTTACTCGAGTGGGTGAGCATGCCAAGAATTTATATTTATTCAACTGCGCTTACGAATGTTTGCGGTGAAAGTGGCGCAGTTTGTTATCATTGAAACATGGAGAAAAGGGGATAGGAAACATTTTATTCACACTTTTAAAGTGGTGCATGATTGAGACACGGCGCAAGGCTAATAACCTTGCCCGTAAAATTAAATTATTATGGAAAATTTAACAAGCCTCGACACTTGCTAAATAAGGCCAAGACCGGATCCCGGTTGTAGTGCCGATGATGATGATGATGATGATGATTGAGACATCTGTGTATACAGTTATGTTCAATCGGCGTTGCTACGAATTCGAAGCAATACTAACTATGAATGTGCTACTGTTGCATATTTAGCGCTTTTTTGTAAATTTTATAGTTTCACATCTGAACGGTGCCACTTTTGTAGTCTCGTAACAAGCTTAGTATGTTCGATTTCTCTCACAGCCCAGGCGCCCAGTGAAATTTAATTTAGTGAGGGCAGAACCCGAATTTATTAAGCCAAGTAAAAAAGGCATAAATCAACCTAAACACTAAGATAAAACTAGGAAAACTAGGATACAGAATTGTTAAGAAAGGGATAGATATGAAACTGGTGGTTAGTTAAGAAAGTTAGGACGAAATATTTAACTGACGAAGTTTAATTTGAAGTATAGAAGTGTTATGATTAAAACCCAAACATGCTTGGGTTTAAGTTGACATTTCGTAGCAGTTGGACGATAGATTCATTAGAGCTTTAGTACGTAGGTAGGTAATAAAGATTCCATTCGTTGTGAGGGTTTGTGTTGAATGAAATAGAGTATAGAACATTCGCACTCTCAACCAGTCTTGAGAGTTGACAGTTAATGAAGAGAATATCGGCTGGAATATCTTGTTTTTTAGTGTCTTTAAGTTGATTAGTTTGAGGCGGTTTATATAGAACGATCGGGTGGCTTTGCCCATGTCAGTGTAAAACGTAGAATCGTCAATGAACACTCTCAATTCTGCGTATGTGAGCCATATGATAAGGGGACTCGGCTAAACTGGAATATTGTAAAGAAGAACGGACGGAAGAAAATTAGAAACGTTCTAAAAAAATAATGACGTGTGTTAGCCTTAAGGATACGGTCATCAATATGTGAGGAGAAATTTAATACCCTGTTTTATAAGTCGAATTGATGAATCAGAATGACCAGAGTACGCAGTAATTGTGGAGGGGAGTGTGTGGTTTCGTGGAAAGGTAATTAATTGGCATTCAAGTTAAGTTCCATGCAATTTCCATGACACCAAACCGAAAAGCTATTGACGAATATTTCCAGAAGGTCAGGAATCAAGTGCAGAGATGAAGATTTTGGAGTGTTTAGTGTCATTGTGGCGGTTCCACTAAACGTCACTACCTACCTTCCCAAATTACCCAAGCTTCCTGTCCTGAAGCTCCTCAAACCCTATGGTTTCCCGCTAATGCAATTCCATTAGCACCTGCAAAGCTACATGCATCAAGGTTATCTAATGCATAACCTAAAGGTTCCTGTAAAAGAATTCTTACCTTCATGCATCAACGCACATTCAAAATTTCTGAAAAGAATTTTTTTCATCATACAAGATCATAAATCCAAAAAATACGCGGCACCCTTGTTGTCAGGTAAATCCCAGCTTCACAATGTGTACAACAATGTTCTTACATACACATTGGCTGGCGATTCTTTTGTCCAACGACCAACCCATGGCAAGTAGCTTGCTTGCACAGCTGCAAGACTATTTGCATGATCCGTTGTCTAACCGATAAACAATCATCACAATGGTCACGCCCCATGATCTGTTTGGCTAATTGAAAAACAATCATCATTCCCGCGCTTATATGATGAAAAATACAGGATCATAAATCAAAATCTACGCGGCACCCTTGTTGCCAGGCAAATCGCAGCCTCACCATGTGTACAAAAATGTTCTTACATACGCATTGGCTGGCGATTCTTTTGTCAAACAACTAAGCCATGGCAAGTAGCTTGCTTGCACACCTGCAAGACTATTTGCATGATCCGTTGTCTAACCGATAAACAATCATCGCAAGGGTTACGTCCCATGATCCGCTTGTCTGATTGACAAACAATTATCATTCCCGCGCTTGCCACCGAAAGTCGAAATCTTCTGCATACACAACTTGTAAACAGAGGGATCCGATTTGGTCCGCCGGCAGAGAGCCCATAAACGAATCATTAGCGTAAACATACCAATCCCTTTTGGTCTCTATTGAGTTACAACTTGTTTGCTCAGCTGCCCTTGTTAGATTATTTTCTTAACAGCCAATCCCCGATGCAATTTCGTTTATCCGTCATTCCAGTGTATGGGTAAACAATACAATCTGTATGATCAACTATTAGAATCTATCCAGCGAGACCTCAAACTGATTTCCCATTGGTCGCCGGGCGAAAGGAAAATTCCATTTTTCTTTCTTACCACACCAAAGGAAACTCACCCCAGTCGTTAAAGTTAAATTTGGCTGAGTCGTTTCCCAACCACCGACCGAGCCGGTCGGTTCTTCTTCCACTCCACGTAGCGCTGCGGGGATGCGTACGGTACACCACCAAGAGTCGTAATCGGGTTGCTTTCAGTGGCAAAGCTTTTAATCATTTTATTTGTGCAAAATGTTGTGAATTACAGAAAATAGATCAACAAAACGTGAGACGAACAACCGACTAACCACAAATTAACTTAATCCAAACCAATTGTCAGAAAATAAATTGCATCCAATCGCGAAATGTGTGTGTAAAGAGCGTTGGATTTGTTTTACCAACTGATTAAGTAAAAACTAGGACCTTAAGTGAACACTAAATAAAAGAACAATGGTTACAAAAACAATTTTCCGTGCGTTTTACTTTCTTTTCTGGTGCATGTCTTGTGGCGAAGTTTTCCTCCTTGTGTTGGTGCACATTTTTGGCTGAAGGATCGATGGTGTCTCATTGTTCCTCATTCTTACGGCTCGCCGATTAACTCAGTTTTCTTTTGGTGTTCGGCGGAACTTTGTTTTAGTGGCGAGTGGGTTAGTAGTAGAACCCGCGCCCATGCAGGCGCCTCGACTACTTACCCCACATCATCAACGTAAATAGAGAGATACAAGAATGCTTAATAATCATATCAATGCCGTTTATAGTTAGTATAAACAGAAGGAGGGCTAAAAGATTGTCCTGAGGGACACCCGAGGTAGCATGTAAAAGATTTGATAGAACAGATCTGAAATGTAGTTTGTAGAGTCATTTGATTACTCAGATATGAAAAAATAAATCATTTAGTCAAAACGGGTTCGACCCTAAAAGAGGATGATTTAAAAGCACAAGCTTGTGGGGCATTTTTACTCAACTTTACTCAAAATCGGTTGTAACATCGACTTCATTACCATTCTCTAATTCAAGAAGTATGTGTGAAGTAAATACGAGTAGATTAGTGGTGGTAAGAAAGTCCTGTCGTCCGGGTGGAATGATTTGCATTGAAGGCATTCCGAATGGTCTTGAAAAGTTTGGGAATGTGAGAAAGTTTGCCGATAGGACGATAGCTTGAAACATCGCCTTCGGGTTTGTTTTTATTTTCTAAATGTTAGGGAACTCACTTTGGGAAAGGGGTAAATTGAAAATTACCGACGGTGTGGAAGAAGAAAATGGAAGAACATTTTTTGAGGTGTAGGTGTAGTGGCAAGAGCGTCTTGACCGAAAAATTAATTCTTCTTTAAGTTGCATTAATTTATTTGCAATCGAGAAACAAATGGACCAAGGGAAAAGTTTGGTGAGTATTTGAAGTAAGAGCAGTCGGGAACAAACAAATGTTGTCGGTGAAGGATTTTTTAAAAAGTGGCAAAAAAATTTGCAAGAGTTATAGCAAATGGATATTGGATAACCTTCCGAATTCCGTTTGTAATCGACAACTGAAAACAATGTCTGCTCATTTACCAAGTTGGTCTGTGTTTTTATGAAGCCGTTTTGGTAGAGAAAAATTTAGTATTCGGTGAAGTGAAAAAAAGTACCAAAATAACTCGAATAGTCCCAGAGATAACGATTGTAGAGGAACATCCTTTAATTACGTACCTGGTGAAGCTTGTGCTTCTACAAAGGAGGTGAGGAGGTCGAAGCATATCAAACTTAAAGTGGAATTTAAAATTTCTTTAAAACAAATGGTAGACGGATTGAACACTTCCATAGCCGATACCCACTTCTAATAAGATTTCTCGAACAGTTAAGTGGCGATCACATGTCAAGGAGGCGGTGTGAGGCTTGGCGTTGTCATGAATAAGGATGACATCTCGAATTGGCATACCTCGTCTTTTGTTTCGATATATGGCTTTTTTCTATAGCCCATTGCGCCGGCGTAAATTGTCCGCAGGAAATTGTCACCAAAGAACAAAGCAAAACGCACCGATGGTAGTCTCCAGAATAAAACGCACCGATTTAGTGTAAAGTATTTTATTGTTTTTACTGATAGGTTCTTTATTTAAATTTTTGCACTCAATTAGACATGGCTGTGGTGGTTAGACAGGTAGTAAGACACTCGATTCGACATATTCTCGCGTCCGCGTCAACGCAGTGACGGAGAGCGGTAGTCACATGGCCGATGGAATTTGACTCCCCGAGGATGGAACTCTGACATGAATTACATCCTAGGTTAGTGGTGAGGAAAAAGAAGAAAGAGAAAAACTTTTCTCTTAAGGGTGTGGCCGCCAAGGAAATGCACTCATTCAGTGCAATGGTAAGCGTGTGCGGCCGTACTGATCGATGCTATTTGCACGTGCTCGAAGGCAATGAAACAACGAACCAAGCAGATGGCGAGAACAAAGGAAGAGGCGACCAAATGGTTCGCTCCGTAATGAGGGCCGTGTTTACCCTATGCAACGTCGCTATGATGGACGTTGGTAAAAAGGTGCTAAGTGGTGCGATACTTTATACAATGAAAATTGTATATCGTATATTGAGTTGGTTGCCGAAACGAATCCCTTGTTCGCATTTGAATATGCGAGGTTATTCGTTTGCGGTACGAAAGAAATTGTAGATTGTTTATCTATAGGAAGATGCTGGTGATACGACTATAGTCTGTCGTATCGCCCGATGCCTGCCAAAGGACAGCGTTCCTTGTTTGCACTTAGTGCATTGCTAAGGCATTAGTCTCGACATGGATGGTGCTAATTACATGCATCTGCTTTGGACTATTATCGCTGGCTAAAGGGGTCGCCAGCCGATATGTGTGTAAATAGTTTTTTGTACACATATTGAAGCTGGGATTAGCCAACTCTATGGTAAGATTCTCTGATATTCGTATGATATATGAACCGATGAATTTTCTTTTCAGCGAATTTATGACGTGGAAAGTAAGAACTCTTACAGGGGATTTGTAAGCGAAGGAATGCTTGAAAAGGTAAGATTTCTTTTGCAGAAGGTTTACGATTATAGCTTTGATCTAATTAATGCGTGTAGCATTTTCAGTGCTTAATGCGATTGCATTAGCGAAAACTTAGGCTGGTGGGGTGAGGTTATGGGGGTTTTTAGGTAAGTGTACTGTGGGGTTTGGCAGCACCGCCACAATACCCACTTCTAATGAGATCTCTCCCACAGTTAAGCGGCGATCTCTTTCAATAAGCTCTCGAACGACATGGATGTTGTCATCTGTACTTGTCCTTGGATGTCGATCATGGCCTTCGTTTTCAGTACGTAGCTAACCTGGTTCCCCTACTCTTCATAAACCAAACAACAGCCACACACAAGATTATCTAGCTCGTAACTCGTTTTTACCGTTTATATTTCAACTTCTACCATTAGATGATCAAAACAGAAGAAAATGTTGATAAGTTAACCATTAATACCGCCGAAACTGGATTTATGAAAGTCGTTCGAGAAATAATTTAGGAGCGGGGTGGACTCCAGCAAAGAGTTGTGAAAAAAGAGAGGAGAGGTTATGGTTGGTAATAAGATAGAAATTAATAGGCTCAGATGTAAAAAAAATGTCTTACTGTCTGCTCATATTGTTTAAGGCAATGCCAATATCTCCGAGGCTTAAATCTGTTAGGTGGTCGATTAAGAGACATCGGTTGGCACAGGTGGGAGAGAGACACAGGAAGATTGATCATATTATAAACTGCAATGAATATGCACAGCATGACAGTAGCTGGAGTCACTGTAGTGTACTCATTAAAACAGAAACGCATTTCCCATAATATAAATTAGATAACAAATCAAAATCCACGATCATGAAACAAAATAGCGGACGGCACACGACAAAGCACTGGCGCCATGAGAAGTCAGATAAAAACTATAACATGACAATACTCGTTGCCCAGGTGTTCCGATAGACGTGTGTCTTGTATGGCACGCGATATCACGGTGCATGATACTCACAAAAAGTATTACATAACAATATTCGTTGCCCAGGCATTTCGATAGATGTGTGTCATGGTGCATGGTACTCACCTATTAACGTGTCATCTAAAAGGTGACTCATTGTGGATTTGCCATGCAGTGTTCAATGAGTGTTTGAAATTAGGAACATAGTTTTCAGGTTATGATTGGACGGCCGATTTATAATGGCATGCGACCTACTTGGTATCGATATGCATCGGAAATGTTGAAGGAAGAAAAAGTATAAAATAGAAAAAAAAATAAATAAAGCAGATATAAATTGACTACTATAAAATTTCGGCCTCATTACGTTTTTTTCTTTTTGGCGGATATTTATGGCATTCGTGCTCTGCCTACTTATATATTCCGACTTTCTCGCCGAAACCGATGGCATTCGTGCCCCGCCATACAGTCAAGCGGAGAGCCCTCCTTTAGCACCTTCTACACCTGATAGCATTGTTCGAACGAATTGGATCCAACACAATACTGCGTTGACCTCTACACCACCAATCTTAAACGGCACTTTCACACTTTACTATAACCTACCCCCACCTCTCGCCCCTACTTCTGCCTTCTTAATTTGTCCTGGTTACCGTAGGTTAAGCCTAGTTAAAATAGTTCTTAAGCTCTTTAGTTTGTAACTTATATATACTTTAGTTGCAGGTAATTATGTTGCTTGAATTAAGCCAATAAATGGGGTGGTAGTCCCACTAAACTAAACTAAAAAAACGTCACCTTTTATGTTAGATTTTTGCAACAACCTGTTTGGTGACGCATGAATCCTCACAAGGCGACTCTCTCAGCATCCTAGTTTACATGGCGACCCTGCCATAATAAACCAACAGCTTCCTACCGCACACCACGATATCGTCCTGGGAGTCGCACACCTCTATTGTGTGGTCGATTGCATTAATTGCTAGTTCGTATGGATTCAATTGGTTAGAAAGGTAAAATGTAGTAACGATTGAAAGGACAGCATGCATTGATATTTGGGCTACTTTTATTTTGATAGGGACATCATCGAACTTGGATGTGGAAAGAATAGCGACGGGCAATGAGTTAGATTGTTCAGGATTGTTAGGGATCAGGGTTAGATAGGATGTAAATGTCAGAAGAAAGAGAGTGCAAATTGATTGGGCCTTAGATCGGAGGCTTCTTACATGCATATTCCCTATGGATGTTTTTTTTTTTTTCACCAATGCGCACACAAAAGGGGATTTTATTGTACCCACTGGGAGAAGAAGAAGAGGTGGTATCGATGTACATTGGTTTTTAATGCCTGCATATAACCACAACGAAGAAAAACATGATGTGATAGAGTATATCTCATTCACAGCAACTAAGAGGAAGCTAAGGAACGATTGACAATCTAGAAACGAGCAAACTTATTATGATCAGCTCTACTGCGTTGAAGATGTGATATTCTCCTCGAGTGAACGTATAGCGTTTTGCTTGTAGGACATGAATTGTTGTTCTCAACTACTCTTTACTGAAGTGAAAATGTCATATTCATTGCTATGATATACGGCGCTGATGGTTTATTTCTTCGACTTTATTCTTGCTGCTGTTTTTCAATATGGTTTCTGTATTGTGTGCACCTGTTGGAAACACTACAAACGCATTATTCGCAGGCCATGAAGTTCTTCGCCTACGTACTCTTCGTAGGATTTTGTAAAAAGATTTTGAAGACGGACAGACAGCGGGTAAGTCCCCCCACCCCCTGTCCCTCTCTTCTTCTCCTCTGTAAATCTTATTTATCTTGATCATAGGTATTGGTTTTTCATGTATTGCTTAGCGATTGAGTATTTCCATAGGCTGTAGGAATACCTTTTGGGGCAAATGCGTATTTAAAAAAATTAAAAATGTGAAATATTGACCTTTCATCTATCATCATTCGGAAAGAAAATCCGTTGACTGCATACTTGTGAGTGGGGAAGATATAACGTTAACCAAAATCACGAAGGTAGGAAATGTTGGTTACGCTTTCGCTGCTGTGCAAATATAGTATGAACATGAAAGTATTTAAAAAGTGCGGGCAAAAAACGTGGGAACTACGTCTTTCTTGTTTTCATAATCATTGTCAGATCCATCTGCATTAATTTATCATCATAGGGCGAGAGCAATAATTTATTGTATTGCATACATCAAACACCATTTAATAAGCTGAATAGAGAAAAGAATGCGAGTAAAAAATGAATTCAACTTCCAGGCCTTTGCTGAGTGTTGTTTATGTGTTCAATGAAATTACCCTCATTACTCGAAAGCGGTGCGTATTCCACCCATCAGAGTCAATTTACCTTGTTTGTTTGCATTCATTAAGTTGCAACAACTACATAACAAACCTTGTTAATTGACATATTGAAATGATAGCCAAAGGGTCTGCTGTAAAGTCTATTCGTCGGCATAGGATTTTATTATTGAGTGAACCATTTGTAGAGAACAAAAAAAAAAAAAAAAAAAACGTTTGGTCGGATACCCAAGCTAATTATCTCGACTTTATCAGAACCACATTAAGTAGAAATATACAATATAACAGAACGTGTACTTGAAACCTGAATAGTAACCACCAGTTGGCAGTGAGTTTTGCTGATTAATCGCGGATTCATAATTGACTGTAGTCTTGATTATTATTTGGTCTGCAATGGACTGGTTATGGTGTTTACAGATGCCGCCGCGGGCATAATAAACAATTTGCAGTCAGCAAGGCAAAGTGCGACACTGATTGACTGTTAGATACACTTCAATCTCTATGAGTATCACATTACGCAAAGTATTCATAACATAAGGAGCATAATAGTCATGTACATTGGGTATCATTTATACCAGGAAAATGGGGAGCGTCATGATACATATCTCCGACCATAGAAAGGACGAGTGGTGAAAAGTGGTCATGCATATTCTTTAGCTGTTATCTCTGTATTTCCATACTGGGTTATACCGCAAAGGATGGTCAGTCGTGGAAGACGCAATTAATTACTCAACAAAAACAAGACAATTTAAATGGGATACGGAATATATATGGAAATATGCATTTGGATCAGATGACAGAAACAAATACAAGGATCTTCTACTAGCTGATTCACACTCTTAGCAAACGTTTCCACTAGTTTCCCAGCTTTATCTGCATATTAAGGTTGCTAAGAACATTATCGGATGCTGGGTTGTTGCCGTCTATTCAGTCGGTCGTATCTGAGAAAGTGGTCCCTGATTGATCATCATTCTGGGAAATGGTAAAGACCACGAAAAGTTTTGACGAAACCTCTTCTTTTTTTTTTAAATATACTGTGTTTATTTGACCAATAATCAATTTTTACATTAAGTACTACAGCTAACTTATAATTCAATTAAAAACAATTGTTTTTTTATTTTTTTTATATCATTTTTTATTCCTTCCTCACATTATAATTTACTTACTCGCTACACAAAAATGATTAAACTCAAGCTTATGGTATCTTATTCCCTAACTTACTGGTCCTAAGTATTTGACTACATTTTTGGTTTCCAGTGTTTGCTGGTAGCTTCAGCCAGTGGTGTTCTAAAGAGGATGGTTTCACACTTCTGGATATTGATAATGAGTTTCCAGTTGTCGCAGTATCGTAATAATCCGTTAATGATTTCAATTTTTGGAGCTGTTCTATATATTATTAGATCTCCTGCATACGCAATGGCCTGATGTCTTATCAAGTCGCTAGTGTAAATATTAAAAAGGATCGGATATAACAGCGTTCCCTGTTGCAGACCGTTTTTTATTTTGTAAATAATGTCGAAGATCACATTGCCACTTTTGACGATGAATTTCCTTTCATTCAACATGTCGTATAGTATATACAGTAGTGGTTTATGAATGCCTAGTCTCATTAGCTTGAAGTATAACCCTTCTAGCCAAACGGTGTCGAAGGCCCTCTCCAAGTCAATCAAACAGGCACCTGTACACTGGTTCAGATTTTTATTCCACTGAATGTCTGAAACCAGTTTAGCTGCGGCTGTGTGGTTTCATGACCAGCTTTAAAACCAAACTGGTTATTTGGAATAATGTTATTGTCCTCAACCCATTTAAATACAGCCTTGTTTAGAACGTTCTCGAATACTTTACTGATACTCGGTAACAAACAGATCGATCGCAGATGTTTTGGGTTTGTTCTATCTTTCCTTTTTTTTTTTTTGGTAACGTTTGGATGATGGCTGTTTTCCAACGTACTGATTAGTGTGCGTTGTTAAACAATACTGCATACATGTCCATTGCGATTGGAGGAAGATGTTTGAGTACGATATTGAATACTCCATCGATACCCACTGATCAAAAACATCAAAGACCCCATAGATTTCTACATCATCATCATCATCGGCACTACAACCGGGATTCGGTCTTGACCTTATTTAAGAAATCTCTCCACCGGCCCCGATTTCGAGCCGATGTCATCCAGTTTGGCACTCCCGGGCTCTGGGCGTCCTGGTCTATGCCAACGCTCCATCGCAGACAAGGTCTGCCGCACTGTCTCCTTTCATACATCCTGCCACAAAGGACTTTCCGGGCAGGCTCCTCTTCGCTCATTGAACTAGGTGTCCCGCTCACCGGAGCGTACCGAGCTTGATTTTTCTTACAACATTAGCTTCAAGGTAGATTGTGTACAACTCACGGTTGTAGTGGTTCTCCGGAATCGTCCTCTTTGACATAAGGGGCCACCAACTCTCCATAAGACCTTCCTCTCGAAGGCGGCTAAGAGTTCAGAGTGCCTTTTATTTAGCACCCAGGTCTCGGATCCATACATGAGTACTGGTAAGACCATGGTCTTGTACAGTAGTAGCTTGGGTGTTCTGGATAAATTTCGGGATTTAAAGAGCCTTGATAGACCATAGTAGGCTTTGTTGGATTTGATCAGCCGTTTGCGTATTTCTTCTTCCATATTGTTATCGGCTGATACTATTGACCCAAGGTAGTTAAAGAATTGCACTACTTCAAATTCGTGCTCCACTACCCTGATAGTTTGACCAACGTTAGATCTTCTCTTCGCAGAAGTTGCCACCATGTACTTAGTTTTCCCCTCATTAATGTGCAGTCCCAGTTTTTGTGCCGCCTGCTCGATCTGGGTGAAGGAGTCCTATACAGCCGAATCGGATCTACCGATGATGTCGATGTCATCTGCATAGGCAAGTATCTCGCTGGACTTGGTGACAATAGTCCCTCTAGTTGTAACGCCAGATTTATTTGTATTGGTAAACGTAATTTCGGAAAATTGAAATTTCTTGTATATTAGAACTCCAGTACCAGTGGTTCGCGGATTAGAAACAAGTGTATAATTAAGAATAGATATTTGGCAGTTTGGTTTAAGCCAGGTTTCCGAGAGGAGGAGAATGTCTGGAGAAAACTTGTCAACGAACAACCGGAGGTGTTGTCTGCGAATAGTGGAATATATAGACTCTGCATTGAGGGAAATTATGGTTAAATTAACGTGACGTTATAAGAGATAAAGTGTGACCTTTTTTTCTATTTCTGAGCTGTGTTTCAGCGTAGGCAACATCTTCTGTAAGCTACTTATGTATCCTGTGAATTGCAAATTAAGATTGTTGTAGTTGAATTGGTGATAGTTTGTCAAGTCATGGGAATCTTTGACAACCTTAGCGTATGACATTCCCGGGCTTGTAAGATATGTTGACTGAGGTAAGTCGAAACCTCGTCATATGATTTTTTACTAAATAATGTGAAGATTATTGTTGAAAATGCTTCTTCTCTTTAGCAAGCTTTACGTAAGGACAATTTTTAATTGTAATATCGAGTGCAAACCATTTCCGTGGCAAAAAAGGTAAGTTGAATCGTTTTACAAATCAGTCAATGCTTATAACCACAGCACCACTGAATGTTCACATTAGGGAAATGGAGTACCATTAAAGTCTGACAACTTAACTCAAGACCTTTGGTAAGGTTTTTGGATGGTTTTACCTCCAGTTTTGCTTTCTGTATTGACAGCCGGCTTCGCGATTTACCAATCTTTCAATTTTTTTTTCTGTCTAAGAGGTCTAGATTTGTTTGTAAAATTCAGGCTTGACGACAATGCCTCTGGGGTCGTGATAATACCCCATGGGGACTACGAAAGATTCTGCAAAATTCTCGAGGTTTGAGTCATGTTAAAAAAATATTTTCAACATACAAATGGATATTTACCATTTAAATACTTGTAGTCGCGCATTGTCTATTTAGGATTTTATTTTGTTAAATCATCTTGAACAAGACGAAAGGTATAAAAGAGGGTGTGCAACTTAACTGGGGACACCAGTGGGAAGTCCTGTTGTTTTGGGTATGTGGTGGCCTTATATAACAAAGCAGAGGCTCAACAATTGACGATGGACTACCTTTTTTATATATATTTAAACTTTCCGTATATACACATTTTAAATTTGATCCCACTGTTATTATTGATCCTTATGTTCTCTTATCGCAGATAAAGATCAGTAAGTTAATACTCTTGCCCCCCCTATCTGTCCCCCTCTCTCGCTCTCTTGTGTCATCACAAAACGTAATAGAACTAAATTGTTGGTTCTAGGGTTTAGGGTGTTGTACAGGAATATATTTATAACAAATATATATTATTGTCACCTTTAATTACACCTGTAATACCTCCAATCCCATTGTTAGCACTTCTATACCTCTACAAAATTGTTACCACGATATGTAAGTATTTTGGCGGAGTGTCGGCTTGTAGTGTCTACCAAATTGTAAAGTCCTTTCTGATTAATGTTTATGAAAGGACATTCTTATCAACGCCACGAAATGCCGAAGGGAATTGTCAGTGTCCAAATGTTCTTGTCTATTGTTCGCTCGACACGATTGCAAAACGAAAACAAAAAATACATCATATTTATTTCTATTTTTTTAATTTTTTTTATTATGTTTATTGAACTATATTACTTCGCACAATTTTAACAGTCAAATTACACGACAGGGTATCCTCTATTCATACAAAAAATTTTGTAATTCAAAGAATTTTCTGCTTCACAATCTTTTCCAACAATCAGCTCTCCGCGGTTTGAAGATTCTAGAGTTTTAAACCTTGGACAATTAATCTTGACTCAATGAACTGCAGTGATTAATCTGAATAACACTGACTAATCTTTACTACTCGACAATACTCGAGTTACTGTGCGTTCTCTTTTTCTATCCCAGGAATTTTTCTTCCTCTCTTTGTTACATCCTGCTTCGTGTACATTAACAGGGCACGTATGTCATCCACACACAGCCACGAGCGTCGCTGGCTGTGTAGGCCTGAGTTGTTAACTTCGAACCTTTATTTGCTTGGACTCTCTATGGCAATATCTAGCGTAGGTTGTGTGCGCTACATTGTAGGAATAGAGTTGATTTCCGCAAATGGTTTGTTTATTGATATTCTTATTGGGATACCTCCGTAAAGGAACACCCAATCGGCATCAACCCAAGGGGATCGTAAAAATGGTTTGTGTCTTGTTCCTTCTCAGTTTCGTTGTTATCGTTGGCGATTTTTGTGGATATCAGCATCTGGCGATGCGGCGCTCGGCCACTTCTGTGGGATTTAGGTTTTAGGTATAGGTATTGATATAGCCGTCTAGGTATGAAACACAATAGATGGGTGTTGCCCACGTGTCTGAATATATCGTCATATATAGATGAACGGCCCCTTCTAGCAGAGCAGAAGATATGGAACTTTTCGGTTATTTTGTTGAATATTCAAAGAGTCACCTCAAATGAACATTAATTTACATTAAAAATCATCTTAAGTCCTATAGAATAAGCGCTGATTATTGTTAATTAGTCAGACCAACCACACGAATATTTAATATTCTGCCTGAACAGGTATTTCCTCGTCGTTATTCAAGATCAATATAAATCTACACCTCGTTTCTTTATCATTTCCCCTCTATTTCGCTTCCACTATGCTATTAATAAGATAAGGTTCCTCCAATCCTCCTTTGTCGGTGTGGTTTTGTGTAAATAAAAGCAGCGTTGTCTGTACTGGATGCAATACAAAATCCTGTAAATTTCATAGGAGACTTTTGCTGCCTTAGTGCATGCTCCATCAACCCGTAATGGAACTCAATGTGTTTTCTAAATAATTCAATCTGTTTAATTGCATAAATAAGTATTCCAGATTTTATTTGTTTGTTTGAACAATACAACTCACCCTGTTTGAGTGATCGAACCTTAACTGGCTCACCCTATTACTGCGAGAAAAAAAACCGACACCATCGGGATTTCTAGAGAATTCTAAACGTTTGGCATGACTTTGCCGATATTTTCCAACTCTCACTGGCTCCATTCAAGAAGTGTACTTTGCAATCTTATGCGAAAAGAAGACCTAACGTTGGTCAAACTATCAGGGTAATGGAGCACAAATTTAAAGTAGTGCAATACTTTAATTACCTTGCGTCAATAGTATCAGCCGATAACAATATGGAAGAATAAATACGCAAACGGCTGATCAATTCCAACAAAGCCTACTATGGTCTATCAAGGCTTTTTAAATTCCGAAATTTATGCAGAACATCCAAGCTACTACTGTACAACTAAGACCATGGTCTTACCAGTACTCATGTATGGATCTGAGACCTGGGTGCTCAATAAAAGGCACTCTGGACTCTTAGCCGCCTTCGAGAGGAAGGTCTTAAGGAGAATAGTTGGCCCTGTATGTGAGGGAGGACTTTTTCCGGAGACGCTAAAAACCATAAGTTGTACGCAATCTACCCTGAACCTTATGTTGTAAGATAAATTAAGCTCGGTAGACTCCGGTGGGCGTGACACCTAGCTCGAATGAGCGAAGAGGAGCCTGCCCGGAAAGTCCTTTGTGGCAGGATGTATGGAAGGACATAGCGCGGCAGACCTTGTCTGCGATGGAGCGATGGCGTAGACCAGGACGCTCAGAGCCTGGGAGTGCCAAACTGGATAACATCGGCTCAAATCGAGACCGCTGGAGAGATTTGTTAAATAAGCCCAAGACCGGCTCCCGGTTGTAGTGCCAATGATGATGATGATGGAATTTTATGGTAGCATTACACCTATGATTTTCAAGTCACCTCAGACTCAGCCGCTATTCTTTCCTTAGAACACACAGCTATCCCTTTTCTGTAGATATTATCAAAAACATTGTAAGCTAAAAAATGTCCTTCCTTCTTTCAAACTTACTTA
The DNA here is from genome assembly GCA_963931805.1 of Microdon myrmicae. Lineage (NCBI taxonomy): Eukaryota > Metazoa > Arthropoda > Insecta > Diptera > Syrphidae > Microdon > Microdon myrmicae. The sequence goes on from OZ007502.1 coordinate 116,144,207, forward strand.
CTTACGCCTACTCTAAATGTCAATTTTGTGTGGGCAATCAAACAAACGGAGTCATTCTACAGTCGACCTCCACTAGCACGAAACGCGTAACCTGTTCGTGGATTTAATATAGCTCTTTCGCCGACACCCTGACCTCCTTCCTCCATACTAAGCAGTGATATTTAGCCCATAAAAAACCTTTATATGCCTGCATGTTATATTTCGTATAATTGATGTCCGTTTAAATAAATTTCAAAAATTGTACTTTGACTGAAAGAGGCTCCGCCCTATTCCCTAAACTCAATAAATTATGGCACCGTTCTCAGAGAACTCTGTTAATTATGCAACAATAACTTCACTCAAAATAATATAATTCTGTCTTGTTCGTTCACAAACGATATAAACTTTGTCGTCCTAGTTGAATTGAAGGGCCACGCATATCCTGTGCACTTGTGAACCTAACAAAAAAAATTCTAAATTATTGTCAATTAGATAAGAAAACCGATTAACTTTTCAAATGTGTTGTGAATAACAATATGCTTCTCTTTGCTTTTCTTTTCAGTCTGCTGCGGCTATCCGACGATCTACCGACAAGGTTTCGGGTAAGTCCTCAAAGTTATCTGTGATTAAGCGAATTATATGAAACACATTATATTTAATGTGGAAAGTTTTGAAATCGATTTAAGCTGTGTGAAGAAGATAGAACTTTTCTGTTACTTCAGACAACAATGAGTTCGAAAAGTTACTGATTTATACCTGATCTTGATGTTCAAATTTTTTATTTGGAGAAGTTTTGAACCTTTCTTAATGGGACAGGTTCGTGCATCGTTCATTAGCACAGACAGGCAGTGGTAGGCAAGCAATACATTTATCTTATTTTGTTCAAGGTTCGAATTGGATGTATATTCTGGTGGATTTCACGTGTCTGCATAATTGCTATAATGGTTAGGTATGGTCCAAATGACTTTTCTAATACCTTCAAACCTTTCCTAGTAGAGTTTATTCTATGAAACGTCTAGTGCCTTCTACTTCGGATTGGGTAGACAATACTCCTCAAGTAGCGCATGGTAACGTCTTTTTCGTTTTTGCAATAGCAAGCAAACGTTACTGATCGTAGGTAAGCAGCATCTTTAATGAACTTTTTTTTTCATTTTTATATATAATATAATATTGTCCTTTCTCTTATATTTAACTAAGTTAAGTTAGACAAAAAATGCTCAAATTCTAGCTGTTAATAAACTTTTTCTTTCACCACACACACTTGACACCACATACACTTTAAATAAAACACGGTTTGAAATTGATTTACTGCCTGGTATTAAAATCTAAACCACCGAACTCTCATATATTATATTGCGTTTCTAATATAGCTCTTGTCTTCAATTAATGTGAACTCTATTTACTTTGTCTTACAATTAGATTAATTCAATGTTACACAAAACTGGTTTCTTCACTTATTCAACTACACGAATTTCTCTTATTGTGAGTGAGTCACTGTTTTAAGTTGATTTCATTCTGCTATCAACATCTAAACCACCGATTAATTTAATGCTCTTTCTTTTTGTAATTTTATTTTTTATGTGAACGAAGATAATTTTTACTGCGGACCACTATCTCCAATGATCGCCTCCGTCAAGTCTCGAAAACCAACTCCTTCGCCGTCTCGGCGAATCGTCTCGAACTCTTTTAACGAAGGCTTTTTCTTCCGTCCTGCAGATCGAAGGATATGTCCTTTTTTCTGTGGCCCTTTTGCCACCCGCTATTTCCTTTCTTTATCTTTCCCGGCTTGGGATCAAAAGAGGAAACACAAAGGTAAAATCTACAGAGGATCGTGCTAATGCACATTTATGATCCTCTATCTTGTTGGGCGCTTAGACGAACGTGCGATTCGTTTCATGGCGCAAGTTGTTTGTTCCAGGCGAATGGACAAGGATGTTCCTTGTGGGAAATGGTTTGGGTAAACAAACCTTTAAAGGATCATAAAATGGCAGACGTGCAATATATGATTCTCAACAACTTTACTTGAAAGTTGGTCATCTGGTCCACATTTGGGTCCAGTGGATTCTGTGTGTTGAACATATGGTTCGTTCTTTCACGTCTTGGGTTCGATTTAAATTCAATATGGGCAAATTGATATTGATTGATATTGTTTGATATTGTATTGGTATCGCGATATTTGATGTATGCGCGATTAATGATGGAGCTTAGCTCCAAAGAGGTAGGTATTCAGGGGTGGAGGATTTTGTGCGTAACATAGGTTATTTATATTATATCCTAACTTACTGGTCAATTGCGGACACTGTAAGCTAAATTTTAGCTACCTACTGTTGTGGGTTGTTGCCTTTCGGTTTTATTTCTTTTCAACTTGTCGGGATCTTTATTAATTATTTGTAAAAGCAAAGAAAGTTTGGGATAACAAAATGTACAAATCTTTGTTATTGTACCGTATTTTATAAAAGTCAAGCACTAGCTGGTGGCAAAAATATCTTAAACCTGAAATCAGAAAGCAGCGAAAACGCCTCTAGCAAGCCAATTGAGGTGGGTCGATATTCAACGTTCCGTAGTATCGAATCCTACTCCATCTGTAGACCTATAGCGTTTCGGGTGATAGTGAAGAACGTGTGATTCGAACTGACGCTATGACAGTTAGAATCACTAAAAATTGAACCGAAGCGCAACCCATCAGGCTACTGGCCGTGTTTACGAATTCGATTTCTAAACTCAAGTACATTCGACTGATGTGGATTTGTTATGTTATCGCTATGGTATACGGCTCTAATGCATTTTCTTATTCGATTTTCGCTCGGTGTTCTTCACTATTTGCTTGTGTATTGTGTGTGTATCTGTTAGAAATGCCACACTACTCCCTCCTCAGTAACTTTGTTACGATCAACTTCGTGTGCGAACGATGGAGCGAGGAACGAGCGAGCGAGAGATCGTCGGCGCGGGCGAGTGTGCCGGTGTTCTATGCGGAAGTCGTGATCGAGTAGTAAAGTTCTGTTTTACGTATAGGATATTGTGTGCTGTGTGAATACAAAACACGTCGGGTTGTTGCATTAAACAAGGATCGCGAAGACGGTGATTTGAAAAACGATGAAACGGGTGAGAAGCGAAGCAATGAAGCATTAGCCTACTGGCCGCGTGTTTACGAATTCGATTTCTAAACTCAAGTTCATTCGACAGATGTAGATTTGTTATGTGATCGCTATGGTATACGGCTGTGATGCATTTTTTAATCGATTTTCGTTCGGTGTTCTTCACTATTTTCTTGTGTATTGTGTGTGTATCTGTTAGAAACGCCACAGATCTTTATTTTTCCACGGCGTTCCTTTCCACTGGTGTATAGAAACGCTTCTGATGTATCTGAAATAACCAAGCTGTTGCTGAAGGTAAGTGCTCTTGAAGTTAACTCCCGACGGCGCGAACATCCCTGTATCAGAACTCGTTCCGTTACAGAACGGGGAAGCTGTGGAACTCCCTTCCCACGCGAGTGTTCCCGGAGCGTTACAACCTGCAACTGTTCAAAAAGAACTGCAACAGTTATTTGATGGCATCTCGGGGCGCCCACTCGACGCTATAGGTTCGCCTCTCCCGAGAGAAGTCTAATAAAAAAAAAAATTAGAGTTTCCTCATTCTTGAAATTACACAACAGAATTTGATTTGTCTGATACAAACAATGGGGACCCGCCTTGATTTCACACGGCTTGACTATACTAATGGCATCAATTGCGATTAATAGGCGCAAAGTATTCGTAAGTATCTGAACGATTTAGACACATGAGCTCTCCGGCTAATTTTTAGTGCCTTGAAAATCCCAGTTTGTGTTAAGTAAAAAAATATTTTTACTTTACATAATATTTGTTGATTTTTTAGTCATCATTATCATCATCATCGGCACTACAACCGGGATCAGGTCTTGGCCTTATCTAGCAAATCTCTCCACTGGTCCTGATTTCGAGCTGGTCCCCGCCATCCTTCAGTCACAGACAAGGTCTGCCCCACTGTCGCCTTCCATACATCCTGCCACAAAGGGCTCTCCGGCCAGGCTCCTCTTCGCTTATTCGAGCTAGGTGTTCCCCCGCTGGAGCCTACCGAGCTTAATTTTTCTTACAACGTTAGCTTCAAGGTAGATTGCGTACAACTCATGGTTGTAGCGTCTCCGGAACCGTCCTCCCTCACATACGGGGCCAACAATTCTCCTTAAGACCTTCCCTTTGAATGCGGCTAAGAGGTCAGGGTGCCTTTTATTGAGCATCCAGTTCTCGGATCCATACATGAGTACTGGTAAGACCATGCTTTTGTACAGTAGTAGCTTGGATGTTCTGGATAAATTTCGCGATTTAAAGAGCCTTGATAGACCATAGTAGGCTTTGGATTTGATCAGCCGTCTACGTACGTCTTCTTATATTCTTATATATATATATCTATATTCTTATCGGCTAATACTATTGACCCTAGGTAGTTAGAGGTTTGCACTACTTGAAATTCGTGCTCCGCTGCCGTGATAGTTTGACCAACGTTAGGTCTTCTCTTCGCAGAAGTTGCCACCATGTACTTAGTTTTCCCCTGATTAATGTGTAGTCCCAGCTTTTGTGCCGCCTGCTCGATCTGGGTCAAGGAGTCCTATACAGTCGAATCGGATCTACCGATGATGTCGATGTCATCTGTGTAGGCAAATATCTGGCTGGACTTGGTGACAGTACTCCCCTTAGTTGTAACGCCATGAATTGCTTTCTCCAACGGCAGTTTGAAGAGGAGGCAGACCAGACCGTCCTGTAGTAGGCGGCCTTAAAGTCCATGAATAGATGATATAATGGAATCTTAAATTCCTGACATTTTTCCATCGCCTTCCAAAGGGTGAATATTTGATCAATCGCTGATTTGCCTGGGATGAAGCCACACTGATATTGACCAATGATGTCTTTATCCTATGGAGCTATTCGATCGTGTAGGATAGAGGAGAGTATCTTATAGGCGGTACTCAGCAATGTTATACCCCTACAGTTGCTGCACGCAGTGATATCTCCCTTCTTATGTATGGGGCAAATTATTCCGAGACGCCAATCTTCGGGAATCTCCTCTTGCTACCATAAGTGTACCACGATCTCATGAATTGTGTGATGTAAAGCTGTCCCTCCTTGTTTGATCAGCTCAGCTGGTATGCCGTCAGCTCCCGCAGTTTTATTTGATTTGAGCTGTCTTGTTGCTTTTACTGTTTCCTCAATGCTTGGTGGCAGCAGCATTTGTTCTTAATGATTTTTTTTGTCGTACCTTTTGGTTAAATATATTTTATCAAGTTCTGAGCACAACTTACAAATTTAACGACATTTTAAGATTATCTTGGCACTCAAAGTCAAAGTGTTATCATTTAAATCAGATTGCCATAAGGTGAGGCCCAGCTCATGACCCATTCTTTTTTATATACATGGCTATGATAGTAGTGGGACCATTTCAATCACCTGGTTTGCATTTTCGTACTTATCAAAGCCAAATCGTAAGGCATACCTAAGTCACCCTTTATTAACTTTCATATTCTACACCCAAACTGACAACTGAATCGGTAATCAAAAACCTGTCATGCAATTTGCGGTTTTAGTACAGAATGTCACTTTTCCGGTGAATACAAGTCTGAATGTTTTTGAGAAATACTTTACGATATATATATATATTACCACAGCTATTTATCAAGAAAATAATGGATTCCTTTTTCTTCAAGCCAATAGTTAACAATAGAAATATAAAATGCTTATATGTCCTGAAAATATATTCATCGACAAATTTATTTGCGAACATGTATCTAGAAGATATCGTACTGGCTCAAACATTGGGACCAACAGTGTGCTCTCTAAACTACTGTACTAAACTATGAGGTGGAGATGTCACGGTTTATTGATTGATTGATATTTAAATATACTAAGAATGTCCTTGTTTATAACTTTTAACGTTGCGTTCTTTTTTCTTTTTTTCTTTTTTCATCAAAGTCAAAAGCACTAACTCTATTTATCACCCGTGGTGCTTCTGTACAAAGTAGAACCATAAACACGTTGCCATTAGCTTCAAACACTTCAAATTCCCTTTGCGCAATTGTGAGCTGACGTTCATATCCTATTTCCGGCACTTAGCACATACCCATCGGGTCAATTAATGATTTCGGGTAATTACTCTAAACAGGAGTCTCGATGGTCGTCGAGTGTTCGAAATCGTAATAACCATAAACTGTCAGCCGTTGAAGTCGTGCTCAATTCACTTGATCCCTGAACGGGGGCGCAAAGAATGACGAAATCACGATGAAACCGCTTAAGCTGTTCTAATTCTAGTCACATCCGTAAACCCGACAATTGAGCGCCCTTCTAACGACTACGGGTTACTAAGACGATCTCGGCAGTTCCTCTCGTTGCCAGTATTTTCTCTGTGAACAGAATGCAGTTTAATCATTGATCGACAGCGATTGAGAAACGGTGGTCAACTATTATTGTTCTTCGGTAGCAGAACACTTCAATCTGAACGTGGATCGAAAAGTTGCAGCTCGTTGTCGCCGTCTCGTCATTTCAATTGTTGTCGAGTGCGTTAAGTGTCGTCTCTCATGAATATTTCATGAAATGTCTGATAACGACAAGCGGGAATGGTGAAATCCCAGGTCCGTACTCCATGCTCCAGACTCCACACTCCACACTCTACACTCCATGCGTTATGCTACATGCTCAATGTCCCGCGTCCCATTCTCGGGCCACCATGCTCCACGTTCCCTACTTCATGAATGTCGTACACTCGATTCCCGTACGGCTGTTGTATCTCAAATAATTTCTTTAATTTATATTAGTCGCTGCCGTCTTTTGGGGGGTTGGCAACGTTCCAAGAGTGGGGGTTAAGGGCTGTGGACTATGTGAACACTGAGGCTCCAGCCACAACTCATTGGAAATGAAAATCAATTTCTTGAGCATGAAAAACAGGAATTCATTACAAGGCAGCTCCTGTGATGTGAGCGAGTGTACACACGACATATAGGGGAGACACATTTGCATGGAGCCCAGATTCAATTTGGTTAGCAATGAGTTGTGGATGGGAATTTCAGACACCAGCTACCAACCACCAGACAACTGACATCTGACATCAGCCTGTTCCAGGGGCATCCTCAACGAGGTGTGTCACAATGCTTTTCGGTAGTTTCGTCGCGCTCCAGGAAGTTCGACTCCCACACCAAGTAATCGAAACCAACGGGTTTACACTGGTGTGTGGAGGTACCGATACACATAACCTCGGAACTGGCTTCATCATAAGCAAGAAGATTACGCCCCATGTAAAAGATGTGCAATTCATTAATGACCGAATGTCTGTGCTAAAATTACAAGGCCGATGGTACAATTATGTATTTATAAACGTACACGCCCCAACAGAATCTGCGGACGAAGAAACGAAGGACACGTTCTACGAGACCCTAGAGGATGTATTTCATGGGATCTCATCATTCGATGTTAAAATCCTCCTCGGGGACCTCAATGCAAAAATTGGAAAGGAAGATATCTTCCAACCAACTATAGGTAAAGAAAGCCTACACGACGTGTCAAATGATAATGGAATTCGAATTATCACGTTCGCAGCGTCAAAAGATCTGTTAGTAAAAAGCACGATGTTCAAGCACAAGGAAATTCATAAAGCCACATGGATATCACCCGACGGCGTAACGCGTAACCAAATAGACCACTTCCTCATAGACAAAAGACACCACTCGAATATCCTTGACGTAAGAGCATATAGAGGAGCAGATTGCGACTCCGATCATCTTCTAGTGATTGGCAAAATCAGGAGTCGCCTCGCAGCAATCCCACATGGGCAGTCACGGGAGACAAGCAAAAAGTTCGACACTGATAAACTGAAAGACCTACGCAAAAGGGCTGAATATCAAGACGAGCTAACGAATAGATTTAGCATTCTAGAGAATGTGAGCAGTGAGGAAGAGGAAGCTAATAGTGTGAACACTAAATGGACATCGATCAGAGACACAATCAAACTAACAGCCCAAAAGGTATTAGGATTTAAGAAAACAATTAAGTCCAAACCTTGGTTTGACGATGAGTGCAGGGCGAAGATCGAAGAACGTAAACGCCTCAGAGTGATCCACTTAGAAAGATATGATGAAGTCAACGCAGAAAGATACGCGACAATTCGGAGAGAGACAATGAGGCTCTTCAAACGCAAAAAACGCGAATGGGAGAAGACTAGGATCGAAAAAATCCTAGAAAATTCTAGGGCAAAGAACATCAGGGGTACGTATGTCGGCATAAATTCAATTAGAAATGGCTACCGAGGAAGAGCCAAAATAATTCGAGACGCAAACGGCTGTCTGGTCACAGAAACAAACAATGTCGTGACAAGATGGAAGCAGTACTTTGAAAACCTGCTCAATGTACGCACCCATCAACCACAGATAAATGTACCAAGCGTACATACAGCTGAGCCTCAGATCCCAGAGCCGTCTCTCAACGAAGTTGTAGACGCAATAAATCGATTGAAAATCAACAAGGCTCCCGGAGTCGACTGCATACCGGCAGAGCTTGTGAAGCATGGAGGAGAGGCAACCGCTCGAAAGATCCACCAGCTCATCCAAACAATATGGGATAAGGAAGTCACTCCGGAAGAATGGAAAACCTCAATAGTCATCCCCATTTTCAAAAAAGGCGACAGATCTGACTGTGAAAACTACAGAGGAATATCATTGCTCCCAACCGCATACAAAATATTAACAAATGTCATTCTGGCGAGAATCACACCTTACGCAGAAGAGATACTGGGAGACTACCAATGTGGATTCCGTAGGAACCGGTCAACAAGCGACCAAATGTTCACAATAAGACAACTGCTGGAAAAGAAGTGGGAATACGGAGAGACGGTTCACCAACTGTTCGTTTACTTCAAAAAAGCCTACGACTCAGTCGCAAGGCAGAGACTCTACCATATTCTAGTTGAGCTGGGAGTCCCAAAAAAATATGCCGCGCTCATTCAAATTTGCATGAACGAAAACAAAGGGCGAGTTAGAATAGAAAACCACCTCTCAGAACCATTTGAAATCCGGGACGGACTAAAGCAGGGAGATGGTCTATCACCGTGTCTCTTTAACCTTGTGCTCGAGTATGTCATCAGAAAGGTACAAGACGACAACATGGCCGGATCATCCCTGAACGGGGTCACACAAGTGCTCGCATATGCGGATGACATCGCCGTTCTGGGCGATAATCTAGAGACTGTTAGTAAAAACTGTGAAATCATCATGCAAGCGGCAGAAGAGGTGGGCCTAGAAATAAATGAAGACAAAACAAAATACATGATTACGGCGAGAGCAGGTGGGTCTCAGAGAACACATATAAACGTCAGAGGTAAGATTTTTGTAAAAGTTAAAGAATTTAAATATCTGGGAACGATACTGACGGCCAGTAACGAAATGTCGAAGGAAATTAACAAGAGACTGCATTCCGGCAACGCGAGTTGGCACGCAGTCAGTAAACTGCTGAAATCCAGACTGCTATCACGTAACATAAAGCTCCGTGTCTATAGAACCATAATCATGCCAATTGTTCTATATGGATGCGAAACATGGGCTCTCACAAAACGGGAAGAAAACAAATTCCGTCTATTCGAGAATAAAGTTTTGAGAGGCATCTTTGGAGGTAAATATGACGAGGAGGCAGGACAATGGAGGAGACTCCATAACCACGAATTGGAAGAACTATATCGCAAACCTACAATAGTGAGAGTAATCAAGTCGCGAAGATTAAGATGGGCCGGACACGTGGCGCGAATGGGGAACGATAGGACCGTGCATAGAATTCTTGACGGTAGACCAACGGGAAAGAGACCGGTAGGACGGCCGCGACGGAGATGGGAGGACAATGTTAGGTTTGACCTTGAGGAGATCGGATCGAATGGTGAAGCGTGGAAGGAGAGTGCCCAGGACAGGGAAGGATGGCGAAGCCGAGTCGGTGAGGTCATGAACTTCCGGGTTCCTACAGGCCAATAAATAATAATAATAATATATATATATATCTGACGCAAGGTTAATAACCTTGCCCAGAAAAACAAATGATTATGGACAATTTAACAAGTCTCGGATAAGGACCGAATACCGGTGCAGAGACTTGCTAAATAAGGCCAAGACCGGATACCGATTGTAGTGCTGATGATATATATATATATATATATATATATATATATATATATATATATATATATATATATATATTACCACAGCTATTTATCAAGAAAATAATGGATTCCTTTTTCTTCAAGCCAATAGTTAACAATAGAAATATAAAATGCTTATATGTCCTGAAAATATATTCATCGACAAATTTATTTGCGAACATGTATCTAGAAGATATCGTACTGGCTCAAACATTGGGACCAACAGTGTGCTCTCTAAACTACTGTACTAAACTATGAGGTGGAGATGTCACGGTTTATTGATTGATTGATATTTGAATATACTAAGAATGTCCTTGTTTATAACTTTTAACGTTGCGTTCTTTTTTCTTTTTTTCTTTTTTCATCAAAGTCAAAAGCACTAACTCTAATTATCACCCGTGGTGCTTCTGTACAACGTAGAACCATAAACACGTTGCCATTAGCTTCAAACACTTCAAATTCCCTTTGCGCAATTGTGAGCTGACGTTCATGTCCAACTTCCGGCACTTAGCACATATCCATCGGGTCAATTAATGATTTCGAGTAATTACTCTAAACAGGAGTCTCGATGGTCGTCGAGTGTTCGAAATCGTAATAACCATAAACTGTCAGCCGTTGAAGTCGTGCTCAATTCACTTGATCCCTGAACGGGGGCGCAAAGAATAACGAAATCACGATGAAACCGCTTAAGCTGTTCTAATTCTAGTCACATCCGTAAACCCGACAATTGAGCGCCCTTCTAACGACTACGGGTTACTAAGACGATCTCGGCAGTTCCTCTCGTTGCCAGTATTTTCTCTGTGAACAGAATGCAGTTTAATCATTGATCGACAGCGATTGAGAAACGGTGGTCAACTATTATTGTTCTTCGGTAGCAGAACACTTCAATCTGAACGTGGATCGAAGAGTTGCAGCTCGTTGTCGCCGTCTCGTCATTTCAATTGTTGTCGAGTGCGTTAAGTGTCGTCTCTCATGAATATTTCATGAAATGTCTGATAACGACAAGCGGGAATGGTGAAATCCCAGGTCCGTACTCCATGCTCCAGACTCCACACTCCACACTCTACACTCCATGCGTTATGCTACATGCTCAATGTCCCGCGTCCCATTCTCGGGCCACCATGCTCCACGTTCCCTACTTCATGAATGTCGTACACTCGATTCCCGTACGGCTGTTGTATCTCAAATAATTTCTTTAATTTATATTAGTCGCTGCCGTCTTTTGGGGGGTTGGCAACGTTCCAAGAGTGGGGGTTAAGGGCTGTGGACTATGTGAACACTGAGGCTCCAGCCACAACTCATTGGAAATGAAAATCAATTTCTTGAGCATGAAAAACAGGAATTCATTACAAGGCAGCTCCTGTGATGTGAGCGAGTGTGCACACGACATATAGGGGAGACACATTTGCATGGAGCCCAGATTCAATTTGGTTAGCAATGAGTTGTGGATGGGAATTTCAGACACCAGCTACCAACCACCAGACAACTGACATCTGACATCAGCCTGTTCCAGGGGCATCCTCAACGAGGTGTGTCACAATGCTTTTCGGTAGTTTGTATAAAAATCTCGACATTTAAATGGAACTTTATTGATTGTGTTTTGGGGTAGGGAAAGGTATCGAGTATGTGCGCGGTTGAAATAATGGAATGCAACGTGTAGCATGCGGTAAGGTGTTCATTTGAATGATTTTCAAGTTCAGTGGAGTCGAAAAAAGTGGATCGAACAGAAACGATAAGAGAAATGTGTATATTTGGTAAACCAGATCAACAGGATTCCCCTAGACTGAATAATATAGCAAGAGAGATTGTTTGGCTTTTGGAGGTGTAGAATTGTATTGTTTATTGAAAAATGGAAGCGGACGAAAAGACGGGTAACATTTCACCCTGGAAAAGGTGGGGTACGCTTTTTTCCTCTTTTCAATTTTTGGTAATTCTAACTGTCATAGTGTCAGTTCGAATCACTCGTTCTTCACGATCATCCCAAACGCTATAATTGGTGACTACGACGTAATCTGTACACACAGCACACACTTTCCCGTAGTAAACAGAACTTCATACACGATCATGACTTCCGCATAGAGCACCCGGCATACTCGCCTGCTCCGACGATATCTTGCTCGCTCGTTCCTCGATCCGTCGTTCGCACACGAAGCTGATCGTAACGAAGTCACTGAGGAGGGAGTAGTGTGGCGTCTCTAACAGATGCACACACAAATACACAAGCAAATAGTGAAGAACACCGAACGAAAATCGAATAAGAAACTACATCAGAGCCGTATACCATAGCGATAATATAACAATTCACATCAGTGGAATATACTTGAATTTAAAAATCGAATTCTAAACACGGCCAGTAGCCTGATCTGTTATTCTTAGGTCCAATTTTTGGTGATTCTAATTGTCATAGCGCAGTTCAAATCACACGTTCTTCACTATTATCCCAAACGCTATAAACGCTCCTTCTATATTCGGCTACATTTGGTGAGAGGATTTGTTTTGCTGTTTTTACACATCTATTGCAATACAAGCAGTATATCGTGCATGGAAAACTAATCGTGCCTTTGAATAATTACTTACTAATATTTTAAGGTATTTTCCAATGCCGTAAATTTTCAAATTCTGTTATAATAGTATTGTTGTATCGCCAAGAAAAGAGTAATCGGCTGGAGTCGAGGTTGATTTATTAAAACTAAGTAGTCTATTTTTAAATTACTTTAAAAACTCAAAAAACTGACCATTGGCTCCGATAGCAAAGTTAAGACTAATGCGACACAAAATGCGTCGCCCTTTTTTATCTCAAACTCATCGAGATTTGTACCTCAAAAAAGTTTGTGAAATGTAAAGGTAACAATAAAGGGGATTACTCGAACTTTACTACGAAAAACTCCAGAGCATAATGTCAGAAACGGATGAGAAATGAACTTTATAGGTTATCAAATGTGAATTAACCCTAAACCGGTAAACATATTCAGTCAACTTAATCCGGTAAACTGGGATTACCCCGCTTGCACACTCCGTACCCTTTAATGCTGAAATTGAATTATGAACAGGGCCCCGTGTTGTAAATGGATATCGTTGTTTCGATGGGAGATTTAAAAACGTCTAGGGTGAGAGTACCCCCAGTTTACCGGTTTAGGGTTAAACTTCAATAACCACAAACACATTATCTGAAATTCCAGTAACTAACAACAAAATAGCAAAAAGTACATCGAAATGAGAATAATACTGAAGCAAAATATTTAGGATCGCAAGATACTTGAGAATAATGTCAGCAATGTATGTCAGACAAGTTCATAAAACTAATGAAACGTTTTCAGAATACGTAAACTGTTGTGAGGAAAAGGCAACGAAATGTTAACGTAACAATACCGAACTGTTTGGACTTATTTCTTTAAAAGAACACGAAGAATGATGTCAGAAATGAGTACCAAACGTTCAATTTCATTTGACACCCATTTCTGACATTATTCTTCGGAATCATTCAAAACAATTTTCGAGTCCAATACTTTTCATTATTACGTTTGCATTTTGAAAGTCTTTTTCGCGTATCAGTAAAACTAAAAAGGAGATGGGGTGTGCAGAGTTCCAGATTGATCGGTGGAAAGTGCAGTGAAATGCCGGGGTAACAGTAAAGACAAACTCACAAGTTACTATAGAAAAATCTGGGAAATAATGTTTGAAACGGATGGCAAACGAATTTGAAAAGCTGTTAAAAACAAGTTGCTATAGAAAATGTGGGAAATGATGTTAGAAACGGAAGGCAAAGAAATTTGGAAATCTATTAAATATTTTTGGAATATGCAGTCCTCTCGTGATAGAGTTAATGAAATATAAAGGGAACAACGTGGGGTGTGCACGCATTTTGTTAGGGAAAATCCCGGAGGAATTTGTTAGAAACGGATTACAAATGAATTTTACCGATATTTGGAATATTAAATCTACTTCAAAAACCTTCGAAACGTCAGGTATAGGAATAACAATGACAGTGAAGCTAAATATGTGGGGTCGAAAGTTACTTGAGAACAATGGCAGAAACGGATGTCAGGCAAGTTTAGAAAACGACTGGAACATTTTCGCAATTCGTAAACTGATGTGGGAAAGGATTGTGGCGTTTCTTACAGATACATTCACAATACACAAGCAAATAGTGAAGAACACCGAAAGAAAATCGAATAAGAAAAAGCATCAGAGCCGCATATCATAGCGATAACATAACAATTCCGGACTGTACAAACCCAATGAACATGCGTTCGATAAGTTTACTCCCAAGCATCAGTAAAGTATTTGAAAAAATCATTAACAAAGCTCTGCTAAAATGGGTAGACGACAATAGCATTATTCCAAATAACCAGTTTGGCTTTAGGGCGGGTCATGAAACCACACATGCCGCAGCTAAACTGGTCTCCGACATACAATGGAATAAATGTAGGAACCAATGCACAGGTGCCTGTCTGATCGACTTGGAAAAAGCCTTTGATACCGTCTGGATCGAAGGGTTGTATTACAAACTGGTCAGACATGGCATACATAAGCCTTTACTATATGTACTTTACGATATGTCAAAGGACAGGAGGTTCGTGGTCAAAAGTGGTAATGTGACCTCTAATAAAACGTATAATATCAAGAATGGATTGCAACAGGGTGCGGTACTCTCTCCGATTCTTTTTAACATTTACATTAGCGACTTATTAGAAGTACTTCCGCAGGCTATTGCGTACGCAGACGATCTCATAATTTACAGAACAGCTCCGAAAGTTGCGATCATAAATAAGTTAATACAGCGAGACTTCAACAAAGTGCAGCGCTATTGCGATGACTGGAAGCTTAAGATCAACTTCCAGAAATGTGAAGCCATCCTATTTAGAACTCCATTATATAAAGCCACGTACGACACAAGGAAAAACTGGCGAAAGCTAGTTATCGTGGGACCGCATGGAGATAAACTGGAAACCAAGAGTTTAGTTAAATACCTGGGCATCTGGCTAGACCAATATCTGTATTTCAACAGACATGTAGAGGCTGCTTTGCTCAAAGCGAGGAAAACTTTCGCTATGACAAGGAGGCTATTTCACAGTAGCCAACTTGACAGCAAGGTTAAAGTCATATGCTACATGACACTAATCAGGCCAATGCTCGTATATGGTTGCCCAGTATGGTTTAACATAGGTCCAAATTTGATGGAAAAGATTCGGGTGTTGGAAAGGAAGTGTCTCAGAAGCTGTCTCAGATTATATCGGACACCGGAATCGGACTATAAAAAGTATTACTCAAATGAGACTTTATATAATGAAGCGTACATAAATAGGGTGGATAATTTTATGATTAAATTAATCAGAGGACATATTGCGAGAGCAATAAGCTCGTCCAATGACCTAATTTTCGGGGCCTATTATCCAAACACTCTGTACTGTGAGAGCGTGCGTCGCAACGGCTTTGTTCCACCAGAGGCGTTCCTTGACTTGGATATGAAAGGGCTTATACAGGATAGATCCGGAATTCCGCTGATCTATCATGTAAGTAGATCATCTGTAGACGGGCGATTGTACTACGACCGGGAAGTAGCGCGTACCGAAGAAGAGCTCCTGCGCTTCAGTAGGGCTATCTCCCACAGAGACCGGGACGATAGTATTAGACAGCGTCAACAGTTCTGGTGGTTGAATGGCATATAAAGACCTGGGTACCAAAGTCGGTAAAGAATCATACTATCATCAGCTAGCTTACATAGACTTAGCTTTTCTAGAATTAGGGTAGTATAAGATTTAAGTTAAGTTAGGTTAAGTGCTTTTACATAAAAAAAAAAAAAAAAAAAAAAAAAAAAAACGTAGGTAAGTTAAGTAAGTTAAATTTTAAGAAAAAAAAAACAAAAAAATTGACAAAGTTTTTCAAATTTTTCTTTGTCTCAAATAATTATAAGTATTGCCACAAAGTTCTGTCGCCGAAAGGCAAATTATACAAATGTTAAGTAATGTTTAGCTTAGAGCGTCTGCGAAGGACCAGTAAGTTATTATATAAGATAATTAAGCTAGAATTTAAGCATTTTTTGTCTAGCCTTCAATTTAGAAATTAAGAATATAAAAAGAAAAATAAAAAATGTTGTAAAAAATAAAAAAAAAAAAAACATAACAATTCCACATCACTTGAGTTACTTGAGTTTGTAAATCGAATTCGTACAGGCAGCCAGTAGCCTAATGCTTCATTGCTTCGCTTCTCACACGTTTCAACGTATGTTCAAATGACAGTCTTCAATATCCTTGGTTAACGCAAAAACCCAACGTGGTTTGTATACACAATACACAATCTCCCATATGTAAACAGAACTTTACTACTATAATCACGACTTTCGCATAGAGCACCGGCACACTCGCCTGCTCCGACGTTCTCTTGCTCGCTCGCTCCTCGCTCCGTCGTCGCACACGAAGTTGATCGTAACAAAGTTACTGAGGAGGGAGTAGGGTGGCGTTCTAACAGATACACACACAATACATAAGCAAATAGTGAAGAACACCGAAAGAAAATCGAACAAGAAAAAGCATCAGAACCGTATACCATAGCGATAACATAACAATTCCACATCTGTTGAGTGTACTCGAGTTTAGAAATCGAATCGAATCGTACACGCGGCAGTGGCCCGATGTATTGAGCATTGGTTCAATTTTTAGTGATTCTAACCGTCATAGCGTCAGTTCGAATGACACGTTCTTCACTATCGTCGTAATACGCGATAGGGTAAAAATATGTAAACGCAATAATACCGAACTGTGTAGAACTTCTTTATTTGAAAGAATTCGAAGATTAATCTCAAAAATGGGCACCAAATCTTCAATTTCATTTGACAACCATTTCTGACGTTATTTATCGAAGTTATTCAAAGCAACTTACGGGTCTGAATAAATATTGTTCATAAGTTCAACTCACAAGTTGCTATAAAAAATTTGGAAAATGATGTCAGAAATGGATGGCAAAGAAATCTACTAAGTATTTTTGGAATATGCAGTCCTCCCGGGATAAAGTTAACGGTAACAATATGGTGGAGCGCACGCATTTTGTTAAGGAACATTTCGGAGAAATTTGTCGGAAACGGATGAGAAATGAAGTCTACAAACAATCGGTATATTAAATCTACTCCGAAAACCTAAGAAACGTCGGGTAGTTCCGTAATTATCAACACAAAAGCAAGTAGTTGCATCGGGATAGCAATGACACTGTAGAGAATATTCAGGATCGAATAGTACTTGAGAATAATGTCAGAAACGTATGTCAGACAAGTTCATAAAACTAATGAAAAGTTTTCAGAATTCGTAAACTGTTGTGAGGAAAGGGCAACAAAATGTGAACGTAACAATACCGAACTGTTTGGACTCGTTTCTTTGAAAGAATTCATAGAATAATGTCAGAAATGAGTACCAAACCTTCAGGTGCAGTGAATTATTATGAATTTTTTTTATTTTGTTTGAAACAGTGCACTTAATTATATACAGTGTCGAGTCCTGCTTCGTCGTCGACCCAAATAAGATGACATGCGAAGGCTGTGTTTGTATACATCTCCCCAGCCTCATGCTTTTTACTTCCACCTTTGTCCTCCTCATACCCCCCATAATTTCTACTCAACTGAAATGCGCACATATTTGAGGCTACGGAAAGCGCAAAAATATACGTAGGCTCGCTTAAGAGATGGGAACAATAGTTTACTCTGTCCGATAGTGTACCTTTTGTTCCAAACTGGAATTGTTGCCAGGAGAGCCTTCTTCACATGCTAGTAACTCATTGAAGTCATGGGGGTTACTCGAACATTTTCTGATAAGAACACAGGCGTACCTACACTCTGTTACGGACCGACCTTGAGTCCAGGTCCCCCCAAAATCCACTAATCCCCCTTCGTTAGTTTCCCCTCTTTACCTATAAAAGGAGAACAGCTCGCCAAGTAGTTAATTTGCATAAACTACTTTATGCAAATTCTACTTGGCAGAGAAAATAATAAAAACCGGCGTTGGCGTCGAATAATAAAATAAAACGTCAACGGCGAAAAAAATGTAAATTCAATCGTCGTTAAACTATGAAACGAGTAACAATAGAATAGACGAATAAAGTAATAATTATTATATCTGTAAAGTTGCACAGAATAAAGTAAAAGGTGGACAATAATAAACGATACCAACAATCAACACTCAACCGAAAGCTGATCAGGGGAGCAACAACACAACGCCCCCTGCAACGAGCCAGCGGACCACAGCAACAACAACAGCACAGCCACCGCTCAACGGTCGCACAAACTTAATCACAGTAAGTCCCCTTCTTACTTTTACTATATTATAATATTATTAAAGAACCCAACAATTTTGGCGCAGTCGGTTACCACCAGCTGGAATTTGTATCGAATCCGTCAGGGATACAAATCCAGTGGTGGAAAAGCTCCGAGGCTCTAACGTCCCTACGCCGACTAGCGGAACTAGCGGGTAGGTTAAAAGAAATAAAAGCCGTTATAACGAAATAAAACATAAATAAAAATATTGGGTCTCTTTTTCTCCGTTTCGTTTTTCAATTACAGGAAAGAGGAAGAACTCAACGTTGGGAAGAAAACTTAGAAAACTTTTACCCAAATACGAGGGTTGCCTCTTATGTTTCGGGATTTGGCAACCCTAGTGTTGCAATCCGGCAATTGACAGCTCTGTCGTAAAGTTGGACATTTTTGAGGTTATACGCACTCAGAACGTTTTGACATACGAGCGCTATTTGTGTTGTTTACAGTAACTTAAAAGATTCATCTCGGCCCAAAAATGGAATTAAATCGTCAACATTTTCGTGCGATTATTTTTTACAACTTTCGGCGTGGATTAACTCAGCAACAGTGCATGGATGAACTTAATTCAATTTTTGGCGATGAAGCTCCATCAAGGACCAGTGTTTATCGATGGTATGGTGAATTCAATCGTGGTCGTAGTTCACTTCAAGATGAATTTCGTGAAGGTCGTCCAAAATCAGTTGTTGTTCCGAAAACCATTGATGCTGTGCGCGAACTGATATTGGAAGATCGTCATGTGATCTATCGTGAGATTGAGACAACCTTAGGCGTTAGTGGGACCAGCATACATTCAATATTGCATAAACATTTGACTGTCAAAAAAATTTGTTCGCGTTGGACCCCACACAATTTGTCAATCGCCCAAAAAAAGGCTCGTGTCAATTGGTCGAAAGAAATGCTCAAAAAATACGGTCGCGGTGCTTCGAAACACGTCTATGACATCGTGACAGGTGATGAATCGTGGATTTACGCGTATGAGCCCGAAAATAAACAGCAGTCGACTGTCTGGGTGTTTCAAGATGAGCCAAATCCAACAAAAGTTGTTCGCGCACGAAGCACTTCCAAGCAAATGGTCGCCTGTTTTTTCGGAAAAAACTGGACATGTTGCAACCGTACCACTACAACAACCCAGAACAGTCAATTCTGAGTGGTACACAACCATTTGTTTGCCAGTTGTCTTCCAAGAAATCAGGAAAACCAACCGCCGAAGACGGATCACTCTTCACCACGACAATGCGAGCTCTCACACATCGGCTGCGACAACTGCATTTTTGAGCACCCAAAACATCGATTTGATGGGTCATCCGCCGTATAGTCCTGACTTGGCACCGAATGACTTCTTTTTATTCCCGTACGTAAAAAACAAACTGAGATGTCAACGTTTTTCGACACCTGAAGAAGCGGTTGCTGCATTCAGAATGCATGTGTTGGAGATACCTCAATCAGAGTGGCAAAAGTGCTTCGACAATTGGTTCAAACGCATGCAAAAGTGTATAGATCTTCATGGGGAATATTTTGAAAAACAATAAAGTGATTTTCGATGATCAATATTTGTTTTTGTTCTCTAATCCCGAAATATAAAAGGCAACCCTCGTACTCGTATTTTTTGTTGTTTTAGTGTTCTCGTTTCAGATTTTTATCTTCTTCTTTCTTTTTATTTATCTAGATTGGGTCTTGTCTCTCATCGGTGGGCTGTTTTAAATTGATGCTTGCCTCTCATCGTTGGGACATTTAGTTACATTTAACCCCTCATCGTTGGATTATTGTTCCGCTATCGTGTTTTCGTTCGTTACAATTAAAAACGAACAACGGGTAGAATAATCCGGGTAGTCACTCCATACGCAGTTAATTAAACGCGCGTAAGCATTACCGTTGATGCAGACGAGGAGCCACACAAGGCATCTATCCGCGGAAATTATATCGGTAGAACCCGTCGCCGCTATGTTGGGTGCGGAGAAAATTCTGGACCTAGTCCAAGCTAACGTGGAAGTATATAGTGGCCAGAAAGGGCTTAACGCAGCGAGGGAACTACATA